>JADNRY010000005.1:600000-987896 GCA_015501585.1 Rhodocollybia butyracea | reverse complement strand
TGAATCGGAAAGGAATAGTGCTGTTTCACCTAATTAGCCACAAACGGTGAATTTCTGTACGATACGCAACATACTTGAATAGAGGTCCACTAACAAGCAAAGCGTCTTCAAGCTCAATGGCGCGTCCTGCAACAACGTGACCAAAGACTACATCAAGGGAACCTGTAAGTGCGGCCAACGTCTTGCCCCTGTGAGGCAAATTAATCTATGGAAAGAGCTGATCAAAGCAAAATCTTACCAAGCTAAGAGCATGATTGTTTGAACTGTAACTCCCATTTCCTTGATAATATCAAGAGCATTTTCCGGCAGTTCAACAGATTGGCGCGCAAGATTGACACTAGAGGACTCCTGGGGATGGAGCTTGGAAGAGGAGAAGGAACAAAGCCAGAAAGCCGATTACGCCAGAAATGGTTTACGTCTTTCGAACTGTGTAACACAAAAGGGACCGCATCCGCAAACTGAGGGCGCTTTGTAACCTCAAGACCAAGATAGATGGCGGCAACATCATCTAAGATGTATGGAAGAGAAAGGCCATCGTACAGACTGTTACAAAACAAAAATATTGATAGATGATAATCTCAACCAGGAGGACCACTTACCAATGATGCATAGTGACAACTAGAACACGCGCATCAGGAGCATTTATAAGGTGCAGTGATAGAGGGGTTTCTTGAATCCTTCTTCATCTGGAATAACCTCCAAGTTTTCAATCTGAATGGCCAGAAGACGAAGGATGAGGTAGCGTGTACTTCATGTTCTTGCCAGCGTAACGGGGCTTCGCTATGCACAGCAGCAAGCCACGGATAGTCACCGCTCGGGCAAATATGGAAAGAACAACGTAGGATGTCTGTTGATGCACAACAGTTTCCCATGCATAACGCAACCGTTCAGGCTCAACACCGGCATCAAGCTCAAAACGAATGATGCACCATATAGAGGCGAACCGCTGGAAGATATTGTTTGTGAAAGCATCCCGGTTTGAAGCGGAGTGGCGGGGAAAATTGGAAGTTATATGGTCTTCACGGGTGAGCGTGGTATCGAGTCGCCATATTCTTTTGTAGCTCCTCTCGAATCTCCTCAAACTCGCGTTGAGCTACAGCGCAGTCGAACCGGACGATTGTTTCTCAAGAACTCCGCTAGCTCTCCTACACACGGATGGCGCATGATCGCAAAATGTGGGGACGGCGAGACCGGCTATTCTAAGCTTCTGAGCGAGCTGGATGCTGATGATGGAGTCAATACCCAGATAGAGGAAAGAGATATCTTTTGTGATCATTTCTTTCTCTACCTCGCAGGCTACGGCAACATTGTCACGGATTAGGAGCTCTTCGGGAGACAAGTATTCATATTATACTTCACGGTTTTCTGCTTCGGTTCCGGACGTTCGGGACTTGGTAGGACTTCTAGTGAAGCATTTAAATTTGTGAGGAGCTCCGCGACTCGAGCCATAATGCTTTTAACCGTAGCCACAGAGCCAAAGCTAGGAGTATGACCAGCGCGAAAGATAACAGAATCTAAAGCTGGGTCTGCATCAATGGCGAATGCCACGGGATACTGTCGCAGTGTTAGTGTCTGCTCTGATCCGATAGAAGAAAACTTACATCTAACGCAGCCTTGCTCTCTACCATTGACCACAAGTCATTGGAGAAAGAATCTCCATTCGCTGTTCGATTGAAAGTAAACAAAGTGTCAAATAACGGCTCAGACGATCCAACCCAGCGCTGGATTAAGCGTAGCGGGATGTGCTGGTATTCCAATACAGACGTCATTTCGGCATGAATGCGACGCGCAACATCTGAAAAGAGCTGATATTCTCCCGTACGAACACGAATAGGTACTGTTGTAATACATGGAGCTAACGAGACAAATCAGAATAGACTGGACTAGACATAGAATGATTTACCTAGCAGCGTGTCGATGTCATCTACCAGTATTGAGCGTCCAGAAAGAACAACTCCAATGACCTGGAGAAGGGGTTGATTTAGTAGTAGAAAATGAGAAGTGAATTCCTACATTATCAGTCTGCTTTCGATATTCACCCACAGCAACTCCAAAAGCAGCCAACGCCAGAGAATGGAAACTGATGTTGACAGAACGTGATATACGCTCCAAGTGAGACAGAGGAACATGCAAATTCATCGTTTGATGATAAGACTTCGGGTTGTCGTCCATTGATAAGAGAATGGGTTTTGAGATCCGATAAAGATAGTCTGTAAAGAACGCATGTGCAGCATCTCGGGATTGCCTGGCGATATAGTTCAGCAACCTGCTGATAGGGGCACGGCGAGCCCGGAAACTGCCCAGATAACGCTCGCGAACTTCAGATAGTAACATGGACAAAGATTTCCCTGTTTATAGCAGTTAGCACAAGGTATATGCTATCCTCGGATACACGCACCATCGTAGATAGCATGATGCATAGTCAAACAAACAACATATGAAGAGTCTGAATTTGACGAATAGAGACCGATTCGGATGGGCGGCTTCCGATTGAGATGGCGTACCACGTCCCTTTCAACATCCGCCATGTCGCGACGGGCGGTGGAAAGAGGATCATCGAGAGAGGACAGTGCCTCCAGATGTCAGGGGGCGTCTCGGATATAACAACCTGTACAATACTTCGCTCACCAGCGATGAAACAGGTTCGGAGGATGTCGTTCGCTTTGAGTGTATCATCGAACGCATGAGAGAATCGAGTCACATCGGCTTCCTCCAATTGCAAGATGAAGTGATTGACATAGACGGGATCAGGGGAGTTGAATGTGTGCGCAACAAGACCTTCTTGCAGTGGCAAGCAAGGCAGAATGGCGGATATCTTGACCTTCATCTGTTCGCATACAACTTGGCGGAGGGAGTCATCTACTTCCCAAGACGAAGAAACTGTTTCAGAACCTTCAACGAGCGTTCTAGAAGCCTCGCTGAGCTTTGTCACCGAAGGACCTGATAGTATGACGTGGGGCGGGACAAAATACCCTGCCGCTTTGAACTGATAGCTGAGAGAGATTGCATTCAGAGAGTCAATCCCCAGTTCCAGAGTAGTGGTGTCCGCATCGATTGCCTCCAGTGGAACCCGGGTTGCTTTACTGAGAATGTTCCGGATTTCCGCACCTGCTGCGGTCAAAGCACACACATTCCGGCTTCTCCTGCCTTCTGGGTTGAATATCGCGAGAGCAGAACTGTGGAAAATCCGCTTCAATCGAGCTTCATGCTTAGTCCCGGAAAGAAGGTGTGAAAAGGGGAGGAAGTTGAGCGGTACGATGAAGTCGGGAAGGAGATGCACGGGTAGAGATCTCTTGCATCGATCAAGAAGGGCTCGAGTGAAGGCGAGGTCCGTAACGACCACAGTAGGTTCTGTTCCATTCAACGGATCTCCACTAGATGAACGAGAGACAAAGGAAACCGTGTAGGTTTGGATTCCTTCCGGGTGATCAAAAACGAAATTGGCGACATCGATAGAGTAAGGGGAGATCAATTGTATCGAGTGAGAAAGCTCTGTCAAATCGACATTTTGTCCAGTATCTTCCTGACAGACGTTGATGTGGCCAATGTACTCGACAGACTACCGAGTGGCTCAGTTAGTATAGCAAGAAGCGAGATTGAATAACACACATTGTCAGCCCTCATGCGGCCATAAATTCCCAATTTACATGAACGAAGTCCCAAAATATCGATAGCGTTACGCCTGCCCTTCAAATATCCAAATGGTAGTATATCTCCAGCCACGCAAAGTTCCTGAAGTTTCCATTAGCTTGGCTGCAACAGATGTGACAGAAGTGCGTACCCCAATCTCACCACGGAGCGCGGCAGTATGAGAGTCACCTCGTACAGCTAACGCGATGTACGAACCGAGTGGTTTGCCAATATTTAAAGGAGAATCATAATTATAGATTCCAAGCGTAAACAAGCCTGAAAGTTCTGTCGAGAAAGGTAAGTCACGTGTGATACCAAAAAGGTGGAACCCAATCCAACCTGGAACTCCGAATACCTAGTATAAGGTATAGTTTGTCAACGCATGGCGTAGGAGAGTATTCAGGGATGCTACCTACCCGCAAAACTGTCAAATCTTCTCCACTAGACACTCCTTCAGTAATGCTGCACGCGAAGGAATCCCTAGATAGAAAGCAAATTAACGGAATTATTGAAGGAGGGATAATGCCATTATTGTTCATACCCGGGAAAATGACACACTTCATTGACGGGAGGTCGAATGGTCTCAAACCTTGTTGCTCAAGCCAAGATGTCCTAATCCTGAAAACCATTTCGTCAGCTAGATCGGAAGGCAGCGAAAAATCTGACTTGCAATGCATGCGTTGCTCCAGTCTTATGCAAGACCGCTGGCACATCATCATGTAAGGACTGGTGAGTGACATTCGCCACCTGGATTCCCAAACGCAGAGGTGCAAATAACTCCGCTAAATGCATATCGACCGCTGGAAGAGGCTTCAGCTAAAGTTTTTCAAAGGCGGAGACATCCAACTGACATAGAGGCATCCAGTTTAAAAATATGTCCTCCGCGCAGACTGAGCTGTTAGTGCAGATGCCAGCAACAAAACTCTCTACCATTGAAGCAAGATTATCGGAGGATACCAACGAAGCGCGCGAGGTGCTCAGATGGCCATCAGCGAAATGAACTGGCCAATCTTATCAATAGATCATCCACAATCGCGCAAATGAAGAAAACGTACTACATGCGATTTCTGGTATTGGCAAAGACATTTTGCTGACAGGACATTCCGAAATCTCACTCAAGTGTTGGATATCATCAACAGAAATCACGCTGGCAGTGCTGATACTGCTGAACTCAAGAGCCAAAGCCTTGTCGTAAAAACCACAGAGGCTTGTCCTGTACGGAAAATAAGCCTCTTTCGGAAGGCTGGTATCTCATCTCCAATGGGAAGATATGTCTGGATGCAAAGCTTGTTTAACAGTGGAGGTGAAGCGCGGAATTAACACTCACATTCCCCGACTTGAAAATACTGACATTATTTCAACATTAGATGCACTTTGATCCAATGAAAAAAAAAAACATACCCTAGCTGATACACGACAGAGGTATGCAACCGAGGCATGCAGAAAGCGACAGTGCTAGACTGGGGGCAATTATGATGGATCCAGTGGGCAACTTGATTTGAAGCCTCTTCAAGAGCACGGTAGGTCCAGATTTCATCTGCCGCAGACTGATATGATGTCACCGCGACGGCGTCAGGTCTGGCCAGAGCAGACTTTTCAAGCCAGTGGAGAGGATGTCTTGGACAGGACACTGGGACTTCCTTGACGATGGAAAGATAATGTTCATCGATGGATGAGACCAGCGATAGAAGCGGCTTATCCAAATTTCCAACCATAGCAATTAAAATGGCGTGGAACTGTGACGCTAGTAAAGCTACCTGTCTTGTAGACCTGTACCATAACTTCAGTAAACAGCCTTCTAGGTAGAAAAATATCAACTTACATCTTCTCGCCATTGCCCAATACATCAACGACTACTTTGATTCCAGAAATATGAACGTTTACCGCGACGGGATGTTCTACGCCAAGACGCGAAATATCGAGAGGGTTCAACCATAAACCCTCTGTACCCAATGAAGACGGGTTCTCCTCTTCAAAATAGACCACAAATATAGAAGGGAACAAGGACTGACTGACGGGGAGCCGCAAAACCCGACGGACGTGGTGGAAGCCAATGGAACGTGACTGGGATGAGAGCTTCGTCAAGCGTGTAAGTTCTTCAATAATGATACGCGGGGTGACAGAATCGTTGATGTGTACAACCACAGGTTTGGTGGTAATGAGAGGAGCGATGGCATATTGGAGTGAATAATCATCTAATCGTAAAGAGAGTGTCTCTCCGAATATCACGCGGTCAGTCTTGAGATATGCTGCAGAGACTATGGACCAAGCTGCCTGCAAAATCTGACTAATGGACGTATTGGACTCCGTCGTGAGCTCCATCAACGAGGAAAAATCGATGTCGAATGTAGCCGAGAAGAATCGATCTGACTCTGCCCTATCGGATAGAGTGGGCCATCCTCGTGCATCGCGGTTCGCGAACGGAGTTAAAATATCTTCCCAAACTCGGAGTGAGTCTCTGGGTGTATCGGCGAAGAACACAGAGGATAAAGCAGATGATAGCTGGAGTCGGGGAAGCGGTGCTTTCCCGTAATACTGCCTCTGAACATCTTCGAGGAGATAGGACATCGTATGAGCATCATATAATGCATGGTGCATGCTTAACATCATCCAAGAACGACCTTCAGTAGACTCGAAGAAGATGAGCGACCATCGAGGCTGTTGAGATTTAGCATGGGAGGCAGCAATGTTTTGTGCAAATTCCGCTGCCAAAGAATGGACATCAGTTTTGTCAATCAACTGACGAATAAAGGGTACTCGGTAGTTGGACAAAACGATTTGTAAGAAGATGCTAATCATGACAGATAAACATTAAACCTCGTATCCAGCAATTGAAAACGCACGGATCCGAATCAAAATCGGTGGCATCTACGGTAGCATAAGCTCCTGCTGCAGTGAACACCACGCGTAAAATTTCATCGCGGTGCGAGACCTCATTCCAAGCAGCGTGCAGACGTTCCAAGTCGGTATCTTCATTCAGAGGAAAAAGCTGATGAGACCAATACGCTCCGGGATTCTTCACAGACTCTCCCAACATTCCCTCTTGTACTGTAAAAAATTAGCACTTTGAGTCTTGATGTTGGAAGATTTTCAAAAAATAACGTACAAGGAGTACAAGGGAGAACTTGTTCAACCGTGTCCTCAAAATCATGCTGAACCACAGGAAACCAACGAGAGGAGAAATTTTGAAGCCACGGTGAGATAGTAGGCTGCAGGTCTGCGGTGAATTTATCGGATTTGCGAGCAAGTTGCTTGACTGTTAAATTTTGTAGGATGTCCTTCACGGATATGTTAATTTGGATAGCACGAAGACGCGATGCAAGTTGCAGAGCACGAATCTCATCCCCAAGTCAGCATTGAAAATTCAGTCACATGATCCATAGGCACTTACCGAGTCCACGCCAAGCGCCGGCAAAGGCGTCAACTTCTTGATCCATTCTTTAGACGAGCCAGTGAGCTCAGATACGACATTCTGGATTTTCATCTCTGTTTCTGACCAGTTTCCTTCATCGTCTTCATCTCCGAGATGCTCAGACAAGCGCCTCTCCCAATCAATGATATCCAGATTGCAGTAGTATTCACCAAGGGCTTTCCGATCGACCTTGTTGGACGCTGTATGAGGCAACCGCTTAACCACGACGATGACACTTGAAATACGCATGGTCAACATCGGTAATTCAAAAACCTAAAACCAAGATTACTTCGGAAGCATGAAAACCGGCAGTAAAAGCTCGGCCTTTTTTTTGGCGGTGCAAACTGCATCAAGCGCTTCTGGACCAATACACACATTTTCTTCGCCAGATGCGTCGGGAACAGCTAAAAAAGTGCAAATAATCCTCTGAGGCCGACTGATGGCTTGTTTAGTAAACAATAAAGCTATGGTTTCGAAACTTACTCTGGCCGGGAAAGCTGCATAGTAGCCACGTCGTGAACAGCGGGATGACATGACTTGAAGGATGTACTAATCTCCGAGAGTTCAACCCGAATTCCTGCGAAATAATATGTCATTGAAGTCCTCATACAAGACGTTGCAACATTATACTTACCCCCAAGTTTGACTAGGTCATCATTACGGCCCACAAACTCGCATGTACCGTCATGAAGGAACTATATATACACTTAGCAACCCAAGAAATCTCAATATCTGGTTTCCGACTCACTCGCACAATGTCACCAGTCATATACACAGCGCCTGCAACAGGATGCCAAATAAACTTTTTGGCTGTCATATCAGGCTGACGATGGTATCCACGGGCGTTCTGGTGGCCTCCCAACGCTGAAAGAACATTAGCCCAGGATTGTAGACAGCTCAGGAAATATATACCTAGCTCTCCAACTGCACCACGAGGTACAATTCGTCCACCTTTCATAGCAAAACAGCTAACAGTTTGGATAGGTGAACCAACATTTTGAGCTTTAGTCGCCTCATCGGGCTCAAATCGTCGGTCTATAGGCAATTATGAGTTTGATGCCTATCGTCCAGACAAGAACGTACAAGTAACGATGACAGTCGACTCGGCAGGACCTATAGACAAAGAATTATGGTAAAACATCTCCCTTTTTAAGATGTACAGGCTCACCATAGGTGTTCAACGAAACAGTCTCAGGCCGACACCATTTACCCGCCACAGTATCAGACAGCTTTTCACCAATACTGATCAAGCTCTCAAGCGTTTCGCACTCTCGGAGGGAAGACTGGGCCATGAAAGCAGGAGTCAACTATATAAGACGATGTGAGTGTTAGATTTTCCCTTCACCTTCGCAAGTGAAATTACATACAAACGCTTGGGTAGCCTTGAATACATTGACCGCTTCTGCGAACCTTGCCACAAGTATTTCTTTTCGAGATGAGCAAAGAGTACCACAGCTATTCCCCAGTGCGTAGAAAATGTCGAGGACAGATACGTCGAACCTGAAACATAATTTTTGAAAACCTCATGGCGAATAAGGCTAGTATACTTACGTATAGGCAGAAAAGTTCAAACATCTTACTTCCTTGCCATGAGGAATTTCACGCTGTAATACTTTCAAGCTTTGAACGGCAGCTTTATGTTCAATGGGTACGCCCTGCAACCATAATGAGCTTGTCGTTCCAGGTCGACCGCAAAGCAATGAGATGAATACTTACTTTGGGTGATCCAGTAGTACCACTGGTCCAAATAAGGTAAGCTAAGTGATCTGACGACGTTTGCATTACCGGAGCAGTGTTGTGCTGATCATCTAATCTAGGATCGTCAAGTGAAAGGACGTCGAGACTGTCAGGTAAAGCAATTCTGATTTTTGAGAGCTCTGAGCGATTACTGATCAGAACAACAGGTCCTCCCGCTCGAAAAAACAAGTCGCGTTTTCGCAGTTCGGGAGCCTCATAGTCAACAGGGCACCAAGCGGCACCCGCCTTGGAGATACATTAGACCAAAGTCGAGGATAAATGTTGTCAACAACTTACCTTGAGCACACCGAGGATGGCGACATAGAGCTCGGGGCATTTCTCCATACACAACGGGATAGCCTGGTCAGCCAGATTCCCATACGATGATACCAAGAACTGCGCCAAACGATTGGCCCTCTGGTCAAGATCACTATACGTATATGTAACATCCTTCTCAGGATTGTTCAAGTCTTCTTTAAACCACAAGGCCAACGCGTTCGGATGCAGCCTCGCATTTTCCTCGAACTCATGATGAATAAGTGTATTTGGAGGAACACGGAAAATCTGAGGGTGGGGATTGAGAGACGATTGAAGTTCATGTCGAATACCATCTATCACGTTCATGAATGGTGTATCACCAGGAGTAGACAAAATAGTCTGGATAACATCGTCAAATTGTCGAAGCATTGCTTCACTAGCCGAAGGAATGAGAACCCTATTGGAACATGTAGCTCGAAGACGAAGCGAGTCATCGTCCTCAGGCCAAATTTCTAAAACAACAGAAAACTATGCATCCTATAAGTTTTGGAGTGAGTCCTTCAGATCAACACGTACCTCTGTCTCCATAGCAGGATAATCGGATTGTATCCAAAGTTCCGTCTGTGAAGTACCTTGACCGAAAAGTTGAAGAGCTACAGTGGTATCGTATATGATACCTCTGGAACCACTGAGGACACTGACGGGTGGGTAACGGTGCACCAATCCTTGAACATTGTTGGAAGCTAAGGCTAACAGAATGTTGGCTATGTTTAGCCCAGTCGCTCCCTTAACTCGGATGGGAACCGCTGTGAAGACCGGCCCTACCGTGTACTCGAGCGCTTCGAAGGAACGTCCTCCCACGATACTTCCGAACACAATGTCTGGCGATTCGGATTCCGAATAGGAAAGCTAAGATTAAGATTATATCAGTACCTTCCTCACCATCCGAGCACTGAGTCATACCAAGATACTAGCCCATGCTGCCTGGATTATTGCTAGAGGAGTCGACTTGAGGGTTCGGGATATCGTGAGCAATTGAGAGAATGTCGTGGATGAATTGATCGAAGAAACATGGTGACCTGTGTGTTTCGCTGAGGGTCGCAGACCAGTCAGGTCAGGGAAAGCATCTGGAGTAAAATCTAAGAACGCTAGTAGCATTAGACTGTACTTTAGATCAAATTGGGTGGAAATGAAGTGACCTTTGAGCTGATTTTGCCAGTAAGAAGTACTGGCTTCCACGTCGGTCGTGAAAGCATCCTTTACAGAGTGCTCAAACCCCTCTCGACGTAGTTTTGCTTCAGTTCCGTTATAACGCACTAACAATTCTTCAAGCATCAGCGCAAGAGAAGCACCGTCTGTACAATGTCAATAAATATTCCTTCCCCTAAAGAGTTATCTCACCGAAAATGGAGTGGTGAAGAGACAGGACAAATCGTACATCTAAACCTTCTTTGTCCTTTAACAACGCGAAAGCTTTCAGGTCCTTAAGTGAAAAGTGTGACGGAATGTCCTCCAGATAAGCTTGAACAAGGTCTTCAAGACTATCGTCTCTCATCTCCGTCCATGACACCGAAAGATCATCTGTCGTGACCAATGCGAAAGGACTGATAGCACTATTATCTACCAGAACAAAACGCGAACGGAGAATAGGGTTATGCCGTACAATCGATGTCCAACTGTCCTTAAAGCGTTCGAGGTCAATACCCGGCGCAAGTTTATAAACAGAGTGGTTGATATAGCCTTTTGAGCCTTTACCTCCACGTAGGTAGAGAGCCAGGACACCGGCTTGCATAGGAGTAGCAGGCAATATAAGCGGAAGGGGGTCACCGTGTGAAAGACCCAGCTCCCGAGTAACACTAGATGCAGATTCCGAAGCAAACTGACGAAGCGTGTCGACATACATTGAGGATTCGAGCTCGGTTTGCCCTCGGCGACTAGAGAAGACGTTTGCTAGGGAGATAGGGGTAGTGCTTTGCAACTATGAAGGAGGTTAGCAATGCGAAAAAAAGTTTATGCAAAGGACTTACGATATCTACGATAGAAAGTCCTTGGACGTGAGCCTTCCTGGCAAGAGATAGCAAACGCACTCCATGAAGTGAGTCTATACCGAGATCGATCAGATTAGACGTGGGAGTGACCGCTTCTTCCTCAACATTCAAAGTCTGTGCGATGAGTTTCGAAAGCATCGAAAGCATTTCCTCATCTACCACTTCTTGAGTTGGAGTATCAATGGGTGATACATCTGTATCCTGAGCAAGGCGTCCCGCGATAAGTAAGTCGATAGCTCGACGATCAACCTTCCCAGTGACAGACCGAGGTACGATGGCCCCAAGGAAATACCGCGATGGACGCATATGCTGGGGCAGCCTAGCCTCAACGACGCTACGGACTTTTGGTATAAGATTGGCGATGTCAGGGGTAAGAAACGCGAACAACTGCGGGGCCCCGCCATCTGGACGTTTGTGTACGACTGCATGAGCAGATTGCACATCAAAAACGGAAGCCATAACAGTGTCTATTTCTCCCAGTTCAACACGCCTTCCAGAGAGTTTGACCTGGCCAAAACCAATCCGCCCAAGGTATTCAACGCAGGACCATTCATTAGATTCGTCCAATGCGAGCCTTGCTTTGTCACCAGTACGATAAACCCGGCCGATACCATCGACGTGTACGAATGCACTGGCTGTCTGTTCGGGCATATTCAAATAGCTGAGGAAGAGGTTGTCAGAGAAACGTTCGGATTCATTAGAAACCTTACCCTATTGCAAGCTGAGGACCTGCCAAACCCAACTCGCCAGAGAATCCCTGAGGAACAATATGTGGCTCGGTAGGATGTAGAATGACCATAGTCGCGCTGGGAATAGGTGCGCCCAGGCGAACACCCGATTCATGTCGTGGATGAATACGCAAAGTTGTATTGATTGCAGCTTCCGTGGGTCCCTAAGTCGATCATTTTAGCTTATAAATGAGGGGAAATTGAAGTGGATACAGACATATGCATTGCATAAAATGTAACCTTCATCTGGACGACTGAAAGATTCAATCACTCTGTCAGACAGCCTTTCTCCCATAGTCCACAACTCGAACTTGACACCACGCTCCAAGAAACTCTTTGAGCTCGTGCTGCCGAGTTTTTCCGGGCACAGCATGGCAGCAAAACTGGGAGTAGCCATCATATGAGTACAGTCCAATTCGCACAGGACTGACTCTGGGTCAGTGAGGAGTCGTGATCTATTGGCTGCACATATTGTCGTTCCGGAGGAGAAATTCATGAACGTTTCCATCAGAGACTATGCAAAAATGTAGCTAAGAACATTATATATTGGTGAAAGGACGTCGACGTACCGGATCGAACGTAGGCGCAGCAAACTGGAACCAGCGCGTGTAAGAAGGTAAGGCACGTACGGCCAGATGTCCGGAGATGGACGAAGCAGCAGCTCGGTGGGATATCTGGACACCTTTAGGCTTACCAGTCGATCCGGAGGTGAAGAGCACTGAAATTTCCTTGTTATTATCGGGGCTCCATTGAAAGAGAGAAAATGCACCATAAGCAAGGTCATCCACATCGGGTTCTTCCCAGTCTTGTCTCCCAACGAAAGAAGCAGTTTTGATATCAGAGCTATCGGCTTCCAGGCTAATATCGATCCAACGGACCTGTTCCAGATCAGCGAACCACGACGGCCGAGGACCCATGCCGAGTACAACAGAAGCCCCGACGTCAATAACCAGCTCGCGAATGCGTTCTGCGGGAGTAGTATCGCATTCAGGAAGTGGGCAAAATGCATATCCAGCGCGTAATGTTGCGAGATAGCCTATGTACAGTTCCGGAGACGGAGATAAAGCTAACGGAATGATCGTCTTTTGGGTAGGAGGTAATAATCCCCGCAACATTTTGGCGACAATGAGAGAGTAAGTGTCCAGCCGGCCATAGGTCAATGTTCTGCGTTGGGGATGTTTGTCCGCTGCGGAGAGATAGTCGATCGCGACATGTTCCGGCTCATCCGAAGCTCTCTCAACGAAAGCTGCATGTAGGAGGAGGTGTTTGTCTGAAGGTACTGATTGCACTGGGTGATTGACGATGGAGGGTGCATCAGATATGAAGTTGGCACTTGTGTCGTTACACTTTGAAAGATAAAGCTCTAGAATCGATTTCGCCAAAGAAGCTGGAAGGTGTGTAGAAGAATATACCAGAGATATCAAGGTGGCCTGGACATTAAGTCGAAGAAGAGCTGGTCCTCGAAGATGGGGGTTCGACTGAATAAACCACACGTCAGGAGATATAGTTGTTTTCAGGTGATTAGGATCAACCTTCAGATCCAGAGCCTGAGAATCAATCCATACTTGTACCCCCTGAAATCCTGTAACTTGCGCTGCATCGCAGATAGATACCTTCTCCTCCAGATCCTTCTCCGTATTATCGATACCTTCTACCAAGACGTATTGATTTTCACCAAACCTAAATGAGAATTCGCCACTTGTGCCGAGTAGAGGACGCAACACTGCAGCAAACGCGAGTGGATCCAATGTTGCTGTCGAAGTTTTGATAGACACGATGTCGAGACATGCATCTGTACTGGTTGTAACCGGAATGCTCGGAAACAAACACGGGATGTAAGTGGTGGGTAGAATACGACGATCTTCCGAGGAGTTCATCGCCTCTGTTTAACGGGAATTAAAGATGTTATCACTTATCGTACATTCGTGTTATCTGATAAATATCGGAACGAGCAACCGAGACGGTACTTACAGCTTTGACGCCGATTATCGGTGACACCACCACAGTCTTTTTTTTGTTCAATGTAATTTGCAAACATCCAACCCTACAGGTCAACAGGACCCCGGACTATAGGCCCAGATCCCTGATCCCGGTTCGCATCATAAAGGTACCCAAAATGGGTGTTAACCCTCGTCCAGAGTTCGCATCATAGTGCTCGCCGCAGGCGGAGCCTCCGGAGGGGTTCGCATCAAGTTGGGCTACAGCATCGTTAAGGTGGTCACCCAGTCAGCTCCAACTAGCTGTAGATTTTTTTTGAGGAATATCTAGTCGAAAATTGCAATCTATGTATTGTTTCTGTGGCTTCTGTAGCGAGTACTCAGATGTCCTCCCAACAGATCTCAGCGCTCTGATTGAACCAATAAAATTTAGTCCTGGATTTGTACATACAACTATTATTGATATATGCTTTTTTTTCGACGAATTTAGATTGTTTATGCGCCCAAAAACGCTCCGAAACTCAAGAAAACGCGAAATTTATGTTTTTACGCTTTTTCAGCCATTTTTGAACCCTCATACCAGTTCGCATCATATTGAACCAAAATTTAGTGGTTTTGGTTCGCATCATAGTGGTCCGATTGAGGAAATTTGGGATCAGGGTTCCAAGCCTATAGTCCGGGGTCCTAGGTCAACCCTGGTCAGTCTCGCCTCCCAGGCTCTCCCAGGGCCCTGTTTGTATTCACGCAAAAGGAGCAGTCACCAGCAGTCACCAGGGCACCAGAGCAAGGCACTCTATAAAATGACACACAATATACAACAAATATACGAAGCATAAGACTACAATTTGAATATGGTAAACCAAAGCAGATGCGATATGGATAGCAGTGTGAATAAGTGCAGTTACAACAACCAATGGAGAAAGATAAACAACGCAAATTAAGTCTTCGCAACGGCTGCCTCTGCAGCCTCCATCCCGGCATTCGCAGGACTAATGCTCATTGCATTGAAGGACGCGCCCAAACCCTGGGCGTCGTTTTGTTGGCTTGTCGTGGACATGGAAATAGGTATACCAAAATCGCTCGAAGGGTGGGCAGTCTGTTCCTCGCCATCAGAATCCGAATCTGAATCCGAAGCATCCTCGTCGTCTGATTCTTCGTCAATGGCGACGGAAGTCCATTCGCGATAGACCTTCTGGATATACGCACCGGACTTCGGCAGCTTGTACGGGTCGAAAGGGAAGAAGGTATTGAGTTCGGAAGTGAGATTAGTGCCTTGGGTGAGCGCGGAGAGGCTGATCTGGTGACTGAGGCCATCGTTGGAAGACGAGACCTCAGAGCGCCGGTTGGATTCCAGGATGGTGTAGCAGTAGATGAAGTCAGTTGCATGTGCTACGCGGGCAAACTGACTCGCAACATTGGGCGAGCAGACCTACAAACGTGCGTCAGCCAAGGAAAACGTAGATTCCAATGTTCAATAACCTTTAACGGATTTAGTACGCAGTTAACGACTCTTTGCACTATGTCCAGTTCCTTCATCCATTTTTTCCCTGCTGCTCCGTTTTTGGAGTCCCGGAAACGAACAGCTGTTATGTCTCCATCCTCTTCGTCATCCTCCAACAAATCCCTCCACCGGAAGCAAAATATTAAAAACAACGCTTGCGTTACTGCGTAGAATACCGTATTCTGATCTCCGATTACATTCAGTGCTTCAGTGGCAGCCCGACTGTTATTAGATGTCAAAGTGGCACTTTTCAAAATACTTTCAACGCCGTCCAAGTGGACCTTTAAAAACTGGCACAGTACTCCAACGACGCGCCGTGTACCTTCCCTGTCAACGAATCGAGCTCGACTAACAAAACTACCAATATAAGAGGCCGCGGCAGCACGGGTGACTATTGGCGTCGGAGAAGAGTTGGCGTGACCATTAGAAGGCTGAAATAGCGCACGGTCCACGAGCATGCCCTGGAATATATCCGAGAACTCGGGATCAAGAGACGTATACCAGAAGAGGAGAAACTGTGTGTATCGGGATTTAAACGTACGCAGAATGGTACGGTCGAATATAGAGAGAAGCGACTGGAACTGATGACGGAGCGTTTTCTTGGTCGGCAGGCGCATAGGTGGTTGATTTGATGAAAGCCAGGACGGAGAGGCGGACGCCGACTGGGTGGGTATAACGGGACTAGAGAAGGCGAGCTGATTTAATTGTGCCAATTGCGCTTGATTAGAGGGAGGACTATCGACAATGGGGGATAGGTCAAAGAATGGATTAATGGCTGTCGATATAGGTGGTAGTGGAGGTAGTTCAGGTAAGGGCGATGGTGTCGCTGCGTCACTGTCACCGGAGTTTTGAACGACGGCTGCATGAGTAGCCCGAAAATGTTCAAACACCAACGCCAAGATAGCATCGAGTTTCTTGACCATTTCTCGGAGGTGCTCATAATTGACGGGTAGATCGTCAATCTTCCCAGCTAGTCCACCATCGTCATCCATATCACCTCCTTCCGATGAGATGTCACTGAACGTCTCGAATTCGTCGTCTGAAGACTCCGTGTCAGAGTCATCTTCATCCCCTTCCTGACCGACAACAACATCAAAAGGATCGATCTCGAAAACGTCTTCTTGCTCTTGCACAGCTCCTGCCTCCTCGATATCATCGATTTCTATTTGAATCTCGACCTGTAGATACAGTTATTAAGATATGAAAGATAAATTTCAAGACGTACATCTATTTGGATAGCCCTATCTACAATGACACCGAGGATTTGATCTGCCAGTTCCGGGCAATATTCTGAAATGCGTAGGATGTTGCGTATATAGGTTGTCTGAGCGGTCTGATTTTGCCGCTTATGGGGGAAGTTTCGTGATACTAAAGGCATCAGCGTCGAGGGAAGAGTTGGGATAAGTGATAGCAAATGCCGAAGGAGGTAGTGTAGCCTGTCGTAGACCAATCTACGAGTTAGAGGACTTGACGACGTTTCAGCCGGAGATGCTGATAAAGCTTGAAAGCTAGCCTCTGTGAAATCAAATCAAAACCGAGATTCGATTGGAGCCAAATGCACGCACGATATGTAAATCCTAAGGACAACTTTCCCAAAACAAGTGAGAGATATTCCGGTCTAGCTGAAAGTAACATTCCGATGAAGACTGTGTACGATCGAACAGTAGCGTTGTCCATAGTAAGCCAGGGTAAGTTTATGATGGCTTCCACTAGAGATGAATGTGTACGCTCTAATCGAGAGACGACATGAGATAATGCCAGGATCCACAAACGCAGCTGTGCGGGTTGCGGAAAAGGCAACTCAGTTGGTGAACGTTTCGGATTAAACTGGCTAACGAGCTCTTCGAAAGATTCATTCTTTCCCTAGAAGCTGGATTAGGAACCGAAAGTAGCCGACGGGTCCTTGTACTCACATTAGCTTTTCTTGTAGCGCATTGTTCACAAATGCAAGGTACATATCCTTGCGCGTTTTTTCGTCCTGCTTGACTCGTGAGTTCGTAACAAAAGGTCTAATCGGAGTGCTGTCGCGGCTACCAGTCCCCTTTTTGTCCTGTTGTTTCGCAGATGAAAATCCATCGAGATTAGTCTTGATGGACTCCATGAAGCGCGGTTTCTGCGAGAGAGATTGTGGGCCAGCTCTTGGATTACGTTTGTCAAAATGCGAGAAGCGAGAATGAGGGTCCATTGGAAGCGAATATCCACATGTACAGGCTTGCAAGTTTTCGAAGTTGAGCTGAAATTTTTTCTTGTATGTCTAAACCACGTGCTGATGGTTAGCTGACTCACGGTCTCCTTTAGACGATCACCTCGAACTTGGCCTAAACTTTCTCGACCCTCTGCCCTGTCCCTCGTTCTCTGTCTTCCTCCACTATGTCGACGTCAACCTTTTCTGCTTCTCATAGGCTTTATGTCAAGTCTCTTTACAGACGAATGCTCACCGACAGCCTCAACTGGACTATTCATCGAGATCTCTGGCGTAGGCGCGCTCTGGTGATAAGGGCAGAGTTCGAGAAAAATCGGTGAGTTTTTTTTCCCTCCTATAATTTATACCTGAGATTCTTACTGGAGGAATATCTAGCAATGTCCATGACCCGCGTCAACTGGCCGCAATCTTTGACAAGGCTGAAGCCGAGTTGGCCCGCAATCAACATCCTGATCCTGTTATCTGTAAGCACTATTATTCGCATAGCTCTTCCTATACCCATCTCATCGGTCTGCCTCGTAGCGCCTCTATTCCCTGGTGGTACCAAGTGGTATGTTAACTATCAGTACCGTTTCCGTGGGATACTAATCATCTGCTCCAACATCCAGGGAGAGAAATGTTCCTGTACGTCTGACTATTCCCATTTTGCGCCTAGTGAATGACAATTCATCTTCGTAGCCTCCAATGGGTCCTCTGTACGATCACCTGGCCGCAGACGCAGCAGCCCATTAAGACGACTTTTCCTTCAGTAGGCAGTTGTTCATCAACGAGAGGGTGGCTGCTGTTGTAGATGCTACAAGCCTTAACGTTCTTCTGCAGAACCTAGCTCCGTAAATCATGCGCATTCGCTCATCACTATGTCTACTTTCTTGGATGTAGTTCGTGTATGTACTTGCTTATAGGCTTTTGCGGCAATAAAATAGACTGACGAAACAAATTCGTCATTATTTTCGTTCGTGAACTGTTTGCTGAAGGCCATCTTGAAGCATGTGGAGCAATACAATGTGCATACCTTCGTGCTCATCGACATCTTCCCACCATGGATCCTGCTACTTTACGGCAAAAGTTTACTCTCGTCCTCTACAGCTTGTAGTTGTGGTTCTTCAATCTACCGCTGTAGAACATGGTGTATGCATCATGACCAATTGGGCCACCAAGTTTAAGTTTTTGCGATCTAGCGGGATTGATCATCGAATTCCCCACATTTCATCCAAATTTTACAACTTCTCGACGTACCTGCGATTGCACGACTATCACACGCGATACTTTGAAGTTCACCTCCACCAATCGTAATTAACAGCCGATGTAAAATAGTGTATTTTCCTAAAGCATGTTAAGGGTAACGCAGTCGGGTTCCGCTCTCGCCGAATGTCATGATCAATGTTAGTATCGTCCGTGTCATGGTTCATGAGTTGAATCTACATGCACCGGAGGAAGTGTTGAACCGGGTTTACAAGTCCAAGTCTTAATTATCCATGAAGATTTAGGGGGCCATGGAGCTGTGGGCGCGGCATAAGTATACATGAACCTATATAACAAGACTTTACCCCTGAACTGTATTTTCATCCAAGTCGGAAAGTTCAGAGGAACACGGGGCCTTGTCACCGTGACGGGGCTCCTAACGGATGACAAGTTTTTTCAACCACGCAAAGAGCTAAAAATGAAGCAGCAGCTGAGTGTTGTCACGCTCAACTGCGCCCTTGTTTCTGACCTGGCACCGTCAGTCCGACCCCTCGTTCTACAGCCAGTGACCTCTACAGCTACTAAGTTATATTGAATCTTTAAAACGTTCGCTCTTCGGTGCATGTATCAGGCGGCAGGCCCCTTGCCTTACTCAGCTTTTGCTGTCGTGAAGCTAAGGTAACTCTAATGAACCGTTTTGAAAGGTTCGTGGTAATCTCGTAATCATTTCGCATCCGACGTGCGATATCTGGTACGCACACGCCACAATACATAGATTTTACCGTAGTAAGTAACTGCGAATCGAGGAACCTCTTGAAAACCCGTCTACATATGAACTATGGGCATGAACTTGAACAGCACTTCATCGGAGCTGTTGTCCACATTACAGCAGTTTATCTTCAACCCTTTCTAAGATCGCATAACCGGTGTATACTTAATAGCTTCATGGACTTTGGAAAGGTTGCTTCATCGCACCATACTACAAAATGTCTTCCGATAGTGATATAAACCATCTCTCTTGGTAAGTTGGTTGAAGTCGATTTCGAACATTACTAACAGCAAGTCTCAACAGGCTTTGGGACGGCCATTATCAGCTATCACCCTCCTCCGATTGTACGGAGGAAGTTGATGGTGGTGGTCTTGTCAAATATGACTACAGTCTTCAGTTCTCAAATGATCAGTGTCCTCCATCCAATGGGAACTCTCCTGTTACCAGCGATGCTCCCTGTGGCATCATATATGACTTAGCGTATCAACAACCTAGCCTTGGTCATGAAACTCCTGCATTTCAATCTTCCGTCTTGGGGTTCAGTGTCACGAAGCAATTCCCGCGGCTTGAAATCCATACGACGAGATATCCTCACGACTCCTTCTATGCCCCCTTGAGCGCATGCACGGAATTTACATACACTTCTCCGGAATATTCACCGGACAACCAATGTTTCAATTCCCCCCAAAGCTCGACAAGATCCGATTGCAATTATTTCATTAACGGCCTCCCAGGCCTTAATGATATAGGCCCTGGCAACGATGATGGTCGTCAATTGTTGGCTTACCCAGGGATCCATCAAGCTACGGAGCAGTCGAGTCCTAGCGGCCTTTACACCATCTCCCCCGAAATACTCCAGCCCAAAGCCGAAGCGGACCTACAGCAATCCCACTACTGTGATGAATCTAGTAGTGAGTATGCGCTCATGGGACCACAAAATGCCCAAAAGGCTCGGGTAGCTTCGCCTAGAGTTCTAGCTGCTAGTCGAAAGCGCCGCAGGCCAAGTAAAGGAGCAAAATCAGAATCAGTTTGTCATTTATGCCTTGCTACATTCACCGCGCGCCATAATCTTACCAGTGAGTATGTTACTGCAGAGTCTATAAGTGGCTCACTGTTATGTTTAAGATCATCTCAATTCGCATTACGGACGTAAACCGCATCTTTGCATCTGCGGTGCTACATTCGGTACTGGCCACGTCCTTAAGAGACATCAAAAGACTTGTTCGATACTAACCAAAAGTCCATATGATCATCTCCAATGACGCGTTATACTACGAACTAGAGTCTATATTCCAACTCGTCCATTTTAACCTCACCCAAACAGTGTACTAGTATATCATAGATATTAATTGCATCCCGTCGGAACATCAGATACTCAAGAAATTCGCTTGGTCCCCTCCCATTTGGACATTGAGAAGTGACTGTATGGAACAGCCCCATCTGCTAAAGTCCTCGCACCAAGACTTTTATTTCGTTTAACTTTAAGACTTCAGTTCGCACTAGTTTTATCAAATTTATGACTTACACCTAAGCCTGACTCGAATTTTCCTGCGTACCTAGAGGAGGCTTGGAGGAGACCTTAAACCTGAATTTTGTACTGTTCAGAAAGTAGGAGTTACAACACCTCTTCAGCTCGGATGGTAATTCTTCCCCCACTTAGGAATAATCCCCGATTCTCATTCTGACGATGTGTGGCATTATGCATGGGCGGTGGTCGGAATACCGAAATCATTACTCTGGAATATATAGTAGCCTCCCGCGTCGCAGCGGCGTTGGCACAATGATAGTATGTATGTAGGAACATTCACTCCATAATAATAGCTTTCATAACCCCAGACTTGAATTCATGTATACAGTTCTTAAGTTTATTGACTTGCGAAATATAATGTCGCCCTGACTCGAATCGCGGATGCTATTGATGCCAAATTAATCCAGTTCATATCTTTTTGAGGGACGATTGGAATTTGAGGATAAGGTGTAAAGTACTCAAGTAGTTGAGTATAAGCTGTCGGTATTAGCGGATCCATATGCATCAATATCGATGAAGATCCTTCATCGCTTTTGAACGTAGGTTGAATTTGGACTCCGCGACCTTCAAGAAAATCAGGAACTTCCGCAGATGCGATCCCAAGGTTGTTTAGCAGTTCAACAGCCGCTGGTAAGTCAACGGCTGCGGGGATCTTGTGGAATAGACATGTTCGGTTTTAATGGTTTCGAAAGGACACACATGAAGTAATCGTTCCAAACATATAGCCTACCCCGGAGATTCGAAACCGGAAACTTGCTTTTTATCCCAATATCGAAGTAAGGTAGTTAATCTATAAATGCTTGGCCTAGAACCCTCCGGGAAAACGGTAGTCTTGCACTCCTTCCAAACCAAGTTCGGTTCTCATCAGATAGGAAACTCTCCGTCGGACGGTCATTTCCCTTTTCGTAACAGAACGCGGCTCGATCCGGATCCTTTCAAATATCTCAGTGGCAAATACCCTTCTGTTCTCTCACTTCCCATTAACCTAATAGCGTCCACCTTCTAGATGAATAACCACTGGAATACTAGAAACTTAGCTTTACACGAGACGTTCGAGGAAGATCCATCTAGACACATTCCTGACAGTATATATACGATGAACTACCTTGGGTCGAAGACTGCTTATCACCCCACTAGCAAGGAATACGGACCATTATTTAGTGACAACATGTCATCTAGGTAAAATATCTTATTACTATCGATTTTCCATCGAAATACTAACCCTTTGAAGGAATTCTTGCTTCGAAGAGTCCGATTCAAGTAGCCTTAGGATCCAAGTTGATGCCATGAAGAACACGGGCAGACCCTTCACTCGGCATCCGGGTAGCAACGAAATGACCGGGTATGGGTTCACGAACGCCATATCGACCATGTCTTCAACATCCAGCGACGGGAGTTCACCAGGATCTGAATACAGTTCCTATTTCCCCATCAACTACAATTCCCCGTCGTGTCCCACATTGGCTCAGGGCTCGAGCTTGCAATCTTTTGACCGGGGAAGATCAGTGGTATTGCGCGACACAGGCGGCAGCACCCGTTCACCAACATCACCACCTTATGCTCCCAATTGGCAACGCGCGGACCCAACATTGGAGACTTTACATTCACCACTTTTCAATGGAAGTGCCATGGGATTACCTGCAAATACAAGCAACACATATATGGTTTCCCCGATTCACAGTCCTCATTTCTCCCCAAATCCCTGTCAAACATCGAGGGACTTTGTTCTGCCTCAACCGCTGCTGGGTATTGACGAAGGGGACGGGAAGCTGACAGTCGGGGTGCGTTAACCCTTCTCTTTTGGACGCGAAGATTACTCACCACGAGGACCTATAGAATGGCGTGCCTCCGGCCCAGGGAAAAGCCCTGGGATGGCGGCGTAACGCGGAGGGAAGATTCGAATGCCCCGAGCCGCATTGCGGAAAGTCATACACCGCGAAACATAACCTGGAAGGTACGTCGGTGGGCTATTCATTAATTCTTTTATTTAGTTAGGCTGACTCGCCTCTGTGTACTTTCCTATCTGGCTAGGTCACATTAACCGTAGCCATCTCGGCCAGCCGAGCTCTTACGTCTGTGATTATTGTGGGCTAGATTTTACAGGCTCTCGTGCTCACAAGAGGCATATGCGCAACGGGAATGTGTGCCCCACGTCTCCTTTAGCCCAGAGGAAAGGATTATAGCTCGTGTGGGATGCAGCGAGCCAGAACAGAAATTTTTCGGTATCCGCAGAAGTGAAGAAGAAAGGATTGTCAGACTAGGGTCCAGTTATATATATGCTAATCCAGGCGTCCCTTATGCTTGTTGTAATATAGACAGGACATGATAAATGAAAGCAATGATACCTTAAAAGGATGTCGTTGGATCTCTGAGTGACCGTCATCCGTCAAAGGGCCGTTCGCCTCCTGTTTACATTGTCCAGCCCTGTCTCATTATCGTGATGGATAATGTGGCCTACTAGGCGATAGAGATGGAGACCATGTGCTAGGTCAGAATTTAATCTCCTCGGACGTACCACAAAAATTTCTACTCCAACCGGAGCAGGCCGCGAAATACAGTTTCATCAACCCGTTGAGAGATATCCTTTCGAGCAGAAATCGTTCAATCAGAACCGCGAGATTTGAACAAACGAGAATATCTCAGGCGATCTTGGAAACCCATAATTTCGCAGCCTACGGAAGTCGATTAAAAAGTTTGTGAGAGAAACGGGAGGCTCCCCTCATCAAAATCGCGAGGAAAAAAGGAAAGAATCATCTTGACAGAAATATGAAGGAAGAAAGATTTCGCACCTCTTTGGAACCTTTCTGAATCTTCTCGACGTATTTTCCTTCTTGAATTGCGCCTCTGAAGTCGGGCCGAACAGGCCGGGCCAAAGCGAGTTCTACGGAACCAGTACCTCATGCAATTAAAAAGGTGTTTACGTGAGCATTTCGTTATACGATGTGATGGTCGAATGAGAGCAAGTAGATTACAGCAGAAAATGGGATACTGTTACTTGTTTCACCACTACCAGTCCTAGCTTTTCTCCAGGAGGAATATCAATATTGAAAGTTCTAAAGAGGACGTGGTCAATGTTGGTAAGCATGCATAATCTTAATTATCTCTGTAGCGCAAGTAGCTCTCCCATATCCATCTTACTCAACACATGAGCCAACATCTTATTATCTGTCTTACCATTCAAACTGAGTGGTATGAACTCCACTGGGATGATATATGCCGGCCGCTGATACGCAGGTAACTGCGCTTCTACCGCTTTCTTCATATTTTTCATCATCTCCTCTTGTTCCGGGACTTCCGGCTTCGATACTACTCGTGGAACAGCGGACCGACGATCCATGACGGAGATTTTGCTGTTGGCAGTTGCGACAAAGCTGACAAGGAGTTCTTGGCTTATTTGTGGATGTGAGGTGATGAAGGTAGACGCTTCAAGTGAGTCGAGTATGGGTTTTACGGCAGCTCGGAGAATGGAAGATATTCCCTCTGTTTCAATTCGCACCCCGCGGTATTTGACCTGGAGGTCGATTCGGCCCATAATTTCGATAGAGTGGTCGGGCATCATTCGAACTGGATGAGGAAGAGTGGGAGAGGTTAATGACGGATTCAAATACTACGTAGAAACTCGCACCAAGATCGCCAGTCCGGTACGCTCTACAGCCGGGTTCAGGGAATTCTATGAAGGCTTTCGCTGTTGCTTCTGGTAAATTGTGATATCCTATGAGCGAGAAGCTTTCAGAGTATTATATCTTTCTAAACCCTACTACTCACCACGAGCAACCAAAGGCCCACTAATAATCAGTTCGCCGGGGCATCCCATGGGTACTACGTTCAATTCGGGGTCCACGACATATGCAGAACAGGAAGGGAATGGGCGACCAATATTCTCCTTACGATCATTTGAACCTACCCGTCGCGACGTGCATCCTATAGTGACCTCCGTAGGGCTGTTTCAGGCAAGGGTTATATGTCTAGTCATGATGCTCAAAAAGATGGCTCACCCATAAAAATTTGCCAAGATGACATTCGGAAGTGCAGACCATTTTTGAAGGAGCTGAGTAGGACTAAGTGAGACCATGTCCGATAATTAGTTCAAAAGATTCTGTAGCTCACGGAGTCAGTGATCTTCTCCCCTCCCGATACTAGATACTTGATTGGAAGGCCTTCCGGTGTCCCAAGCAAAGCCTCAATCATACTGGGAACCATCCCGATGTGGGTAACTCCAATATCGATGATATACTTTCGCAGCTGGGTTAACAGTTCGAACCTTGGCGCGCTGACGAGTCGGGAACCGAGACACCAACTTTGAACGATCTCAGATATGTGGACGTCGAATGCAGTGGCTGGGACGAGCGAGTACTGAATTAAGAGATTCTATATTTCCAGTATTGTCACAATAAGACTCACAGGCCAACGCTAAACGCTTGTCGGTGTTTGGGTCTGTGACTGGCTTTGGGAGATTACAGAATGACTGCATCGCCCAGTAGAGACCGCGGTGCTCGAGAAGACATCCTTTAGGGTTCCCCGTTGTTCCTGTATGCAAAATTAACACTCATCCAACTTGACTGAATGCTACATACCTGAAGTATAGAGCAAGTAAGCCAAAGAAGACAGGGTAGCTCGAGAGACATTTTGTGCTCCATGTTCTGATTGAACTTCGCGTATAAAGTCATCCGAGAGCATGAGAGCTCTGTCACCAAATATCTCTGTATCCTGTGCGTTGGTTATAAATACCCAGCGTGAACTGCTGTCCTGTGCGATGTAGCGTTTCCGCTCTGCAGGTAGTTCAGGGTCGATCTATATGGGTTAGGAGGTCAGAGTCAGTGAAAGGACACACTGAAAAGTAAAACTCGCCGAAACATAACACCCTCCTGCTTTTAGAATAGCAGCCATTGCAACGTAAAAGCGGACCGACCGGGTTGAGCATAAACACACTTTATTCTCTATTTGCATTCCATTTGTCAGCATCCAGTGCGCAAGGACATTGCTTTGTTTATTCAGCTCGCCATAAGTGAGCATTTGAGCTGGGGAGTCCATAGACGAATAGATTTCGTGTGCAATCGCATCCGGACGATGTTCTGCATGTTGAAAGAGCCACTCGAGCACAATATGTTCATCTTCGAGTTTAACAATCCGAGGAGCGCAAGACAATAACTGGGAAGAAAACGGGACGTTGGTTGTAGTACATGAGGAGCATGGGGAAGAGACAATGAAATCAGTGATGGCAGCAACCTGTGCAGCAAACTGGTCAAGAGTAGTTTTGCAGATGAGGGCACTATCCACCAGCAAGTCGATGAATACTGTGGGTCCGTCCACATGTACACCGAATACAATACTTTGCGGTACGAATGCGGCGTCATGCTGATCCGCTAAAGCCCAAATGATAAACGCGGATATTGGAGGATATAGTTCCGTCATTACTGCCATTTCCACACGTGCGTCGTCCAAGCAAAAGTCATTGTCTTCATTATCTGCTAGCACCTGTAATGCGTTGCAGTAATCTACCCACGAACAATTGGCCTGTTTTTCTGTGCGTACGATGCGAATCGGGACTCCTTCCGGGTCATCGATGAAATCTGTGCAAGTCTCGGCAAACAAAAGGACATTCAGGTCAAGGCGTTGCATTAAAGTGGCTGCAAAAGCACCCCTCAGGATTTTATAGCTCTCTGGCGAGAGAGACTGGTTCACAGCTAGCTTTTGAGATAAGATGTCAGTAAGAGGATAACTTGTTCTGCATGGTCCTGGGACGGATGTGCGTTGGAGGGAGCCAAGATCTGGAAGAGGTTGGAATGTGCAGTTGAATGAAGAAGACATGAAGCTGGGATTGAGCCAGGGAGCATGGTGGTTAATCAACTGTGAATGAGAATCAGTACCCGCTCAGTTCCGGTATCCGACATCTTATCTGATTTGCCAATCCTATTCATTCCGTTCTGATGATTGGATTTGTCTCTCAATTTCGACCACTCTGGTACTCACAAGCACAATGGACTGTTGGTGTTTATACAGTTACCCTTCTCCGCCCCTTCTTTTCTGCTATGGCCTCCATCTGCAGCGACGAAGCGTCATTTGGACCTGCTGCGTCTTGCAGGCGCATGGATTTCACACTCGGATTTCAGTATAGGTACTTGATCTCTCAGAACACGTCGAGAAAGAGCTGCCTCTTAAATTTTGCCTTTCAAGGATCATGTCAATAATTCCATCGGTCGCCTTTGTGTTTTTCGCGCTCCTTCGAGTTACTTTTCTCTCTCAGAAGACTCGCATCACACGCAACATCTTCGATCTCCTCTCATGCGCAAAATTATTCTTTGGGTCTATGTTGTTTGTCAGTTTGTTGGCAACAATTGTGCTTGTTCCTAAAGATGATTGGGGATTTTGGGCTACAAGGGCTTATACTGTTGAAGTCGTAGCTTCTGTGGGTTGATCTCAGCATCGTGCATTGTTTGAAGCGTATTGAACATGCTTTCGTCAGGTTTTCGTTCTTACGCTCTCGTATCTTCATCACACTCGTCGTCCTGCCCCCAGCACGCTGCTAACTCTCTACTTGTTACTGAGCGTACTAATGTCCGCGACCCAACTTCGAACGTACGCGATCACCGGTCTGGACCATGAAGCCTTCTTTCCAGCATTTGCCACCTCTTTTTCCGTACGGGTGTGCTTGCTTCTGGTAGAATTTTGGCATAAAAGAAGACTCCTCAAACCTGATGACATGGTTCGTATTTCTGCCTCTCTTTTACCGCCAACTAAACGATCTTCTACAGCCCACGGCTCGCGAATCTACCTCTTCGTTATTTGCGCGATTATTTTTTGTTTATTTGTATCCCGTGTTATACGGAGGGTTCAAACGGTCCTTTGATCTGGATGATATCAACGAGTTTGGTCTACCTCCAGACATGTCGTCGGGACTTGCTAATGCAAAGATGTCGGAGGCGTTGGATTACTTGTATGTTTCGGTGTTTTATTAAAGGTCTGTGTTGACTGACTGCGATCTCAGCCACAAACGGCGGAAGGATGCGAAAACAAAACGCGATATTTTCCTGCCCTCCATTCGAGCCTTCTTTTTCATGTTCGCGGCTCCTGCTGGACCAAAGCTTCTGCTCATAGCTGCAACGTTCTCACAAACTTACCTTGTCCAGTCGATGCTAACATTTATTGGCTCGTACATGGATGATGGATCTGTCCCTCAAGATGCAGCCCACGGATGGGCTTTGATTGGAGCATATGCCCTTGTCTACCTCTCCATCGCGTTTTGCACATCTTTATACTGGGATAAGGTGAGCCCGTTATCCTTTGAAGTAATCTGCTTCTCTAATTTTACCTTAGGTGTATACCATGGTTGTGTGCTATCGCGCAGCTTTGTACGTTAGCAGATATATTTTCGTGTTGGCGTTATTACTCACTAAAACTTGGCAGAGTCAGCGCCATATTCGACAAATCACTCTTGCTTTCTGCCGACGCTGCTGAAAGTGAAGGTCGTAGCACTGCTGTCACCTATATGTATGTCCCTTCGTTATACCAATGCAGCTCTCTTGTGACGGTAAAACAGGTCTGTAGATGTCGAACGGGTTTGTGAAGGCATCGCGTTCTTCCACGAAACCTGGACATCCTCTGTCTCTATTGTAGTCGCCGCGGTTATCCTTTGGTTCCAGGCAAGTCTTTTTTAAACTTCTCTATGTACGGGTCAGTGATTTTGGAATAGGGCGAGTTTGCCATGATACCACCCATTACCATCATGGTGCTGTTCTTCGTTATTACCAGTTATATAGGCAAGCGCGTAGCCAAGGCACAAAAAGCCTGGATGGGCTCTACCCAAGCACGATTAAAGATTCTAGTACGTCCTGTTCGTCCGTTCATTGAACCGTAGTAACAGTGACCCATAGACTTCCATCATGTCGCAAATCATCCCAGTAAAGCTACTCGCCGTAGAGGATACGACCCGCAGATGGGTCGAGCCCGTCCGACATACTGAGATTGCCCAGCTTCGCGGATTCTTGTACGTACCTGTTTGGTGACGAAACTTGCTTGTAAACCGACTTCCCGAATAGTGCAAAACTTGTGATTGTTGGTGTACTGTCCTCAGCTTCAATCAACTTTGCTGGTCTCGCAGCTTTGGGAACTTATGTTGGCATCGGCGCCGGAGATCTTCGTCCTGAAAAGCTATTTACGATCCTGACTGTTGTTGTGAGTTCAGCTGCCGTCGTCTTTAGATGATCAAGTCATAATTTTTGTGTCAGAACCTTCTTACGCTCCCAATCAGTACAGTCGGGAACTGTTTTCCGCTTTTGTTGGCCTCTTACGCGAGTATGCAGCGAATTGCAAGTTTTCTGTAAGGAAGTGATTATACGGCACTTTGATAAAATACTCAATTGCTTTCTTAGATCTTTGCCTGAGAAAGATCCTCTCGATGTCTCGTCCGTGCAAAACACTTTGAATGCGAAAAATATATCTCAGGAGAGCATACAGCAATCTACGGAGGCGTTGTCGCTTTCTGAACATCCACTTCCTTTGTATCTGGACAATGCAACCATCGCTTCCAAGGAAGGCGGACAAGTGCTGCTTTCAGACTGTAGTGTTGTTCTCAATCCAGAGAGCCTCACGATGGTCATAGGACCCGTGGGGGCTGTAAGCCACGATCCCAAAGCGTATCTGAGCACATATCTTATGTTCATTTTTAGGGTAAATCTATCCTTTTGAAAAGTCTCTTGAACGAAACGTACCTGATATCAGGATCTCGGACACTTCGCACCAGACGTGTTGCTTACGCCCCTCAAGATGCTTTCCTATGGCCTACTACGATCCGAGATAATATCATTATGGACAATCCTTATGATCTGACATGGTATTCAACTGTACTTGAAGCTTGTGCTCTGCAGCTTGATCTGGCACGTATACCTGGTGGAGATATGGCTGTCATGAGCGAAGGGGAGGGTCGGTCAGTGGAGGACAGAAACAACGTATCGTGCGTATGTTCTCAATCTAGATGTGTTGTCGGCTAACCTACTCGAAACTGCAGTCTCTCGCTCGCGCCATATACGCCAAATGCGATGTGACACTTCTTGATGACTGCTTTTCAGCCCTTGTGCGTATCTCAACACAGTTTTTCATCCTAATCTCATATCTCGCTTAGGACGCTCATACGGCCAAGGCAGTGTTCTCTCGGTTATTCGCAGCTGAACGAGGATTGCTTCGCAAAGGGGCTGTGATGTTGGTCACACACAATCGTGAGTTTCTGCTCCTTTCCGCTTATAGTATGTCGCTAATATAACATTAGTCCAACATCTTCAAGAGGCCGATAAGATCATCGTTCTCAAGCAGGGTACTGTGGTAGCACAAGGCTCCTTTTCGGAATTGCGAGCTGGTCATGATATTCTGCGATATGTTGGCGAGCGGAGTGAATCTGAGATCGAAGAAGACAGTGGATCTGCTGATCCCTTGATACTCGTTGATACCAACAACCTGTTATCACCCAAAAAGAAATTGGATGAGGAACAAAAAGGCGCTCCAGTGGCTTCCTCTTGGACACCATACAAATTCTATTTCAGGGCCGTGAGTCGAATCATTACATGTCCATCCAACCTCACTAACTTTTTTATCTAGTGCGGATGGAAGCGCCTTGCAGTCTGTTTCTCTTGCATACTTCTTTATACCGGATTGCAAATTGGGCTCCAGGTAATCCCAATGCAATAAAAAATTCTAAATTGCTGACCATTTTTTGACAACAGATTCTGCTCAAAACCTGGTCTGAAAGTAACATCACACACCATGGTCCCTGGCTTGGCGGCTACGCTGGATTTACTGTAGCGTGTTTTTGCGCGTCTTTCACTACACTCTATGTGTATACGCAATTAACTGCCCCTCATGCATCCATCGTTATTCACGCTCGACAGCTCGCAGCTGTTCTTGCTGCTCCGGTGACATATTTCCAAGAAACTCCGCTGTCCAAGTTGCAAAATCGCTGGTCCTCGGTATGTGTCCTATGTACGCGATGAACAATTGATGTCCTGATATTATTCTTAGGACATGTACATTACCGATTTCGCATTTCCACGGGCCCTCCAAGACTTCACGTTCACCGCTGTTTACGTTGGTCAGTGGCAAAGTCTACCGTGAATAATATCAAGCTGATTAATATCTAGTTGGAGCCTTAATTTTGATTCTTATAGCGGTCCGTTTCGTTCTTAACTTCAGATAGTCGACATATTGCTTATCTTCAGTGCAGGTGCCGTGGTTGGCCATTTCAATTCCGTTCCTTGGGGCGTCTTACTGGTATCTCCAGAGAGTATACCTGGTGAGTATAAAAGCCCTTTAAGTTCGTTTTTGAACTGATGTATTTCCAAAGGCTACTTCGCGCCAATTGCAACGCTTGACAATGAGCTCCAAGACCCCGATGTATGCCTCTTTTACCACTACACTCACAGGCCTCGTTACCATCCGTGCCTTTCAATCTGAGGATCATTTCAAACGTTTGAGCATGTATCATCTGGACCGGGCTCAAGCTCCCATGTATTACCGTTACGCGGGGATTCGATTTTTGCAAGGGCCTTCATTTTATCTTCATCGTTCCTGTATTGATTTCTCATGTAGACGCACTTCCCTGAACCTTCTAACGGCGGTACTTGCTATCGCAATCGCCGCTCTCGCGGTGGGATTGCGTGGATCTACTTCCGGGGGTTTCCTCGGCATAGCTCTCTCCCAGCTTGTCAGTCTCTCGCAGAGTCTCATCAACCTACTACTTGCCTATACAAGGGTAGAAAACGGTATCGTTTCGGTTGAACGAGTGTTTGAGCTGGATGTACAAAAGGAAGAAGAATCTGGGGAGTCCCACGACCTTGTCAATTGGCCAGAACGTGGATCTGTTGAGTTCAAAGATGTTTCACTTCGTTACAGGTGTGTTTTTGCGTACATATCTGACAGCATACTAATATTGACCCAGGGAGGAGCTGGATCCAGTTCTTCATAATATGAGTTTCTCCATTCGCGGTGGTGAGAAACTTGGTATCTGTGGACGGACAGGGTAAGTTTGCAGATGTATCAGGAGATCGTTCATCGTAAGCTCATCACAATACCAGGAGTGGAAAGAGCAGTACCGTTTTTGCACTTCTTCGTGGCATTTCATCACCAAATCTGTCTGGAAGCATCCTGATTGATGGGTTGAATATCTCCAGCGTACCCCTGAGTATACTTCGCTTCAATATCAGGTCTGTATTGTTTTCCTTAGGCTACAAGACACTGATTTCCTTTTTCACTAGCACTGTTTCGCAGACCCCGTTCCTTCTATTTGCTTCTGTACGGGATAATCTGACGCTGGGTTGTTCAGAGAGCATCAAGGATAATCAAATCTGGGATGCACTCGATCTGGTGGGATTACACCAAGCTGTCTCAAATCTGGAGCAGAAACTGGATACCATTATGTCTGCAGATGGTTTACAGTTTTCGAATGGGGAGGTGAGTTGTTTTCCTCTGATTTAGTTACTGCAGGGTGCTCACTCGCGTAGCGTCAACTTTTGTGTATCGCCAGAGTACTTCTGCAGAAACGGAAAATTGTTGTGCTAGATGAGGCTTCGTCCAGCATGGATTCGGCCACAGACCGGCGTCTCCGCGCTGTGCTCAAAACTGCTCTTCGTGATGTTACGGTAATATCTGTAGCTCATCGTATATGTGAGTGAAGTGCAATACTTTTATATTGTTACTCAGAATGAACGAATCTGGCAGCAACGATCGTGGACTATGACCGAGTCTTGGTTTTAGAGGATGGGCGTATCGTTGAAGTTGGAGCTCCCCAAAATCTTTTAGAGACGGAAGGCTCGCTTTTTGCATCACTTTACCGTACTCAGGCTGAGCATTAATAGATGTTTCCAAAAATGACAGTCATATCCAAAAACAGAAAGGAATTCAACTGTCTACAGTATACTACTAGTACACTTATTAATAATAATTTGAAGTAGCTTGCTATGAGGTTGGGTACAGGCACGATTTTCATCTTGCTATGTACGTACTTACTTTCTACACTAGTTTTGTCAAGGGCCCCGGAAACTCCTATTAGACCTTGTTCGGCCAAGGGCCCTAAAGTGCGCTAGGATTTTCGAGGTACGCTAATGACAGGGATAGTCACGTGAATCCAAAACGAAGCAAAAGCATTGCTAAAAACTCCTGGACGCTCCCCCAAGCTTCTAGGTATGCTAAAAACCATCCAAGCATCCTCCCGCGCACCAGTTCCAAATATTGAAAAGGCGAATTGTTTGAACTTTCATTGCCTCAGCGCTCTTGGCATCGAGATTTATGGTTCAGCCCAAAGTACGCTATAGTATTGCTATAGTAGGACAAGAAGGCCAACCATTTGGCCTGAAATACGTTATTCCGGACAAGGTCTGGGGGAGTTTCCGGGGCCCTTTGTGTCATTCCCACGACGTTTATCGTTCTACATGGATTCATCATCTCGGTATGGGAGTGGCTGACGAGGTAAGTACTGGTAAGTAGCAGGGCAGTAGCGAGGCCTTGGAGGAGATCCAGATAGATCCAGATGTGGATCCCGGAGCTGTTAACGTTTTCGACGCTTCTCTGGCAAATAATCACACGAAGTTGTAGCAGGACAGGTACATTAACATTATTGACAGGACCTTATGATGTATACATACTACTTACAGTGAGTGTATCCACTCTTCCCGTCATTATTAATATCACCCAAACGGTTTGGGATAGTTCGGGATAAGTAACCCCGTGTTCGACATGTACTCTCACAGCGATACTCGACGTACGAGAGTAGCGGTTATTGGTGCAGGGTAAGATCCCTCGTCCTCGAATTCCGTCATCTCATGAAGTTGATAGAATCGGTGGGGTTTCGTTTGCTATTGCTCTCAAGCGCAAGTTTCCCGGATTCGACGACTTAGTTGTAAGTGATTTCCAACTAGGATTTTCGAAGTTCTTATCATGACTATAGATCTACGAAAAAGGCGACGATGTTGGGGGAACATGGAGGGTCTGGCTATAACCACCTTCGGAGTCATAACCTGTTAATTAACATTTCTCCTCGAAATAGGCTAATACGTACCCAGTTCGTCCTTGCTTGCTTTCTTCTCTTTACAAGACTTACAGCGGAGTAGGGTTGTGCCAGCGATGTCATCAGCAAAATAGTAGGTCAACCGCATGTGATGACATGGGAAAACGAGGGAATACAAGCTACGCACACCTTGCAAGGTCAGCGTACCTTGTATGCGCTTGTTTTTACTGAAAGATTGCAAGCGCATACAAGGTACGCAAGATTACAAGCTGATACAAGCCCATACAAGCCCTACAGCCATTACAAGGCATAGCAGGGCCCTTTTACCCTAAGTACCTATGCTGAACAATTTATGGGCAGTAGTTTTCGTCTGCTACTCATGATGAGGTGCATTTGAAATACAATTGATTACAACAAGGAGCGAGCAACAAGCAATGAGCAAAAAGTACAACGGTAAGTAGCAACCAAAAAGTAAAATACAGTCCATGGAAACGTGAGAGTGAGAGATACAGGCGTGAAAAAGTTCGAGAGCAAGAAGTACGATACAGTGAGATGCAAAGGTGGGATATCACCTGTATGTGATAAAGAAAAGCGCAAGCATAAGGAAGGCATGAGACCGAAACTAAGCTGGGGTATCAGAGTCACCGGCGGCAGCAGCGTCGGTCCTGGGTGCTAAACGTTGTATCTTCCGTGCTTTTCGTGCCGCGCGAACGATCGATGTAGTTGAAGGAGGAGCCTTTGAGCCATTTCGAGAGATGCGTTTTTCTTTGACGACGGCGCTATCTTGCCGCCCTTGGAGATGACCGAATACCTTCCTAAAAGTAGTGGTGTAAGGGGGAGTGAGACGATAGAAAGTAAGGACTTGTTCCAACTTTCCAATGGACAACTCTCTCATCTCCGAGGTCATAATCCGCGATTTTCGAGTAGAATCCCGCATCACTGAAGTTGTCGTTATCGTGGTTCCACGTGTCACTTGCGGAGAGTGCAAAGCAGGCCTGAGTAATGTTCGACTCACTAACAAGACACAAGAACATAAACTGAGAACGCACCTGAACAGCGGCATAGGTAATGTGGCGACTGGTCACCTTTTGCATTCCATTCTTCACCGCTATAGACTTCAGCTGAAAAAGACGAATCACCCGGTATAGAATATAGCCTCGGAAGAGACCGCGTTCTGGGTCCTTGGGATCATATATATCGATGTTATACAGGAATCTATAACCAAAAGTTCAGCATATATGCAAAGTTTTAAAGCGCACGTACTCTGTATCCTCAAACAGTAGTTTTCGATGCTGGATAAAGATAATAAATCTAAGTGTGGAGAGATAATTTCGACTTCGACCCACTTTGGTCTTCTTGGCGCATTTCACATCTCCAAACGAAACCATCACTATGAGAAGCTAAAATTGTCGCCTCGATGGCCGTGATATCGAGATAGAAGTCGATAGCAAGGACAGCCCATCGGCCGGCCTTGACGAAAGGTTTCAGACTCTTTTTGTGCTGAAAACAATGTTAGTGAAGCACTAGAAATAAGAGAACTACGTACAGCCCATGGCCCGTAGCCTTATCTTTTTTCTCCTTCCCTTTCTTCCTCTTCTGCTTCTCCTTTTGATTACTTGTTGCCTTGGAAAGCTGAGATGTAGATTTTGTACGCATTTTCCGGTTTTCTTTATTGCTGTCCGACGTCTCAGATTCGCTGCTGCTGTCACTTGAAGTAGAGGTACCCGAAGAGGAATCTGAATCTTCTTTGGAGACTCGACGGCATTTTTGTAGGAGAAGATTAAGCGTTGGATCCATAAGATTTTGCAGGAGGCTTTGTGGCCATGTTGGAGGAAGTAAAGAAAAAGTAATGAAAAAGAAAGTCGTGTAAATCGCGACGTATCATAGATCAGGTGACCTTGGACTTAATCAAGATAAGATTATGAGACGGTAAGCGCTTATTACTTCTTGTCGTTCCTCAATCATTCCTACACTCAAAATTTTAAAGCTCTCTTTACCCTCTGGACAAGTCGGTGGTGATGGGAACGATGACCTTGACTTCGTTGCTTGTTTCCGCTTGTACGGACTTATTTACACATCTGAGAATCCCGTGGCTTGCTATACCTTGTACGGCCTTGTTTACACATGTGTAAGATACCCATGGCTTTTAATACATTGTACGGCCTTGTTTATGCATGTAAGAATCTTGCAGCTTGTAATATTTTTGCAGCTTGTAGGACCTTGTTTACCCTTGTAAGAATACCATGGCTTGTTCTGGCTTGTAATCTGTTCACACCTTGTATGACCTTGTTTGTGCCTGTAAGAATTCCACCCTGACTTGTAATGCCTTATATTATCCTCGCTTCTTACAAGTGCATAAAAGTTTCTGGCATTTTTGCTGATGGTCCCTGTACACTTCTACTCCCTTTCTTCAGACCTAAAGGCCGATTGGCCCAATAGTCATCCATACCAGCCTCAAATTTACCAGTACTGGAAGGATTTGGCCACCAAGTACCATATCTATCCTCATGTTCAATTCAACACGCTCGTAAAATCTGTCGACTGGGACCCGAAGACCCGGTGCTATGAAATAATCACCAAAGACCTACTATCCAACGAAGAGAAGAAGTCCACAGCGAGAATCGTCATATCCGCGGTGGGAATTCTGGAGGTCACAAAGCTACCTGAAATAAGTGGCATAAGTTCGTTTAAAGGAAATATCTTCCATTCTGGAGCATGGAATCATGAAGTGAAACTATCTGGAAAACGAGTAGCAGTTATTGGGAATGGTGCTTCAGCGTACGTGGTTTGTATGATTCCTGGATCCAAGATACAGATAGTAAAAGAACCATAGGACTCAATTTGTACCCATCATATCGCAGGATCCCTCAGTCGAAGTCGTAAATTTCTGCAGGACTCCAAATTGGTTCCTATGGAACGTGAGGACGATCTCACTTTTTTTTCTGATAACCAACCACATTTATTCATATTCAAGCTTCGCGCTCCGTATAACAAGTTGGAAATTTGGCTACTCAAATATCTTCCTTTCTGGATACGGATTTACCGCGCAAGCCAGTTCTTCAAAGTCCGTTTGCACTGTGATGATCCGAGTCTGCAATCCACTGATAGCAGTTTATCAGACAGAATTTGTCTATTTGGCCATCTTCAAGTCTGCCCTGACACGTTACTTGTCCACTCTAGTGCGTCTGTTCTATAGCTGTTGTACACTGATTGACGGTAAGAACTTGGTAGGCCGCTAAACTCTACATTAAATACAACGCGCCAAAGAAATACGCGAAACATTTGACTCCCATCTATAGTGAGGTTGATCGTGGTTTCCCCGTTGTGTGACTTACTCGCGCCCCGACAGCCATGGGGTGCAAACGAGTCATTTTTGATACAAACTATCTCGCTAGTTTACACAGGCCGAATGTATCCATGGATTGGGACGGTATCGAGTCTATTACTGAACATGGAATTATCACCAAAACTGGTATTTGTTTCGATCTCGAAACATGATTTTCGCACAAATTTAATGCAGCTTATAGGTAATAATTTACCTTTCGATGTCATCATCTGCGCTACGGGTTTCGTTACGGTGTTGTATTTCCTTTTGGCCTATGCATCGCTATTTATTATTTCCTTGGACAACAGGATCGATTCCCAGTGCATGTGAAGGGTACTCAAAACACCATTCAAGAATATTACGACTCCAAAAGTGGACCCGCAGCGTATATGGCTACAGCCGTACCTGGAGTATGCCCCTCGTTATGTGTTACAAAATAAGATGATTAACGCTGCCCTAGTTCCCAAACTTCTTCATGCTTGGAGGTTAGTATATAAATCCTGCTGTCTTCGAGAAACCAATTTTGGTGAATAGGTCCAAACGCGACGACAGGACATACATCTGTGCTTTATACGGAAGAAAACCAGGTCGGTTGCCTCAGCTTCTCTCTAGCGTTCCTAATCTGTATTCCAGATCGAGTATATTTTGAAACTCATGACCCCAATCCTCAAGCACCCGGAGAAAGTGTACTCTATCGACGTTATAGGGGAAGCTACCGACAAGTACAATGACAAGCTTCAAGTCGATATCAAACGCTCTGTTTTCGTCGGCTGCGCCTCGCACTACCGGACAGGAAAAGATGGCAAGGTGTCCAGTGCGTGGCCATATTCGGCCACCGCCCAATGGTGGATGCTTCGTAAAGTCAAATGGGGAGACTATAAAGTAGATGCGGTAGACCCGCAAATGGTTTAAATAAAGTGTATTGAGTGAATGTGCATGTACTTCTACTGTCGCTAATCATTAAGTCTTCATGTATTATAATGAACAAGGGATTCTGTCTGATACGAGTCCTGCACATATAAGGACTCCGGGTTCATTCCTCTTAGCAGTATCTTCCGTTTCCGGCCACGATCCTGCTGTACAGTGTATGAGCTTCCCTTTGGCAACAAAGTAAACATGATGTCGCACAGCACCACGTGAAACTCGCCATAGCTCTCCTTTCTAAACTCAGGCGAGGCACCAGCTGTATTTACCAAACTTCGATCGCAAACGACATTGGCTCGTACCATACCAGGATACAGTCTACAATCACAGTAGAAGAGTCAACACGATTATAGCTGTGTCGTATCTGGAATGGATTTTTCGGTAGATCGCGCTGCTATCAACTGGGAGGCGACATAAACAGATAGGACGGAGTTGAATGAGGTCAAATGGTTCATGGCTTCCGCAGTGGCGCGTAGGAGAGGAATGATCGGTAATTCGAAACAGAGCATCGCGTCCGATAGAAAGTCTAGTAGCTATAGGCCTAGAACAGCCATTTCACGCATGACTAAGCGTGTGCAACAAGGTGCGGCGCCCGTCTTGCTGAACATGCCTCTCTGTCCTTCCTGCGGTCGAAACACTTTCATTCCTCGCGTAGCCGTCGATCTTCCTGGATTATACGATAAACTGCGCACGGAATCTGGTCCTGCCTCTGTCCAGCCAGATGAAGTCGCCTCGGTCCTCCAAAACATCCAACGAGACCTTGAGGACTACGAAGCAGAAATTCACTGTCTAGAACGCCTTAAAGAGGAAAAAGAACGCTTGGAGCAGTATGCCTCTCAATTGCGATGTCTACTTTCACCGTGTCGCAAAGTTCCCGACGAAATCTTACAGGAAATCTTTAATGTCTGCTGCGATACGAACAACTTTCGGGTTGTCGGTCTTAAGCGCAGGCTACCCATGCACGCCTCTCAGGCTCTCAGGAGCAAACCTGCCATGGTGATTAGCTCGGTCTGCTCACGCTGGCGTGTAAATGCGCTTTCTATACCTGCGATATGGTCTAGGATATCATTACAATGGAGAATGAGGGCAGACCATGACGAGGAGCCTGCAGAACGGTTCTTTCCGCTTTCCAATTTCCTTGATCGGTCCCAGCAATGCCCGATGACGGTCAACCTTGACATAAAGAAACGCCCTTTTTCGAAACCAGGAGTACTCCACCCATCATTAAAGCAGCTTTTTGGGCAGGTAGTCCGCTGGCAGAACCTCTCCTTCAGCTGTGGTTACTATAACGTTGGGGAGTTTCTGAAGTGTGACGGGATCCTGCCAGCTTCATTCCCGGTTCTGAGCACACTGTGCATGCCTAGATGTGTGGATGATGAAGATCTTGTTCCATTTATTGGTACAGCATTGAATCTCCAAAGCCTGAGCTTGGAATCAGATACATTTGGGGGTGTACTTGCCCCAGGATTCAATTGCTATCCTCAATTATCTCATCTGGACTTTTGTCCTGACCAGACTGACATCCAGAACTTATTTGATAGATGTCCCAACCTGTTTTCCTTACGGGTAACAGAATCATGGCGTGCCAGAAACGCTGTAGATCCCATGACAATTACCTCCTCTTCGAGGTTAGAAACTTTGACTGTACGCCATGGATTTTGGTGGTCTTGTAATTCAGGCTCAGTACTACCTTTCCTCAGACTTCCTTCGTTGAAAACACTTCATTTGGAGAAGTCTACGTCCGAGGAACGTATAGATGGAAAGTCCTGGAATAACTTCGAGCCTTTCATGGTATTTGTAAAACAGTCATCTTTCCAATTAACAACACTCTCAATTCACCAATTATCCATTTCCGATGTCAACCTGGTTGATATCCTTGTCCATCTCCCAACTCTCCATAATCTCACTGTCAACGACAATGGTATCTCCCCTGAATGCAGTCCCATATCGTCGGATTTCATAGAAAGCCTCCATGGCTATCGTACTAGCTCTCTTCGTCTGCAGGAGGCTGCTATCATCCCACGACTGCGGTCCCTAAGATTGTTGAATGTTGCTGCGACAACTTTTAGCGATCTGTTGGTGGTGGAAATGGTTCAGTCTCGATGGATTCCTACCAGGCTCCATGATGTGGGGACATCTGCACTGGAGGTGGACTGCTTGCGAGTGTTTACCATGACATTCCCAAATCGATCAGAAGTAGAGGCCGATGGCGTCTATAGTTCGTTGGCCCCTATTGAGAGGGATGGGATGATGATTGTTGTACAAATGTTGGGTTAGGCAGGAGTGACAACGTCTAAGTTCATCTTGTCGAAACACCAGTTACATACAAACATCCTTACATACAAATTTACGAAATAAAAAAGTTTGCTCGTCCCTCTTCAAAATGAACAAGCAACAATTGTAGACTCCAAGTCTCAGAAGATGGGCGTATCATTGAAGTCGTTGAAGTTGGAGCTCCCGAAAATACAGAAGGCTCGCTTTTTACATCGCTTTAAAGTAATAACTTGTAAGAAAGTGGGCACATCTCTAAGTCAGTGGCTCTCCAAGTCGGTTATTGAATATACTTATATCGATTCTGTAGGTGAATCCTTAACTTTATGCCGTGGAGGGCTGATTTACGTTCCAACTCCCTAAAATGACCCGGATCCAGATATGAATAAGCCGAGACTACAATCTTTACCATTCTCAGCCTTGAACGGCGAGCCCCGGCAACAGGTACTAGAGACTGGAATGATATCCTTGTTTGTTAAGATAATATGGCGCCTAATCCACTAAGCCATATAACCGGTTAACATTGTTCAAGTGCCAGTGTGATTGAATGAGGTCACGGACCTCCTTTTCTTCGACTGTGTTCGATTCTAATTGCAGTTCTTCAAGATTGGGTAGATAAAGAAGGCCCGGATAGTCCGGGTTGTAGACAAGTGCTCTCATCAAAGCCCTGGTGTTCAGCCCTCTGTTTGAATTGATGATTCGTAAGATTCTGATTGAGGGAAATACAGCGACCAGTGGGATTATATCCTCTCCTGAGATAACACGGCCTAAAAATTTCAATAATTGCAAGGACGAGAGGGACACTGTGGAGCGGTCGCGAAATTTTGCAAGTTGTACGACAAGCTCTGCGTGATTTTTACTTTCCCATGAAAGACACAGATCTTTCAGCAGAGGCGCATACAAACAGCGAAAGAAAGCTACAGCATAACCAGTGTCTTCTTTATAGGCGGACAATTCAAGGGATTGTAAGAATGTAACACATCGAAGTAAACAGTGGGGAATTGAGTGCCCCAGGTAAAAGTGGCATCAATGATGAGCGACGTTAACACACCCGGTGGAAACTTCACAGTTTCCAGTATGCAGTCAGAACTGATTTCATTCAAGTCAACGTGCTTCAACTGGTGTGAGCCTGAAAAAATCTCAATACCATTGGGGTATTGGCTTTGCATTTGCTCGGAGAAGTAGAATGGGTCCCGGCCACTAAATTTGACTTCGAGCCTTTCAAGGAAGGGAAATGATGACTTCGGAAGATGAGTAAAAGGCTCAAAGTGTTGCATGGGGATATAGACCTCGAGGGAACGGATTCTATGAGCAAAAGCCGGGAAAGCGTTGGAGATATCTCCCGTATAGTCCGTGCGTAGAGAGATGTTCAAATCCAAAGGCATAACGCCACTCCGGTTGAGCCACTGTGTTGCCATATCAGAATGATTGGATTTTATAACATAATTGGTATTTCTATGAACGCTGAGCTCTGACCACAACTTGGGCGTGGCATGAGCGATGTTTCGCCACGCCCCGCATACTGAGGACAGAATGATTCGGCTACGAGTTCCCCAGTGTACCGGATTACATTGGTCGGCGCTCGAGCAGAAAGCTACGAAGATTTTAGAAACGATTTCAGGCGGTAACCGATGAACTGGGTCGTTTGCTAGTGATGGATATCGCTCCATGGAAAGATATAGATAGGGGCGAGCGTGAATACTTAACATCAATAGATCCCTTTGTATAAACCGATTTGTATAAAGCCGAAGTGTTCAATTGTTGACGATGGAAGGAGGATGTCGTGTCAAGAGGTTTTAGAGTCTACCTTCGGAGACAAAGGAGAGCAAAAGGAGAGGTTGAGCGCTGAAATGTCACACTCACAAGTCACAGTCCAGGCTAATTGGATAATTGGATTGCTATTCTTGGCTAACTACATTTCTGAACTTATTCACCTTTGAATACTGGCCGCCTTTTCTCTTGAAATGCCACCAGAGCCTCGTTACGGTCATAAGTCGAGAGAAGGGTTTCATAAGACACTCTTTCAAAGTCCAGGCCTAGGAGGAGAAAGAAGTATGAATCCTTCGGAAACAAAATTCATTGCAAGGCGCATACCAGGTTCCAAAGCCATATCCTCTGATCTGGAAATTGCCTGCTTAGCAGAGCGAAGTGCTAATGGAGCATTTTTGCTTATCTGCGAAGCAAGTTGAACAGCACGCTCAAAGCCATTCGACTCGGGAGATGAAATGTAGTCGACGAGACCTGGCAAGTGTTCACTGTAAAAGAATGCTACTGTGAAAGCAGGGCAGAGGCTTACCCCATTCATGAGCTTCGGTCGCAGAAAGCATACGTGCAGTAAAGATTAAATCTTTCGCTCTGGATACCCCAAGTAGTCTGGTCGCACGCTGAGTCCCTCCAGCACCAGGAATAATTCCCAAAGCAACCTCTGGAAGACCGATTTTCGTTACACTGTGTCCTAACATAGTTCCATTGAGTTTCCTCCATCGAGAAATGCTTTAAAACGCGTACCTGCAACGCGCAGATCACAAGCAAGTCCAAGCTCCAGACCTCCGCCAAGGGCTGGTCCGTCGATAGCCGCGATGGTTGGCATAGGCAGAGTTTCGAGTCTTCCGAGAGCAGTTCGTAGATCCGCCAAGAATTTGGCTACCTGGATTTGAGACATCGATCGCCGCTCTATGAGGTCCGCGCCAGCACAAAAGGAGCCGTCAGTGCTAGACCTCAGAATGAGCACCCGAATGCTGCATGTTTCTGATGAGACCGGGGAATAAATAATGGAATGAGCGATGAATATCACCTCTTATCGAATTGTGCCGCATCCAAACTTTGAGTCAGTTCCTGGATATCACCAATAAAGATGTCAAGGCCACTGAAAGCTCAATAAAACAACTGTGCCACCTTCAGCAAGGTTGTCGAGATGGCGTTCTTGCTCCGGGGCCGATTGAGCGAGAGACACCAAATTCCTGGATGTTCTTCGAGGGGTTCGAGAAAGGCTTGTCTGGATTCTGCGAGAGCTGAATTAAACCGTTTGAAAGGTAGTAATAGTGAAACGGGACGAATGAGTTGGGCTTTGGCGATGGAAATCATTGTTGAAGAAGCGGGCCGGGAGGATCTTACTTTAATGGGCGCTAATCCAAGCGCCCATTAACTCATACGCTTGTATAACCTATTCATACATTGCTTTATTCTCCTACAAACACTGGAAGTCTTTTTTCACGGAACGCTACCAACGCTTCTACTCGGTCCTTTGTTTCCAAGAGTGATTCGTAACAAGTCCTTTCATGATTCAGAGCAGTGTTCAACGGAGTATCTAAAGAACGGGACATGGCTGCTTTGGCTGCGCGAAGCGCCAGAGGTGCTGTATTTCAAGGGTCAGGAGTCAAAAAGAAAAAACTGGAGCAAGGTCGATGAATCTCACCGCTCAAAGCCATGTCTTTGGCCAGTTCTAGTGCACGTTCAAACGCAGTAGACGATGGATCCGCGACATAATCAACGAGGCCTAAAAGCATTTGATATCAAACGCTGGTCATGGGGTTCTAGTAACGACGTACCAAGGTCTTGTGCGTCTCGTGCAGTCAAGTTTCTACCAGTGAATATCAACTCTTTGGCCTTGGACATCCCGATCAATCTAGGAGTGCGTTGGGTCCCCCCTGCACCCGGAATAATGCCAAGTCGAACCTCAGGAAAGCTCATTTTTGTAACGTTGCTTGCTATTCGGGGTAATTGACTTCGTGAGTCGGTGGTATGTACGGATATTCTCACCTGCAATACGGAAATCACAAGTTAATGCGAGCTCAAGACCACCACCCAAAGCGGGACCATCGATGGCAGCGATAGTAGGAAACGGAAGGTCATCGATAAGGTTGAAAACCTCTCTGATGTTAGATAGAAAGTCGCACACTTGTGCATCAGTCATAGACTTTCTTTCTATGAGGTCTGCTCCTGAACAGAACGCGCCTGGGGTGGAGGAGTAGAATATCAAAACATTCAGCCTGTTCAAGTATCAATGGATGGTTTCACTATGACGAAGAAAGACGTGACTCGCATCTTTTCAGAAGATGCTTGGTCCAACGCTATGCGTAAATCCTGAAACGCTTGAGCACTCAAGGAAATTTAGATTACGGGTCAGCTCACCTCTAAAAGTTGTACTGATATCGCATTCTTGGATTTTGGTCTGTTCAGAGCGATACAGTATACCCCAGGATGCGAGTGGACTTTGTGCAGATACGCTTGAGCCAGGGGGTTCGCTTCTACATCTACCAGCGCCATTTGATGGTAAAGAAATGAAACAAAGAGTACCGACGACGAGAAAACGTGCTAGCACGGCCAACCTGACCGAAAAGGTACTTACCCTCTCAGACATTAATTTATATAATTATTTTGGGTCCACTGAACTTTTGTCCTCAGCGGTTACCCGTATCCTTCCGTATTCTATCCGCAGCGAGATCTGGGGGTGGTGCGGACTGCGATGGTCCTACTATATGTCTATCTTCCCGATCTCTACACGTAAGATGCAATTTTGGAGGCTATGTACTGCGAAGCTATCTTTTGTTCCTCAATCCAACATCGCAGCCTGGAAAAAGCGCTCCCTTCTCAATGTAAAGTATACAGCTCGCTTATGGGGAAACTCAAATTCCTATGACAACGATTATGAGTAGAATTCTAGACCGATAACAGGGAAGCATACCCTGTTCAATTCTTGCGGTAAGTATGCAATTAGTCTAGGAACGATAGGAAGGTCGGCTCTAGGCTCTCCAACAACGACCTCGGTACGAGGATCCCGCAAGAAACAAGCATGTTTCATGCTGGTCATGACCGCCGTGACTGAGGAATAATTCAGTCAGTAGCAATCAGACAAGAAAAAGGATCTCACATCGCTGTCGACCCCTGAATTTTTCCTCTCCAATGAGCAGGTGGGTACCTAGTAAGCAAGGCATGTTAAAACCAACACGCGACCAAAACTAAAATTCAACCTTGATCATAATCCCCAAGACCACCGACGTAGGTTCCCATAGGATCCTCCTTTACCCATGACATTTCGCCATAGCCGGCGGGTTCATCATTCCACTCTACAATGAATCCCATGATATGAGGGTCAGCCAAACGGTCAGCTAGGTATTTCCTATGCTTCTCATCAGGTCCACGTTCTCTCCAGCCAACATTGACTCGGTCAGAGTTTTGCCACCGGGCGTAGGTCTCGAAATGAGTGGGGTTGTTGGCATCGATGTGGATGAACCTGAGGTGTTCATTGACGGTGAAAATGAACCGCGAGTAAATAACTGAACCCGGTGCAGGTTTCGGAGGACGAAGTGGATGAGTAGTAAGGACGTGTTCTCCTCGAGTGAAGGATTGGAAAAATGGAAATGGTGTCGTAGAGACAGAAGGATGGGGAACCAGAGTTTGCAACCAGTGTCTTTTGACTGGAGCACCTGCACCCTGCCAAAACGACGCCCTAATAAGGAGCAACTCGAATCGAGTCTGAGAGTCAGGAGGTGTGAACGCGAGTCCGGTTGAAGTGAGGTAGGTTAGAATTTCGTCGGCGTTTGGAATGTCGAGGATGAGTGGAATGACTTCTTTTTCTGATTGGCGAACCCAAAAAGCGTACAGTGCTGCCCAAAAGTCGTCCAAACTCAGTTGAGATGCTTTGAGAAGTACCGCAGGACTGGATACCGCACGATCATTGTTCACAATGCCATGTGGGCTGGTACGGAGTGAACGCGAATGAGGTTCAAAAGACACAACTGGCTCAGAAGAGCTTTTGAGGTAGACCTGGATCAGACCGTCTGACTCTGTGGACCGGACAAGTGTGTTATCTGGAAGAGTAAAACTGTGGTCGAGCGGCGCGACGTACGCTTCACGAATGTACCCAGAAGTTTTGGTGGTCATGGTTGTGAGAAAGGTCTCGTATTGGACCCGTTATCCCGGATAAACTGTGCATATGGGGAAATGCTGTGGGAGTAACTGCGAAGGTACAATTTGGGCATAACGGCGGAGACTTGTCAGTGGAGCAGCTTAACAGGGGCATATCTAATCGATTGGAGTTATCAGATAAAAATTGAATAAGATAAAGATTTCCATCAGTCAGTTGTCAATCAGATAGTCGACGAAGGAAAGTACTTACCTGGTCTGGAATTTATCGGTACAACTGGGAAGGTGCTATTCTTAAATGGCTTTGTTAAATCACGAGTTTTTTCACTTCTTTCTCTTCGTAGATGGCTGACTCTTCCCCCTTTATCTACGACCTGATTGGTATCGGTTTTGGTCCTTCTAATGTTGCAATCGCAGGTGCTCTTATTGAAAAATGGCACGGTGTAAGTTTTGGTACCATATGTTGTGTCTCCCATGAATTTGTTTCCAGCAAACAGAAAAGTCTTTCAAACAGACCCTCTTCATTGAAAAACACTCCACATTTCAATGGCATCCTGGAATGCTTCTCCCAGGCGCACAGATGCAGATAAGGTATATACACCGGTATACGGAAACGTCTGTTCCGTCTGCTAACAGTCAGCCAGTTTCATGAAAGACCTCGCTACTCTGCGATCTCCGCAATCTCCGCTTACCTTCCTCAACTATCTACATATTCATGGTCGTCTTCCTGCGTTTATAAACCGAGGCTCGTCTACTCCTTCGAGGAAAGAGTTTGCAGATTATCTAGCGTGGGCTGCTCGATACGTCGAAGAGCATGGCGTGAACGTAAACTACGGCCAAGAGGTCGTAGGTATCGACGAATCTCTTGACGGTCTGATCACCGTTACTAGTAGGTCCGTCAGCGATGGCCAGTTGCATGATTTTGTCACTCGTGAGTAACCTTTTTCACAGCAAATTAGCTCATGATCACTCATCATCTCTTCCAGGAAACCTCGTAGTCTCACCAGGTGGAAGGGGACGCTTTCCAAATGCTGCAACGCCCCTTCTAAAAGAACCTTTGATCACGGAACGGTCTACTCTAATACACAGCTCGGAGTACAAGTATCGTGTAAGCAAACTACTGAAGAGCATCACAAACACAACGCCCCGACCTCTTCGAATTGCCGTTATCGGAGGTGGCCAATCCGCAGCCGAGGTTACGATAAACTTACACAACTTACTCAGTGATATACCTGCTGGGGATGGTCCAGTTGGACATCAGGTCGATATGATCATTCGCAAGGGGTCCTTAAAGCCTAGCGACGACACCCAATTTTCCAACGAAATTTTCGATCCTGAAGGTGATTTGGTCAGTCCTCCTATCTGGGCCTGAACTGAAAACTCGTTATCTTAGTTACAAGTTCTTGGTTCGGCACAGTCGAGCAATCTCGGGAGCGTATCATGTCCGAGTACAAATCCACTAATTACTCCGTTGTAAACTCTCGCACTATCGATACGGTAAGAGTTCACGTCGTATATGCAACCCCATTCTCCGTCCTAATGGCTATTTCCTGCAGTTGTACGAAATCGTGTATGACCAAAAAGTTGAAGACGCCATCTCCGCCCGGAATCCCACAAAATCCACTCCTGGTCCTAGAATAAACATTCGTTCCCACATGCACATCCCCTCTCTAAAATACGACTCATCCTCCCAAACCTTCCTGTTCACTCTCCAGAACGTTCAAACTCGGCAAGTGTTTGAGAATGATACCTACGATGCTATCGTCTGTGCAACAGGCTATCAGCGAAATTCATGGATGGAAATGCTTCGGAATTCCAGCCGTCTTGGAAAACGATTTGGTGTCGAGTCTGGGTCATCAATCAGTGATGTTCGATTAGTACCATTCGCTCAGCGGACTCCCAGTCCGAATCCGGTGCCTACCGCGTCCGCGTCTACGTCTACGCCAGATTTGTACGACGATTTCGAGTCGTCTAGCATTTCTAGTATCGGCACCAGTTCTTCAGCTATCACCACGCCTCCCACTGGAGATGATGGTAGTATCGGCGAGAAAGAGCGACAATCATCAAGGGATCCGGTTAAAGTCTACATCACCAGGAGTTACCGATTGCTTCCTATGGCATCTACTCAGACCGTACAGGACGGTTCGGCGGAGGGGCTCAAAGCCAGGATCTACTTGCAGGGTATGGAAGAAGCAACACATGGACTGAGCGATACGTTGTTGAGTGTAATCGGTTGTCGGGCTGGCGAGGTTGTGGATGATCTTCTAAGTGAGGATTAAGTATTTCGAGGAGGAAATTAGATCTAGTATAGATTAATGCATGTAGAAGTTGAAGAGTAAGGAATGCTTTATCTGATCATTTTATCGTATAATTTCCCACAGGCCGGAATGCACTGCCACCAGGTTCTTATTCGAACGACTTTTCGTCGACTACAAGACGGCTAGCCAGGCTACTATGTCTCGCATTCTGGAAAGCATCTGAAGACTGACATGGCATCGTTGATGCCAATAAAGCTGTCTGGTTATGCTGACAGTGACACATTCATCATTACTTGCCAGGTCCTAGCAACGACCCTCTGCCTTGACCAATAGTCAGAATTTAACTACCACGGTTCTTGCCCCCGGTGTCATCTTCGGGTCGAAGACGAGTTAACGACAAATCTAGCGCTTCCGTTTACTATCTCATATAGCTCTTGACGAAATAGTATACAGGATGGCTGCCTTTCCTCAAGAAATTATCGACCTGTTCGTGGACTTTGCTCCTTCGAAGGCAGAGCTTGAGTCGCTTTCGCTGGCCCATCGTTCATTTTTACCAAGGTCTCGCTATCACCTTTTCTCTACAATCCGATTACTACACATGGATTCCATCTCATCTCTCATTGAGTCCCATTCATCTCTCGATCTCAATTACCGGAGTTCTAACGTTTTTAATCTTGCATGGAAGAGTGACGACGGTGCTCTCCCACTACCCAACTACCTAGCCCTCTTCCGGTCTGCTATAACCCAGAATCCCTTCATCGTGTCGTCTGTTCGCACACTTACTTTCAGCCTTTCCGCTGGATCTATGAACCCTCAAACGGATCAGATTCCAAAAGATTTACCTTTTACCCAATTGCATTCACTTCAGGTCTGCTTTAAACACGGCCTCGGTGGTGCTCGGAAAGAACAGAAATGGCGTCTTCCCCGTATTATACATCTCATCCAGATGAATCCATTTCTACAGCATCTTGCTATTGATGAATGCAAACTCGAAACATCTTCCTGGGATACACTTTTCATAAACATTGCACTTTTGAAGCAATTACACACTCTCGTTTTACGTGGCGCAGCGATTACAGCCAAAAGTCCTTACACTCAGCCTCATGGATCATTTTCACTCGTGGCTACGCCCCTCACAACAAAACCATCCCTAAAGAGGCTGTATCTAGTATGCAACGAGCCCGAACTTGAACGGGCGGCTATATCCATCTCGCACTATTTTACAATCACTCAGTTGGATGCATTAGTCTTGCAGTGTCATCCACATTGCGAGCTGTGGGGGCAGAGGGCCGTTCTCATGAACTGCGGTAGCAGACTAACCAGCCTGACAATAGGCGTAGATCACCATCTGAGGTATGGTATGCACAGGATCCTGTCGCAAATAAAATGCTAATTCGATTCCCTTCCTGGGGTTTGTTCAGGTTTACAGGTATCGAAGCCATGGTAGACGATCTGGCGTTTGTGAACTTGAGACATCTCCAGTTCATGTTTATACGGGCCTCGGAGCTCGATGTAATTGGAGATTGGCTCTTAAAAAAATGCATTCCCCTCCACTACCTCCACCTTAGTGCTTGCGAAGATCATTACCGGATTGAGGGTGATGAAATTCGAGCAATAGACAGTATACTTCTCAACCTCGTTATTTCTATGCCATCCCTTCAGCTCATTACTGCTCATCTCACCTGGAATATGTCTGAAACGCTCGACAGTACGAAAGATTTAGAAGCCATGTTACCTCAGACATTTGGTACAGGGAAGCTCAAATACGGGGAAATGTTGAAATGGTGGGATTTGAAGTCGAGGTTCAGTGATTTGTAAATGTATCTTGTATTCGTAGATACGGTGCTTTGTACGGGATGATAAGCTGATGTTGTGTTAGAAATACAGTGTTAAAAGTGGAGGAATTTACGGTAGAGAAGTGTCGTAAGAGAGTCATCTAGAATCCCAAAGAATACTGGAAAATTCAATTAATTTTCCAACTTGACAGGGTGGCAAAGAGACTTGTAGCTTGGCCCAAAAAGAAGAGCGTATACAAGGTCATTGAAGCAGCAAGTACTTCCAAATTTGTTTCACTTCCGGGACCTGAAACGAAAGGCTGCAGAAAGGAATATCTAGTGACGGCGCTGAGAAAAAAATGAAAAGGAAGCTTACACCGAACACGTATAAAACGCTTGGGATAAGATGGACACTGAAAACTGTGCCGTTATCCACGTAGTCGCTATACATCCGTAGGGATCGTCAGTGTGTAACGAGTCTGCCTAGAGGAGACTTGCGAGTGTGGGCCACCGCGCCAAGCACGTGGCAGGTACGAGTCCTGCAAGACACTAGTTATGAACTGTGCACTGCAACGACCACTGACGAAATGTAAAAAACAGAGGAAGTAAAGTGCAGGGGCTACAAAAATGGAAGTATTATTAAGATGGATAAACGCCGTGTGGCGAAAAGAATGTACAGCACCAATAATCTGCGCATTAGAGGTGCAACCACAACAACGTTTGATTGCAAGAAGTTCAAGAGTAAAAAGGTATCAGATGCGGTAAAGTTTTGGGTCAGAAAGTCACATGTCAAGCGCTTTGACATTTCTAAATATGGGGAAACAATTCTTCCAAATTTGGGCAAGATCAACCCTAATCGGGAAAGAATTCCCACGCGAAACCGGCCATAAGGACGAGCCTTCATTTACATTCAGGACTCGTAACTACGTAGTCGCTGACTCAAGTGGTAGCCGACGAAGCGGATTTCATTGAATGAAAATAAGTACAGCGCATCGTCAATGATCATAGAAGTGAGGATAATAAGAAGCCATTTCCCCGGGAGTCTGCTCCAGTGCTGAGGGTTCTTTGAAGTTTGGATCATGAAAGCCATCCCAAATTATAAGTAGGGGGCGTTCTGGATAAAGCTGTTATTGAAGAGAGTCCCGAACAATGCATCATCTCCGCCTTGCCTCATCGTTATCGAAAAGGTCGTGAGATGGACTCATGGTCACAGAGGAGCAAGCACTGTGGCGAGTGTTCTCGAATACACGGGCAAGGAAGTGAGGTCTTGATTTTCTTCCTGCTAGCATGACGATCTTCTGAAGAGCGCCATCGACAAAGGTGCGTTGAAAGAGCGATAGAATAAGTATCCGGCCAAGCTGGCACTTCAAAGCTTCAAGCTTCAAATTTCAAAGCTTAGCTTCACCACTTATCGATATCATGCATCCCGATACATGTGACCATACATAGACTCACTTTTATCTAATTTCTTCTTCTCTTGTTCAAGTTGTACAAGAATCAGGATCGCGAAACCCGCGCGCTTATCTATTTATATAAACGCCCATGTCCTTCCTCCAGACTCCATTCATTACACTCACACAACGTCAACGATCTTTACAGTTAACGCGTCGGCGGCTTCCTTGGAACCTCATATCCTGTGCCAGATACTCTTCAACATCTAATAGCGAGACCGAAGCAACAACACCCCAAGAACTAGACTTCTTAGAACAAATACCAGAAAACGGAAACAAGACGAATGGCGCGCTAGTTATTCTACATGGACTTTTGTACGTTCCTTTCATCAGTACTCTTAGTAATCATAGACTAAACCACAATTATCTTTCTCTGTTATGCAGCGGCTCCAAGCGCAACTGGACATCCCTCTCGAAAGCATTTTCCCGAGATCTAAATATTCCAGTATACGCTTTAGACCTGCGGAATCATGGAACCTCACCACATGCGCTACCTATGACATACGCTGCTATGGCTTCGGATGTGTTGAACTTCATTAAACAGAAGAAACTGGAGAGGATTTCGCTTCTTGGGCATTCGATGTATGTATTAGGTCGGAATCTTATATATTATTCCTTTAGACTGCCCTCTACATTCATCGACTGACTATACCCATGAATAACGCAGGGGAGGAAAACTAGCCATGACCGTCGCACTCGATCCTTCACTCCCACCTTCTGGCGTCCTACAAAATCTCATCATAGCAGATATCGCTCCAGTCCGCGCTAAGCTCTCCAATGAATTCGTGTTGTACACCGAGGCGATGAAGAAGATTGAGAGTATGAAATTGCGCACGAGGAAAGAGGCTACCAGGGTTTTGGAGGAGTACGAGAAGGTCAGTCAGCCGCACTATGACATATCCCATTGAGTTCTGATCATGTCTTTTTAGGACACAAACATCGTTCTATTCCTCCTCACCAATATCCTCATGCCCAACGAAACAGGCGAAGACTACATCCGATTCCGAATCCCACTAGGGACTCTGAGCGACGCATTAAGCGAACTCGGCTCGTTTCCTTATCTTCCTGGTGAACGAAAGTGGGAGGGAAAGACGCTGTTCGTCAAGGGGGAGAAAAGCAAGTAAGTAAGATCTGTTCAATAATTCTTCGATAGTTGTTAACCTCTTATCGCGCCTGTTCAGATTCATAAATCATCACTATCACTCGGCAATGAATGATTTCTTCCCCAATATGAACATGGAACCTATTGATACTGGTCATTGGGTGAGTGAAGATATAAGCTTCTCCAGATTACTGACTGACAAACGCTCGATTCTTTCATCTTGTACTCTAGTCCATGCTGAACGGTGGGTGCAATGTCAATTTTCTCCTTTCGTCTATGTACTTACTTTCCCAACTAGGCCTGGCGAATTTAAGACACTTGTAGAAAATTTCATACGAGCAGGGTAATCAGTCAACGTATCACAATTACTTAGAGCCATTACGAGCCTAGACGTTTGTATCTTTCGGTTGCGCGAACCTCACTGTTATTTCATAGTAGTTGGATTACTGGAGATCCTCTTTGGGCTCGAGTGCTTCGTGTAAATACCACGAGGATACGAGTGCTCTGTAGCCTGTTACATCTCTTCGTAGGCCGACAGGTGTTGGTACATGTATCAACTGTAGAAACTGTGATATTATTAGTTTTGCAGTAAGTGTCCATAGCGCTTTGCGTGCTTGAGACCATCGTTGATTTGAGTGAGGTATATGTATGGGAAGTAAGTTGACAATGCGTTTGGGTGGAACTCCGTGAGTAAAAGTTTGACTATAGTAGTCCTTTGCTCTCTGTTTGGCGGATTTGTAGATTTCATAGGGAAAGGGAAGTGAGCATTTTGCTTGTGAGTAAGGTGTAGTCCAAGAGTTGCTATCAAAAATGCTTGACCAGCTGCCTAAATATCATACAGAAGCCCAAGTCAGGGCATGTACATCTGAGACATTGACAAAAGTCTTTCCTGTTCACCAAATATGTCAGTCAAAGTATATCCACAAGAAATACACTCACATAAACCTGAATTGAGGAGGGAGCATGACCGCAACCTACTGGTCAGCGGGTTGGGCCTACAAGTTTTCCGATATCAGTATCTGTGCCACCAGGACTGTTTTGCTATCATACAATAATATCTTTTACATCAATGTAGCGCCCAGAATACGGGACAACTGGTATATTGCCTTGCATTCTGACGATATCGACGATCCACTGGGCCAACTCAGTGGTCAGAGAGCTTCGAGCAAGATCCCGAGGCAAGCCTGAAGCGTGCAAAATCGTAGCATGCTGGCTGATTAAGTCCCATGCCCCTGTTCTTACACCTACCCTCGAATTGTCAGATTTGACTCGATTGTCGCCTATAGAGTCCAAACGTACCTGCTTTCCGGCTGAGTTTTGGGCAGTACCTTCCGAATTTCTTGGTTGGTTGGCGTGTACGAGGAACATGGTATGCAAAAATACGAGATGACAAATTGTAATGATCTCATTTATGAGCTCATGGTGTCTCTCGCGCCGAATTCTACTCGACAATCTCCTCCTGGGTATCAGCAAACTTGATTAGTGCAGACTGAGCTTGACAGTTCCGTCTATGGTGAGTACAGCGAGTTTATCTAACCCTGACAACTCTCTGCAATGTTACGATATGGAAATTCACTCGTATTTCTTCCTAAACCCTCTCCAGCCCGTACCAGCTGCAGTAGTCTGCGAAGAGCGTAGTTCGGTGAGGATTTCGGCGATCCAGCCGGGGTCAGTTAGGGGGTCAGGTCTGTTCGAGTTCGGAGATGTTGCAATTAAGACGGTAAAATTAACAGATGGACCGGAGCAAAACGTCGAGGGAGGATCAGAAGGGAATGTAGTAATATCTATAGATGGATTGAAAAGGGAATATTAACCACTTTAATGCTCTCATACCGAGCTTACCACTCACAATTTTCCCATGTTATTATAGGTTATTATCGGTTTTTGTTGTTCAAATCTCGTTCGAGGGAAGAGTATATCCTCGTATCGAACGTTCTAAAACGTACGTTGTGATGCGTAGGGTGAATCGTCCGAGAACAAATATGCTTGTTGGCATTACACGCTGTGTAAATGGGTTGCATTATGATTATAATTGGAGTAGGGTTGAAAACAACTCACAAGCCGAACGACGATCCCACTGCTCCCATTATCTTGTGCTTCTGCGTAAAGAGGATTGGCTCTGAGCGTGTTAATTCGGATAACAAGATGATTTGGGATGGAATCGTCGGGTTAGCTGGGAGCCAATGCGATGGTGGATCTGATTTCGAAGATGCCGTAGCGGAACAATGGAAGTCGTTGTACTGTCGTTGTGTTATGAAAGTCCAATCGTACAGCTTGGTTGGAATAGTTTTTGGCATTAAGAGAAGCGGAGAAGGTCAGGACTTGTTGATGAATTGAGTGACAAAGGCAAGAACATGCAGAATTGAAAACATACCGACTTTTCATCCGCTTGTCTGCATACTCCACCTTTACAACATCCTACATTTGTCCTTTTTTGACGCCAAGCAGAGGGTGTACTACCGTGTAGAGTGTCAAACTGATACATCCATGTATCACTCGAGACCTTTGACTCTGTATCATGATCCTTCAAAAACCCAACTTCCCTCCATTCCAGCTTCAGCAGATTATTTCCTAGGACCAAAACACGTCTCTAGCAACGGTATCCCTAATCTCTGGCTCTTGCCCTGATTCGAGATTGGGTTGTCTGCGCAGTTTATTTTCCATCGTGCAATCAATATTGACCGTGAGTTGGGTGATTCGAAGAGTTTGTGATACGGAAGATGAACGGGTGGACTCATTATTGGGGCTAGTGGGTCGAAGGTGATGCCACTCATCGGGATTCGAAGGAAAGGACGTTTACGCTGTGGAGCCTCGTGATTTGTATGGCTCACGGCGCGAAATAAGGATATAAACTCACAAAGTGAGCTCAAAGTTATATGATGAGATGAGTAGATAAAGGACGTCGACAATATCCGCAAGTGGTTTCGCTGACCGTGCGTTCCCGCCCGGCGTTCGGGACGTCAAGCCAGAGCTTCAGATCTTCAGAGCCAGTCCCAATGAAAGCTTGATGGGAAAGACACAAGTAATCTGAAAAGTCAATACACAAGTGACGATAAGTAACTGAACCTGGGATATACTTTATGGACATTGGAGATTATCCGAATGACCTTTACATAGCCTAGAGATTGGGCCTTTGTTGTAAGCTTTTAAAATGTGTATTTAGCATGCGCTGCAGCAAGCTGGCAGCCGGAGGCCTGAGGCAAATACTTAGAGCGACAAGCATTTCAGCGTCGAATTCCGATCAAGCGCCAGATATCGATTCATCAGTCAGATTTCAGAAACTCAAATCGTGGACCAAAACGCGCCGACACTTTACAAGTCCTTCGGTATGTGCCTTTTTGGTCACAAATGTTGTATCATATAGGAATACTGAAAGAAATCCACGAGCACCACGTCGTGTACGCGACTCGTGACAAGAAGTTCTAGCCCGAGTTCGACGATTCTCTCCTCTATCTCTACCACCATATAGTCTCCGTTTAACTACGAGAATATCCTGTCTTTATCATCTCACAGCTCGAATAAACTTGATTCACTTCGTGGCGAGCATTCTTTCCTCAAACACAGCACCTATGCATGATGGTTTCCTTGGATTCTAGAATGGAGATCCTTTTGGTACTTAGAGCGAACGCTGTAAGCGTTGTGTATTTGACCACCGAGGTTGGATATCTATATTAGAGCAGAGAAAATTGGAACTGGTTGTGCTTGGTGTCAAGATTTCTCAGCACTCAATCGTTGTGCTTCTACCTCTTCGAAACAGTTTTCATGATATTCGAACACATCCAGTGCATCTCAAATACACAGCATCAAACGCCCTTGATGCTCATACATCCAATGTGTAACTGTTCGCCACAATCATCATCCTCTCTGCCGATCTATCTCTCGATTCGCTGATTTCCGAAACCGAGGTTAGGAAGATGGATATTGTAATCAGTGTATCGGGCTGGCATTATACTCATTTTGAGGTTCGCTATGTTCATTCATCTTTCATACTCACCGCATTTCCTTGTTTCCAACGTTCACAGTGCACTCTCCTACGAGCCCTCCTTTCTTTTTGCGTGCTTCTTGCCATTTCGAACCCGTTTCGGAGTTGTTCACTTCCCCATCTTTCTCACTCCTACCTGCGGTAACTGCCTGTCTTGTTACAGTACCTTCTGCCCGCCTTCCTCTGTTAGTACTTCCTGTTACTTCCTGTTATCTATACGCCACTCGATCTCTCTACTGTTTCACAATACTAAGGATTTTGTTAACAGATACGTACTGCTATAATCCATCCTTGTTTGCTGTTCTTCCATCTTTTCTTTTGTTGCTCTTTAGGACGGCAATATTTCTCGGCTGATTGGTGTTATGGGTGTTGCAAAGTTCCGGGGACATGCATGTTGCATTGCCTACGTCGTTGCTGAAATTTCAAGTGGCCCTGGAGAAATGTTAAACGATCCACGGGTGGTTTGGACTACTATAATAGACGGTAACTAGGTAGATCTCTAAAAGTCTGACATGACTTGCCAAGCACATAGCTCAGAGTCATGATTGTGGATAAACCTTATCAGGCAGCTGTCAAACTTGCTATAAATGCAAGTCATTTCAAATGTTGTTGCTTTCTTACTTGGCCCATCATCGTCTACTCACCACCGTACAGACAGTAAACAATCAACAAAATCACCATGCGTAAGGCTTTCAAGAAAGTATTGCTCAAACACGAGAAGAAAACAGACAACAGCAAAACACCAATCCAGACGACCCCAGCACCTCCAGATTCAATGGGCACTCAAGGTATATATCCTTTTGACTTTGAGAACCTTGTTTATAGCTCAACAATGTACGATGAAACAGAAACATCTCCCAATTCAGCATCGATGTTTGCACATGCTCACAACTTTACTATCCATGGTAGTCAATTCAATAATGCCCAAAATATGACTACTATTCAGACCATCTACAATGAGGTAAGGCTATAACAAACTCGAGATCTATAATTTTTGACCACCTGCCAAAAGGGGACCCCATTGACAAAGTTACCATATTCATGGCAGGCATTCCATGATTGTGAACTTGGTGTACAGTTTAACCGCAAGTCGTGTGCTGAAGGCACTAGGGTTCAAATCCTAGAAGACATTGAGAAATGGGCTACAAGCCCTATATCCCAGTCTTCTTGGGGATACTGGATGTGTGGAATGGCAGGCACAGGCAAAAGCACTATTGCCAAATCCACATGTCTTTTACTAGAAGAAAAGGGAATCCTAGCTGGATCTTTTTTTTGTTCTAGGCAAATCCCTGAGTGCAGAGACTATAGGCTCATCATTCCCACGTTGGCTTATCAACTGGCACAATATTCTGAGACTTATGGGATGATTCTCAAAGATGTTCTGATCAAAAATCCAGACATATCCACAAAGAGTCCTCGAGATCAAATTCCAAAGTTGTTAGTTGATCCTTGGAATATAGTCTGCAAAGCTGGTCATCAGGAAATAAACACACCAGTCTTTGTTATTGATGGTTTGGATGAATGTGATGAGGTTGTAGAGACATTAAGATACCTCATTCCTGCCATCCAGGCTTCAAAAAGTCTGAGGCTGAAATTTTTTACTACAAGCCGATCAGAACAGCCAATTAAGAATATTATGGAATCAGGAGATTTCACTGTAGCCCCTTTTCAACAGTTTATATTGCATCAAGTTGAGGAAGCCTTAGTTACAAGTGATATATATAGATTTGTTGAAGCTGAACTTGCAGGCATTGCTTCAGACCAACAGCTGCACATACTCACAGGTTTATCTGGTAGATTGTTTATCTATGCAGCCACTATAGTTAAACTGGTCAAACAAGCCAGGGGTGTTGCACGCCAGAAGGAGCGGTTACAATATGCATTAGATACTCAGACAACTAGTGAGAGCTTAACCCAACTCTATGCAGGAATTATGAACCAAGTCATTTCAGAACAAGATCAAATGCAAAGTAGGGATTGGAACATTGTTTATACATTAGTTTCTGTAGGAAAGCCTTTGACATGTTTGGCAATTGGTCAACTTCTTGGCTTGGAGACAGATTTGGTAGAAGATCTAGTCTGTGATCTACAGTCAGTGTTATATGTCTCAGAGAAAGATCAGTGCATCTTCACGTTTCATGGATCATTTCCTGATTTTATAATCACTTATCAAAACAACCATACAGCATATCAAGGACCTGTGGTACATTTGCAATTAACCCATTCATGTTTTCAAATAATGAAGAGGCTAAGGTTTAATATATGTGAGCTGCCTTCATCATTTGAACCAGATGAATTAGTGCCTGATTTGGTGGATAAAATCAAAATAAACATTGGGGAAATTCTTCAATACTGCTGCCAATTTTGGAGTATGCATTTAAAGAAGTCAGGAATGCAGATAAGCATTCTGGAAGAATTGAACAGTTTTTTAGCACAAAAGGGCATATTTTGGATTGAAGCAATGAATCTGATGGGTTTTCTAAACTATTGTGGTTCCATGTTAGATTTGAAGCTACAGGTATGTGCTCTGAAGTGAATGAAAAATATTTGAATTGGGAATATAATAGGACCATAAGATAGGGCCCCATGATATCAGAATCACAATTTCTGAATTTCAGAGGCTTGTATTTCTCTATGGTGCCAGTGATGTGAAAAAAAATAACAGCTCATTTATATCTGAGTATTCTGCCATTTTGGTCTGCTAAAGAAAAGTATTTACCTCAATTGAATAATGTTGTGGAAATTATACAAAAATCCCTTGTAATGGAAGGAGAGAGCATGGGATGTTGGAATGCATTTAGTGGCATCCAAGAAGTAGCATTTTCTATGGATGGAATGATGATTGCATCCGGATCTAATGACAAAACTGTGAGGATATGGGATGCATCAAGTGGTGCCCAGATTGGACCCCCACTTCAGGGACATAATCTGCTTGTTGCCTCAGTGAAATTTTCACCAGATGGAACCAAAATTGCATCTGCCTCTTGGGACCATACAGTGAGAATATGGGACATCTCCACTGGTGCCCAAATAGGTGAACCATTTCAGGGACATAATGACCATGTTACTTCAGTCTCATTTTCACCAGATGGAACCAGAATTGCATCTGGCTCAGGGGACAAAACTATCAGGATCTGGGATGCATTTGTAGGTGCCACAATAGGTGAACCTTTCCAGGGCCATAATCAAAGGATTAACTCAGTTGCATTTTCCCCAAATGGTACCAGAGTTGCATCTGGGTCTAATGACAGAACTGTGAGGATCTGGAATGTTTCTACTGGTTCCCAAATTGGGGAACCATTTCAGGGTCATGTTGAGGCAGTACTTTCAGTTTCATTTTCATCAGATGGGACCAAAATTGCATCTACCTCCTGGGAGAAAACTGTGAGAATCTGGGATGCTTCCAGTGGTGTTCAAATATGGGAATCACTCCAGAGCCACAATCATGCAGTCACTTCAGTCACATTTTCACCAGATGGTGCCAGGCTTGCATCTGGCTCTTATGATAAAACTGTGAGAATATGGAATGCTTCCACTGGCACCCAAATAGGGGAACCGCTCCAGGGCCATAATGGCAATGTGAAATCAGTTTCATTCTCACCAGATGGAAACAGAATTGTATCTGGTTCTGAGGATGCAACTGTGAGAATTTGGGATGGTTCTACCAGTGCCCAAGTAAAGGAACCACTCCCAGGCCACAGTGGCATTGTTAATTCAGTTTCATTTTCGCCAGATGGAACCAAAATTGCATCTGGATCAATGGACAAAACTATCAGAATCTGGGATACATCTGTGGGTGCTGCAATAGGTGAACCTCTCCAGGGCCATAATCAAAGGATTAACTCAATTGCATTTTCCCCAGATGGCACCAGAATTGCATCTGGGTCTGGTGATAAAACAGTGAGGATCTGGGATACTTTTACTGGTGCTCAAATAGGGCAATCATTCCAAGGTCATGATCAGGGAGTCACTTCAATTACATTTTCACCAGATGGAACAAGGATTGCATCTGGTTCTTCTGACAAAACTGTGAGGATCTGGGATGCATCTGCAGGTACTCTAATAGGTGAACCCCTCCAGGGCAATGATAATGTTATTACCTCAGTTGCATTTTCCCCAGATGGAACCAAGATTGTATCTGGGTCTCAAGATAAGACTGTGAGACTTTGGGATGCTTCCACTGGTGCTCAAATTGGCAATTCACTCCAAGGCCATACTTTTGTGGTTGCCTCAGTTGCATTTTCTCCAGATGGTACCAGGCTTGCATCTGGCTCTTATGATAGAACTGTGAGAATATGGAATGCTTCCACTGGCACCCAAATAGGGGAACCACTCCAAGGCCATAAGCATGTGGTGGTGTCAGTCATGTTTTCTCCCAATGGAACTAAGATTGCATCTGCCTCTTATGATAATGTTGTGAGAATCTGGGATGTCTCCACTGGTACTCAAATAGGGGAACCACTCCTGGGTCATGATCACTGGGTCTCTTCAGTTGCATTTTCACCAGATGGAACCAAACTTGTATCTGGTTCTTGGACAAGACTGTGAGAATTTGGAATGATAATTCTCAGCTATGTTCCACCATGTTATCTCCCAGCCATCTATAGGTTTGTTTACTACCCTTTTTTCTTTCTTAATTCTCATTTTTTGTTCTCATTTTTCCTCAGCTAATTTCGCAACCTGGCATCTCTCAGATGATGGCTTTGTATATTTTCCAGACATTCCTCATGGTATTGTTTGGATCCCACTGCAATATCGCCAACTGCTTTGGAGGGCCAAAAATACATGTATCATCTCCTGCAATGGCTTTACTAAGCTTTCATTTGACAATTGTGTTTATGGTGAAAATTGGACCAGCTGTTTTTCCAGGCTTAAATAAAGAATACTGTACTTGTCATGCCCTGCACTCCTGTACTCTTATCACACCTTATCCTGTTGATCTCACTCTCCATTTTGCTCTTGATTCATTCCTGTTGGTCCTGCTCGCAATCACATATCATTAACGCCAACGACACCTATGACCAGCCATTCCACCTTTATAATTCCTTCACTAAATCGCAACCAGTAACAATCCCATCTTCTTAATTGCCTTGTTCTAGTTTAAGGCATATCCTTGTATTCCTCCTTTTCCTGCTTGCTCTTTGTAATCCATTCCCTTTCATCCTAACCGATTGCCTAAGTACTTTTCACAACCCTGTATAATTACTCTTAAATACTTGCTCGATATCCTTGATACACTAGATTTGCTATATTGAAACAACCCCCCAGTTACCGGCTCATTTCCTGACTTATCTGTTTCTTCACTCCGCAATATAACTCTCTTTGATCCCGATCCATTGCACAACACTAAATCAGCTTCCGCTCGACTTCCCACCATCACTTTATTGTCATTGGAAATGCTTGCACTCAGTGGGTCCTACCCTCAGAGTCGGAAACACTTCCTCTCTTAGGCTTATACTTGTCAGGTTCATTCTAGATTCATTCCCAGATTCCATTCATGCTCTTTGCATCATTGTCATTCCCAGATCAAGTACACTATCTTCAAATCATCCCATTGGAAATGTTCCACCACTTCTATTCGAGATAGTACATTACTATTCTGCCACAACAAGGATCTGCTAGATCCTTACAGTACTAGTCAGAGCAGTTCGTCAGTCACCGTTCACAGGGACCTCAAAAATGATGAATTGTCACAGAGGTCACTGGTCACATAGCATACTAACAAAATCCCATATTCATTGGCCACAAAATAATTTTTTTCTCTTGAAAACACAAGAAAAAGTGCTAAATTTGGCTTTAATTGATGAAAAATTTCCTCAGTCACAGGCCAAGGTTTGACCTGATGATATAAAATCTTTGTCAGGCTGGTCACAGGTCACACCCCCTGACAAACTGTTCTGATTAGTACAGTAATCTTTCATCATTTCTTTGAATCAACTAGTTATTTGTCTTAAGGCTACATACAGTGGATTGGACATTGGGTAATATTGGATTTTAAAAAATATTTACTGGATTTAAAATTGAAAAGTTGACAAAAATCTAATCAACCAGGTACATCAGGAAAAGTCTAAAATACTTAAGTTGACTTAAGTTGACTTGAGTACTTATCCCAACTTCAGGTTGACTTGAGTAACCTGAGCTGACTTAAGTATAAGGCCAATTTAAGCCCCAACTTCAGGTTGGCTTGAGTGGAAAGCCTACTCAAGCCCCAACTTTGAGTTGACTCAAGTTAGCCTAAGTTGACCTGAGTATATATGTCAACCTCAGGTTTACTTGAGTTTGCTTGAGCATAGCAAAAAGCTGACTGGGTTAGGTGACTTTCCCTAGCTTGGGAAGTCATCAAAAAACATCTGCAGCCTGTGGGACATATAATGTGTATATATAACCTGTTCCAAGATGAAAGGAGAAGGAGGAATGAGTAAGCTGCTCCTTTAAAAAGTAACACTCAACATAGACCATGTGCACAGCTAACTCTTAAACCAAACTTGAATACTGAATGTGACTAAGTCACCAAGATTAATGAAAGGAAATCGTAGTGATAATAGGCGGAAGTACAGATCCAGAGTTGGGCAGTTTGGAGTCAGGGTTAGCCCTGTCAATTTTTCAGGGTGAAATTTTTGGGCATCAAATTATTTTAGTTGAGTGTAGCGCTATTTGGGTATTTACGTGTAGGTGTGTGAAAGGTGCTATAAAACAACCTAACAAAAACACTACCACACCTAACCAGACTATCAATATGTAAGGGAGTGAGGGCGGGTTGTCAGAGATTCCCTGAGGGAAAGTTTGATAGTATCGGAGGTATGCACGCGGTTGCTCCAGGTTCAAGACCGTTGCGTTAACATGGGTAACTAAGCTTGGACAACTCTTAGAACTGAGTCGAGGGAAGCCCAGCTGGGTGTACATATGTACGAGGGAACGTCAGGATGTCCGAATCAATATAACCAAACCAAAACCAATAATGCATATGTGTCCAAAACCAAATAATCAAAACCAAAACCAATACAATGAAACTAAGATTCTCCTAGGCAAACTCTGGCTCTAGCTAGAATAGTAATCTCGAGGTTTGTCAACAACCCTAGGCAAACTCTGGCACTAGCTGCTGTGACACCGTAAAGTCCTTGACCAAACTCTGGGCCAAGCTACGATATTGTGAGTGAACTTAATCACTAGGAACTCGTACCACAATCTTAGTGGCTCACCTAACTTCACAGGGAAGTCGACTAAGGAACCCTCACTCTGGAGCCGAATAATTCCTTACTAGAAACCATCCCCTCTAAGGAAGCAACTAGATTTAAGGTTGATCTGGAGTTCGAGGGAACTCACACGCTCAAGACTCGATCAGATTCTCAAGTGGGCCAAAGGAAGTTTGTGAAATTCTATTACAGGCCAAATTCCGCCGAGCAAGTAATATGACAGTGAATCAAACTCCTTGAAGAAACTATCAGTCACTCCACGGTAAAGCGTCGAGACTGGCTAACAACTTTGTGAAGCAACTAACACTTCTCCGTGGGAACACGTAGAGAGGTGACCAGCTACTTACTAGGTGAAGAAACTAACAACCAACTCGTAGTTAAGTAGAGAAGCATCACGCTGCTAGTCCCAAGGACATTCTATGGAGCTCACTTCCTAACATACAAATCGAGGGAAAGATCCTCTGAGGTGAAGGAACACAACCAATCTCGTACAGGGGAGGTGGCAAGTAACTTGCCTTATTGAATAAATATATCTGGCTTATATACTGAGTAGAGAGAGTTTAATACAAAAATAGATGAAACAGATACGGAGAGAGATGGAAAGAGAGTGGAACAGAGGAATCTGGCTCGGAAAGGAAACTCCAGCCTATATATGGTACACACGATAAAGAAATAGTCTATTCTTGGGTATATATCAGAGGTAAAATATGATTTTGTGAGGATTAACATAGTTTTAGAGTGTTTTGATCCGAGCAAGGTTTCTCCGATTACTCCACAATTCTCCGGGGTCAGGAGTACCTTTACACTTCATGATCACTCGCCGCCCGGTTTCCCTTGGGTGAGTTTCATTCTATTCCTTGGATAGTTCTGTCCATCCTGAGTGTGATTAACATTCTCTCGAGAAGGCCTGTTGTCTAGCTTTCCAACGACACCACTTATGATAGTCTCGAGCAACTGCGCTGAGTATGTACAAGTGATTCCCGATAGTTGGCTTTAACAGATAAGACCTTCCATGTATGATTTCTAAGATCAAATGTTTCGATTTGCCAAGGCTATCCCGGTGCGTAGCTTTCCATAGGACTGCTAAGCATGTTTCTACTGTCCTCACGGTTACGACCGGTTCCGCAAATAGACCTCTACGGTTTCCTCAGGATCGTTCTGGTCCATTGTTACAGGCTGTAAAGTCCACATCTTAACATAGCTTGTTGGGGGTCTTAGTGCAAGGGATGCCTTCCCTCATAATTCCTTCCCTTGAGTAATGCGTTGGCTTAGTACTTATCCCACTTCGAGATGTCCTGTAGTTTAGAGAGTATACACTCTTGGGTATAACTAGATTGACAATCTAGTGTTACATCTCCAGGCAGCCCAGGTATCCTCGCTAGCTTAGCTCTAGGCTACGCTTGTGGGTGTACCTTCATGGCTTGCTGAGTATTATTGTTGAATTCTTTGCCTCGGCAACAGCTATCATGCTCGGGCTCTGTATAACTCTCTTATTGCATTGTATAACACGTACAAAATGTCAAAATGTATGGTTACATGCCTTAGGCCGATTTTAGGCCTAATAGCGGCAGGACAGAGCACATGATATAAAGTAACAAGTGATGCTATGTGACCAATCATTATCTTTTTGTTCCATGCGCAATTTCCATTGCTAATTACATGCGTTTTTTGCTTGTTTACACTTTGTAGTTGTAGCTCTAATCAAGTGGCACCATGTGAATATCATTGTCAATTTCCATCTCATCCCCACGTTCAGCAAGGGCTTACTGATAATCATCCCACATTGCCTGAGCCATTTGATCTCTGTATGCTTCTGCCTGCTGCTTCTCTGCACAAGATATCATTTCTGTTGCTGCCAATCTCCCAAAATCAATTTCCTCTGCTCTTCGTATACCTGGTTGATGATCATGGCAGTCAAGATCATTGCCGTTTTCATCGTATAGGTATTTATTGACATCTGTACTGTCATGTCCAATTATGAAATTATGCAGAGCTGCAAGAGCAGGAGGAATGCGAGCTTGAACACTCATAGTGAAGTGCGGTGGTCAAGTAAGAATAACCCAGTGTTTCTTCATAACACCAAATGTCTGCTCTACAATATTACATGCAGAGGAATGTCAAAGGTTGTATAGTTCTTTCAGATTGGCTGGACTATTAATAAATTAGTAGTTCCTAGTAGTAGCAATTTAAGAACAAATTACCACTGATTTGCCCTTCCCCACTCTGTGAGATGATATTGTTCATTTTGGTATGGCACTAGAAGAGAATCACAGATACCAAACCCAGCATCAGCAAGATATTGTTGGCCCACTGGGATTGGGAAGTCTTTGACTCGTGCTTTGGTATACATGTTTGAGTCAGCCACACATCCATCCCAGCCACTGATGAAAAAGAGGAATTGCATGTCCATAGAGACAACAGCAAGGCAAATCTATGTCACACCTCCCTTCCAATTCCGTGCTAGCTGAAGGTCCCGAACTGACGGACAGCAGTTGATATGTGTTCCATCTATAGCACCAATTACATTGTGAAAGAAGGGTGTCCACTTGGGCTCATCCTTGATCTCCTTGGGTACTGGAGAATTAACAGCAGGAGGTTTGACCCAACAACTGTAAAACTGTGGAGTTGCCAGGAGAAACAGGATCTTCTTGAAGTGGCTATTCAAATAATCAGACTCAGAAAGACAACTCAGACTCATTGTATATACACTCACTTTGAAACTGTAGTGCATGTATGCTGAAACCATTCTCCAATATGATGCACACCAAGTCCTGTACGACACATATACAGAAATATGGCAAGAGACTCTTCCATTGTAATATACTGGGAGTCTTCTGCCCCAAGAAGCCAAAGCTCAAGGCACAATGCCCAAAACACATGGTTCTGGACTCCAAGCTCTGTATGAATACAATCAGGATGACTGTAGATTAGTTCACGCAACCATCCATACCCTGAGAGCTGAGATGTGTGATAATCCAGTTTGTATATATGAGGAGAGATATAAGTGCCCACACCAAGGTTGATGTAGCATAAAAGAGTAGCCGTAACATAGACAGCAAGTTTCTGTCGCTTCTCTAGCTGTTGTGTACTTTCCGATGGCATCAATAACATGAATGTTCAAGATGTGACAAAAAAGTGACAATGATATCATTTATTATGCCATCAGTGTGTGGAGCGCCCAACAAAAATATTTTGATGCCCAAAAATTTCACTCTGAAAGATTGGCAGGACTAACCCTCAATTTTGACCTCATCTTAGGTCCAAGTTTAGGTAAAAATGGCTGCCTTTGATGCAGACTCAAAGTAAAATTTCTGACAAAATTCTGGCAAAATTTAAGCTAGATTTAGCTATTTGGGGTATATGGTAGGGGCTCCAAGTAACTAGGCAACTTGCAGTCTCCACCCACAGGTGAAATTTCAGGCAAAAATGGCTACCCTGGAGGGTTCAAGAATCTGGGTGTGCCTACCATATTCAGGGGTCCTGTAATGATCCAAGTTAAATGAGTTCTCAGTGAAATCTAAAGTTGGTATATGTGTATACCGTTTGGATAACACTGTACAAATGCTATACCTGGCAACATTGTATATGCCATATTTAAAACCTTGTATGCATGTACCATGCCTGTAACATGCTGTACAAGCATTGTATGTGTGTATAATGCTTGTACCCATATAAAACATTTGTACAGGCTTAGCATTATAAAGTGTTGTGCATGCGTACAATGCTCGTATAAGTGTTGTACACACATACAAGGCTTGCACAACATTGTGCACATGTACAGAGCTTGTACAGGTGTTGTACACACATATAAAGCTTGTACAAGCATTGTGCACATGTACGCCAAATGCTTGTACAAGTGTGCATACAAAGCTTGTACAAGTATTGTGCACATGCGTCAAAGCGTGGTGCATGCATACAGAGCTTGTACAAACATTGTGTACATGTACAAAGCTTGTAGAACACTTATACAAGTGTTGTACATGTGTACAAAGCGTCATGTACATGTACAATGCTTGTACAATCATCATTCATCAGGAAAAGCTGTTTTTGCCTAGGTGACCCCAGAGTGGCCTAAAGCAAACTAGGTGACCTATGAATCCTATGGCATCCTAGGAATTTGGGCTCGTCCCTTGCCAGTCAAGGCTCTTGAGGATTCCCTAGGGTATCCTAGGCAAACCCAGGGCAAGCCTAGGTTTGCCCAGGTTTGCCCAGGTGCTCCCCAGGTGTTCCCCAGGAGCACCTGGGCAAGCCTGGGCAAACCCAGGCTTGCCTAGGGAATCCTCAAGAGCCTTGACTGGCAAGGGACGAGCCCAAATTCCTAGGATGTCATAGGATTCATAGGTCACCTAGTTTGCTTTAGGCCACTCTGGGGTCACCTAGGCAAAAATGGCTTTTCCTGATGTTAGAGATGTCCACAAGTCTGGATCCAAGTATACTTGGATCCGGAGCACAAGTACTTGCAGCCTAAAAGGCCTGACTTGTGACCCGTGGCTGACTCGTGGGAAATGGGTCACTGACTCACAAGTATTACTTGCAAGTTGTAAGGTATCAAACCAATTCATGCCAAAAGTAACGAAGGGGACACTCCTAAATCCACATATATTACATTGTATACTTGTTAATTGTTAAGTTACTGCGTCCTCAAGTGTTGCCTAACCTTCTGAATGACTTGGAATGACTCGACAAACCAGATCAGCGGAACATGCGGATATGGCCTGCCTGACCATGTGACTATTTAAATGACTTACATCAAGTCATTATCTCACTTAGAAAGGCTTACCTGTACAAACCATGGTTTGCCTTGAGGATAACACATGTACTATATATATTTAATTACTTAATGATCTCCCATGTAAAAGACTATAAAAGGAGGGGATTATCGATACACCCTTTTTCTTTAGTCTCTATATTTTGTAACCCAGTACCTACAAGAATTACACTTGTTATCTCGATTCTTTGTGTGAACAACACCTGAGGAATTATCTACTGAGTGAATACAGCAAGACTCACTTTAATATCACATATATTGAAGGTACGTATTCCCGACGCTTATTGTCACCAATACCCGTATAGTGCACACCAACTCTATACAAAGATACCCCCAAAACACCGTAACGTTTAAGTTCTTGTAAGCATTGTCTACCGAGCAGCCCCCGAATCTGTTAGATCGGAAGTATTAATTTAATACAACTGGTTAACAAGCTTCTTTGTTTGAGACTTGACACAAGTCTTGCAGGTACTTGTGATTCATCTAATAAACAAGTGTTACAGAAGTATTTACCATTACTTACTTGCATAAATTGATTGTACAGTATATAATGCTAACAAAACCATGTACTTAACTTGTTTACAACAATTTCATACTATGTTATGGAGTAAATATGTACTCACATCTAAGTTTTGAGTTGTGGACAGCTCATGGCGTTTAGGCGCTTAAATTGGCACCTAAATGCCGTGAGCTGTCTACAACCTAATATCTGTGTGCCAGCACTCAGCAGCTTATATAGTAGTAAGTATGATATTATTGACCAATGTAAGTTGTAATTATTACTCAAGTTGCACTGAAAATACATGTATACTATGCCTTGCACAAGTCACAAGTATTTGCAAGTACTTGCAAAGTCTTGGAAACCTTGACTTGTGACCCATTGGTGACCTGTGGGAAACGGGTCTTGGGATCCACGAGTCACATACTTGCGAGTTTTCCCACGGATCTTACCTGCAAGTACTTGTTGAGACTTGCACTTGTGGACATTTCTAATCATCATGCATGTGTACAGAGCTTGTACAAACATTGTACATGTGCACAACACTTGTCCAAGCTCTGTACATGTGCACAATGCTTGTACAAGCATTGTAGGCATGCATGATGCTTGTACAAGCATTGTAGGCATGCACGACTCTTGTACAAGTGTTGTATGCATGTACGGCGCTTGTACAAGTTTTGTAGGTGGCCATGACACTTGTACAAGCTTTGAACATGTCCATGACACTTGTACACATGCACAACACTTTTACAATCTTTGTAGAATAATATTATGTATTTTACAAGACTTGTACATGTTGCAGCGCCAAAAAGATTCATTGCATGCTCAAAAAGGAAGTATTTTGATCGCTGTTTGCAAAATTTAAGCTGCCAGTTTTGTGTTTCTTTCTCAACTCTTTCTATAAATTTATGCTTTTAACCTAAAGCAGTCCTACACACTAATAACTATTAAGTGACAAAATCTGAGGCCAGTACTATACATTTGTGCTTGCTATGAGTCACCCTTATTTGCCTGCACATATGCCCAGATCACACATCAAGTACATGTCATGTTGGACTTGACATGTCAGTTTCCAGGCAACACTCTTGCTCTCACTGTTCCATCATCTCTTTCTGCACTTTATCTTGTCTCTCCTTGCACTATTTCATGCTATCTCACAGTAGGTTCTTGTGAAGTCTATCTTATTCGCTCACTAATACAACCTTTGTTTAGTGATTTCCTGTGGTCAAACCTGGTATGTTTTTGACACTGTTTGTGTTCAGTTCCTATTTTCATCTGTGCTTTTTTCCCTTAGTTCATTTACCTGTTGCTCTCATTTGTTGTCACTTGTAACATTAATGCCTCCATTTATCCACCTCACCTTCCTGACCTCATGCACTCTGTTCCTACTTGCACACTTCTACCACATATGCCTTACTACATACACCTACCTCAGTCCATAATCTTTTACTGTCCTCTTTGTCTACTGTAGCACAATACTTTTATAGAGATGGGTCAAATAAATAATGGTTCAGATGTCTCATTCATTTGATGTACCAATAAGCAGTGCAAATGCAAATATAAGGCAGCTCTAGCCACATTTGAAAGCAACTTGAGCTGACTTGAGTAAATTAAGTGGGTCTGGTTGCAACTTAAGTGGCCTTGGTTACTGCTCTGGCCAACCTGTCGATTTTTCAATTAATATCTTGTCTGATTGGCGGCACACTCGAAACAGTAGCTGCACTATACTATATTTTGCTTTTGGAATAGTACAGACTGTACTAAACAGGTACGACAAGCTTTAATCTGAATTCCAGTGTCAATCTAACACAAAGAATGGGTTTTAATATTCAAAGGTGTGAATATATGCAACTGTGTGAGCTGATGAGAATCCAGGGGGAATCATCCTCAGTTAGCAACTGTGCTTGATTCAGTTGAATGACCTTAGAATACAACGTACTGCAGCTAATTTGACCTAATCAGTGATACTGAAACACACCAAATCTAGCATTTCAAGACCAAATTAGTCTGGGGCATATCAACATCTCAAAGCAGAATAAGTACTAAGCCAACGCATTACTTGAGTGATGGATTTATGAGGGAAGGCATCCCTCACACTAAAATCCCCAACAAGCTATGCTAAGATGAGGACTTTACAGTCCATAACATTGGATCAGAACAATCCCGAGGAAACCATAGATGTCTACTCACGGCACTGGTTGTATCTATGAATGCAATGGAAACTAGAGATGGACACGGGTCTGGATCCTGGACAACCTGGATCCGCCGTGTGGGTACTGGTAATTGGTCTAGTTTGTACTGGTCTTTTAAATGTGTTACAAAACAACTGTAACAGCTAATGAACAATACCGCACTAAAACAGACTATCAAATTTGGGAGCGAGGTTGAGTTGTCAGAGATTCCTCCAGGATAACAATAAGATTGGATTAAGCTAGCTAACACAAACTCCAGTACTGAGTATAAGGCTAGCGTGGTGACTATATCAATTAAGCTCTGCGGACAGAGCTAGCTCAACTAAGTCAAAGTGTGAATGTGGGTATGTGTGTGTGCAAAGTGGAAATGTAAACAAACAAAGTAAGAATACTCCCAGGGAAACTCTGGCTCTGGCTAGTCATCAAACTATGATGCTTTGAAACACTCCTGGGCAAACTCTGGCACCAGCTAGCGAATCACCGTAAAGTCCCTAACCAAACTCTGGGTTAAGCTACTAAACTGAAGGTAATACCAAATTACCAGGAACTTGTACCACACTCTTAGTGGCTCACTAACTTTTCAGCTAACTAAGGAACCCTCACTCTGGAGACAAATAATCCCTTACTAGAAACCACTCCCTCTAAGGAAGCAACTAGATTTAACTTGGTTATAATTACACACTTATAGTCCTAACCAGAAACTCAAGTGGGCACAAGGTTCAGTGGCAAAGTATCAACCCTCTATTAAAGTGGCTAGATGTCACGAGTCGGCAGAGCCAGCACTCTCTAACTTATAACGCGGGGCAAATAACTTCTAATTGAAGAAACAACTACTAATCTCATACTTTGGAGGTGGCAGGAAACTTGTATTTCTAGGTAAATACCCTAACCTTTTATAGAGAAGAGAGAGAGTTTAATACAAAAAGATATGAAACATACAGACTTTGAGAGAGAAACTGAGAGAGAGAGACTGAGAGAGGGCTAGGAAAGGAAACCCCTCGCCATAAAGGGTATATAGGATATGGTAAAACTGTCCAAACTACTATGTATGTCCAAATCGGGTAGTAACTAGTATATATTAAAATGGTTAAAGTCCTTTGGACCTAGATGGTAGTCCGCCCCATGGTCCGCAGGTTCATCTTTCAGGCAGTGGTGCTTGTACCTTGCGTACTTGCTTTCCTCCATCTTACTCAGGATGTTAAAGTAGTGTTGGCTAATCCATAGTACTTCTCTGTCAAAGGGAAGTGTTTGGAACTGTTATCCCAGTGCGCTAGCTCTCTAACAACATGTAAGAGCCCTGACTCTTAATGCCTCAGACCATGAGCAAGATCTCGTTCTACTAGAGAAATAGACTGAAACAAGCAGGCAGTACGAGGATAAGAGTGAACTAATTATGTAATATCAGCGCTAACGGCAATGAACATGCCATAGGCATTACACATGCCCCCTAGATTGACCCCACAGGTCCATTTTACCCAAAAAAAACAAAAGAGAAAGATGGAAAAGGAAAAATATAACAAAGAGAAACATACAGTCATCTAATAGGTAACATACAATGTAGTATGCTGGCAATTTCCATAAGTGCAGAAGAAGAGAAAGTGTCCTGTGAAAATTGCCAGATTCTCTGGATGCTGACACTAAGTCCAGATTGAGATAGTGGTGGCACAGTGGAGACAGTAGATCTCCAGTGCCATGAATGGGAGCATTGATTGAGAGCACAAATATGGTGATGGGGAGTTTCAGTGGGTGAAGGTGATGGCATGAGTATACCAGATTGGAATGGGCAATGACTTGAACGAAGCAAGAGCGAACCAAATGCACCATACATGTTGTGTTTGACATATTTACAAAGGCCTGTTGGTGGAACAGCAGTCACAGGGGCAACATAAGGCACAGGTGTACACTCAGTTGGAGTGTTTGAGAGATGAACACAAGCTGGAGGTGCTCCAGCTGTGTGTTCAAGCCCCATGACATGTTCATCCATGAATACTTCGAGTTTCCGGCCTGCTTTCCGCAGTTCAGCCACCTCCCATGCAAACTCTGAGGTTGGTTGGAGTCGAAGTGAAGGGGAAGTGGGTTTGGATGGTGAAACCAATGTCAGAGCATGTGGAGATGATTTTGACATGTTTGACATGTTTGAAGTGAGTGTGGGAGTTGGTGATGAGGCAGTAGGAGCGGTCAAAGGTGATGGAAAACTCAGAGCAGAAGGTGGTGTTTGAGATTTGGACAGTTCCATCCCAAACTCTTCTCCCAGTCTCTTAATAGACTCTATCATCTGAAAACAGACCTCTGCCTGGAAACCTTCTTCCTTCACTGCCCAGCAACATCTTAATGTTGAATCCTGTACCACTGCCTCTGCCAAATTCCTACCAGCCACTGAAAGACCATGTTGTTCCCAGAGCTGCTTAAAGTTGACTAGCAGCTGTTGAATTCCCTGGGAGGAGAAGTCCAGGATCCCAGAGATGTGTGAGAGAGGATCATGAGGGAACATAGAAAGGATTTGAGAAAGAAAAACCTGGACCTGTGGGAAACAAGTACCTGGATCTGCTGAATCCGGGTCATGCAGGTCAATCAGCAGGTATTTGTACTAAAATGGTACTTTATCAGGTCTGGAAGTACCCAAAGGATGACCTGTGATTGACCTGGACCTGTGGAAACAGATACCTGGATCTGGCGGATCTGGGTCAGACAGGTATTCCCACATGTCAAATCCACACATCAGGAAAAGCCATTTTTGCCTAGGTGAACCCAGGGTGGCCTAAAGCAAACTAGGTGACCTAAGAATCCTATGGCATCCTAGGAATTTGGGCTCATCCCTTGCCAGTCGAGGCTCTTGAGGATTCCCTAGGGTATCCTAGGCAAACCCAGGGCAAGCCTAGGTTTGCCCAGGTTTGCCCAGGTGTTCCCCAGGTGTTCCCCAGGAGCACCTGGGCAAACCTGGGCAGACCTAGGCTTGCCTAGGGAATCCTCAAGAGCCTTGACTGGCAAGGGACGAGCCCAAATTCCTAGGATGCCATAGGATTCATAGGTCACCTAGTTTGCTTTAGGCCACTCTGGGTTCACCTAGGCAAAAACGGCTTTTCCTGATGCAGGTCACCTGTTAGGACCTGGACTCGTGTCCATCCTTAGTGGAAACATGCTTAGTGATTCCACAGAAAGCTATGTGCTAGGATAACCTTGGCTAATTGAAACATTTGATCTTAGAAATCATACACGGGAAGTCTTGTCCATTAAAGCCAATTATCAGGAATCACTTGTAAGCATTCAGCACAGTTGTTCAAGGCTATCATAAGTGGTATTGTTAGGAAGCTAGACACCAGGACTTCTCGAGAGAATGTTAATTACACTCAGGATGGACAGAAGTATCCAAGGAGTAGAATGAAACTCACCCAAGGGAAACTGGGCAGTAAGTGGTCACAAAGCATTAAGGTACTCCTGACCCCAGAGAATTGTGGAGTAATTGGAGAAACCTTCATCAGGAAAAGCCGTTTTTGCCTAGGTGACCCCAGAGTGGCCTAAAGCAAACTAGGTGACCTATGAATCCTATGGCATCCTAGGAATTTGGGCTCGTCCCTTGCCAGTCAAGGCTCTTGAGGATTCCCTAGGGTATCCTAGGCAAACCCAGGGCAAGCCTAGGTTTGCCCAGGTTTGCCCAGGTGTTCCCAAGGTGTTCCCCAGGAGCACCTGGGCAAACCTGGGCAGACCTAGGCTTGCCTAGAGAATCCTCAAGAGCCTTGACTGGCAAGGGACGAGCCCAAATTCCTAGGATGCCATAGGATTCATAGGTCACCTAGTTTGCTTTAGGCCATTCTGGGGTCACCTAGGCAAAAATGGCTTTTCCTGATAAGTTGCTTGGATCAAAACACACTAAAACTATGCTAACCCTCACAAAATTATATTTTACCTCTGATATATATCCAAGAACAGACTATTTCTTTATCATGTGTACCATATATAGGCTGGAGTTTCCTTTCTGAGCCAAATTCCTCTGTTCCACTCTCTTTCCATCTCTCTCTGTATCTGTTTCATCTATTTTTTATATTAAACTCTCTTTACTCAGTATATAAGCCAGACATTATGGTGTTCATTGACACGGCGACACAAAGTCAGAACTTAGGATAGACAACTATGAGTTTCCAAATGACAAAGTTAGTATTGTGAGGTAAATAGTTACACAAGAGCAAACCTATGAGTTTCCAAATGACAAAGAGGTCAATATGGAGACTCAGGTTGATACTACCTAACTATTTATACAGTTTGAGGGAGTACGAGAGTGAATCCATGAATAGAGTGGCTGACAAGGTCATGCAACCTAGGCCGGAATGGAAGTGGAGTGGACGTAGGGCCGAAAGGCAAGATCAGGATTGTGGGAATGATATCCGGAATAGACTACAAGGCCAAGGAAACGGTGGGACTTCGGTGAAGCTATAATGTGAGTGCCGAAGTAGGAGTGAATTTGTGAAGTCCCAAGGTATATCGAAAGGGATAAAATAGAGAATGGAGTTTCGGAGCCGCCAGAGGTTGTGGGAACTATTGGAGCTGTAAGAGACCGTGAGAGAAGGTAAGGGAATCTCGGAGAGTCTCGGAATGAGCCGGAACATTTCAGAATAATGATGGAAAGGCATGAACATAACAGTGGCCTGAGAGTTTGAGTCTGTAAGTAGAGATGACATGGGAGAACGAGCCTATAAATAAAGTATTTCAATATAAAGAAAACAGCTTGTGATATTGTCCGGCTATATTAGTAAGGTGGAGTGAGTGATAACTGCATGCGAGTTCCGATGATATCATTACTGAGTGATCATCATATGTCATCAGATGAAAAGAAATGAAGTTGGTGACAGACATATTTATTCAATAAGAAAAGTTTCTTGCCCTCGACTTGACTGCTAAGACCAGTGCTCCATAGAACATCCCCTCAGGATTAGTAGTGTGACACCTCCTGACTTGGTTATCTTTTGAAAGTAATAAACTTCATGAGCTTCACAAAACCCATTTATATCTTGATCAAATTTAAGTGTGTAGAGTTCCCTTGAACTCCTGTTCAACTCAAATCTAGTTGCTTCCTTAGAGGGGATGGCTTCTAGTAAGGAATTATTTGGTTCCAGAGTGAGGGTTCCTCAGTCGACTTCTTCACAAAGTTAGACAAGCCACTAAGATTGTGGTACAAAGTCCTAGTGATTAAGTTCACTCACAATATTGTAGCTTGGCCCAGAGTTTGGTTGAGGACTTTATGGCGTCACAGCAGCATCAGGAAAAGTGTTTTTTTCCTAGGGGACCAAGGGCCTGGTGGCCTAGGGAAAACTAGGTGACCTATGAATCCTATGGAATCCAAGGATTTGGCACTTGTCTTAAGGGACTCACAGCTTCCCAGGATTTCCCAGGATTTCCTAGGATATCCTAGGATACCTCAGGTCAATTCCAGGACAACTTTGTGAAAACCAGGGAAAATTAAGGAAAACACAGTTTTGCCCTGGTCTTCATAGGACTTCCTAGGGAATCCTGGGAAACTGTGAGTCCCTTAAGACAAGTACCAAATCCTAGGATGCCATGGGGTTCATAGGTCACCTAGCCCTCCTTAGGCCACCCTTGGTCCCCTAGGAAAAAAAACACTTTTCCTGATGAGCTAGTGCCAGAGTTTGCCTAGGGTTATTGACAAACCTCGAAGTTACTATTCTAGCTAGAGCCAGAGTTTGCCTAGGAGAATCTTAGTTTCATTGTATTGGTTTTGGTTTTGGTTATCTGATTTGGACATACACACCTGGTTCCCTCGTACACTTGTACACCCAATTAGGCTTCTCTTGACTTAGTTCTAAGAGTTGTCTAAGCTTAGTTACCCACGTTAGCACTACAGTCTTGAACCTGGAGCAGTTGTGCATGTACATCTGATACTATAAGACTTTCCCTTGGAGAATCTCTGACAACCCACCCTTGCTGCCTTACATATTGATAGTCTGGTTAGGTGCAGTAGTGTTTTTGTTAGGTTGTTTTATAGCACCTTTCACACACCTACACGTAAATACCCAAATAGCAATATCAGTATACCCATGTACCTCACCATCATCTCAGCCTCTCCAGTCCTCAGGTATTTGTTTGTGAACTCTGCCATCAATTACCATGCGCAATCCAGGTTACTTAAGGCCTTGTTGTAGGAGTTTTTGACAATCTTGGATCTGAAGAGATATTTGTAGATGTCACCAGGTGCATAGCCATAATGCATCATAGTGTGGTTAATGAGGATATGCAATGCCTTGGCTGTTATTTGGGGGTCCTGGCAATCCAGTTTTCCATTGGCTGCATGAATTTTCAAGATTTTTGTGAGTTGTTTGGGAAGAGGCCCAGGGCATTCCGGAGGGCATCCAGCCCAAGCATCAGGAAAAGCCATTTTTGCCTAGGTGACCCCAGAGTGGCCTAAAGCAAACTAGGTGACCTATGAACCCTATGGCATCCTAGGAATTTGAGCTCATCCCTTGCCAGTCAAGCCTCTTGAAGATTCCCTAGGTTTGCCCAGGTGCTCCTGGGGAACACCTGGGGAACACCTGGGCAAACCTGGGCAAACCTAGGCTTGCCCTGGGTTTGCCTAGGATCCCCTAGGGAATCCTCAAGAGCCTTGACTGGCAAGGGACGAGCCCAAATTCCTAGGATGCCATAGGATTCATAGGTCACCTAGTTTGCTTTAGGCCACTCTGGGGTCACCTAGGCAAAAACAGCTTTTCCTGATGAGCGAGAATGGCATTATTGAGATGGGTTCACTTGTAGTGCATTTGCCAACTGAGAAGGATTAGTTAGTGTTGGGTAGTGTAGCGTATAGTATAGATGAACCCACATAGAAGCTGATCCTCTGTCCAAAGCGGCAATCCAATCATGGCAGCGGTCCTTCTGTCCACCCAATGCCAATAAAGTATAGGGTTAGGTGAGGCCGCTTGGACAGGAAATATTACACATTGTGATTCGTAGATGCCTTTAGGTTCCTCAGGCTCCTCTGCCATACCCATATTTATTAAGACACATACAGGAGGCATGGGCTCAGAATACACCGGAGAAGGGATGTAATCAAAGTGAAAATTTTTCGGGTCCGATGGAGTGTACACTTGGCCATCATAAAAGAGGATCTTGACAGTAGGGGTGTACAGGAGGATTGGAGCACTGCACAGTTTTGTATGTTCATCTGGCGAGTCATCAAGACTCAAGAGTACACCAAGTAAGTAGGCCAAGAATGTGGTCTTCCCTATGATCCTGTCGAATACACACAAAAGTAGAGATGTGGAAACATACCATTACCAGGCTGGCCTGTAATAAGTGCACCACCACGGGGGTCTTTATGATAGATATCAGCGATGTGTTTGACCGTCAATGGGTAGTCGGGCAAAATGAGCATTTCGCCATGATCAGTGTCTCGCAGGATAGGGATAAACCGGTTCAGATCATGCGGAACCATGAGTAAAGTTTCTGCAGAAGACGACATGAGGTGTTTTTGTTGCAGGGCCCCTGTCAAGAAACCTTTCCAATATGACTTGGCCGGCTTCCACTTAGCTTCATCGTCCTGCGGCCATGGATAGAGTCGGCGATGGCGACTTGGTTGTTCTGGTTGAGACATTAGTTTGTTATCTTATCAATGACGTTGGCGCCCAAACCTCTACCGGCGTCTATAAGCGTCTATATCATATAATACATCTCCAATTCGTGTCTATGGACTCGCCGCCAGTATCTCCCTCAGCTCCGAATGGAATAAACGGAAAATCTTCATCTTCTCGAAATCACCAGCCGTCAAATCCGCCAGAAGAACCCTCTCCTGTGCCAACTGAAGGCCTCTGGTCGTCCATCCTCGACAGCGTTTCTTCTTCGCGGTCTCTCCCATCGAAAAATGTACTACTACTAGGAAACCCAGGTTCAGGGAAAAGCGTTATTGGCGAAGCGTTGCTCGGGAAACGAGACGAAGGAAAAGCAGATTTCGCAGTGGGCTATGAATGGGCCGATGTTCGCGACGAAGGAGATGAAGGTACACTAAGATTCTTTTCAACGCGTTGCTTATCTCAACTCTCGCAGATACTCTTGCTCGTTTATCACTATACACCGTTCCGTCCTCAAATCCCTCACTAACATCCCTCATCCCATACTTCCTTCCTCCAAAAATCGCCCTAGGGCACACAACAGTCATCATAGTATTAGACTGGACACAACCGTGGACATTTGTGGATCAACTCGAAGAATGGCTCGTCTGGATTGAAAATTGGGCCAGCGGGAAATTGGCTGGAAAAGAGGCTCGGGAGCTAGAAGTGATCCGGGAAGAAAACCGAGAACGATGGCAGTCGCATTTACAGCACTATACCGAGCCTTCTCTGGATTCAACAGAATCTCTTCCAACATCATCGTCGGCATCGGCATTGTCGTCGAACACAGTGTTGCCGCTGGGCCCGGGAACACTAACACACAACGCTGCTGGTGTACCCATTATTGTTGTTTGCACCAAGGCTGATTTGATAGACGACGGGACTGATAATACTGCGGCCGCGCACGCTGGTATTGGCGGTGGAATGGTCAAGGGAAAGGGCGGAGAATGGGAAGAGCGAACAGATGGTGTCATGCAGATTTTGAGAACTTTTTGTTTGAAATGTACCTCTCTTTTTCATCTATTATCATCGTACTAATATCTCTTAGATGGCGCTGCACTCTTCTACACCGCGCCCATGCCAGAAACCCTCGCGGTCCTCCGACAATACACGCTCCATACTCTATTCGTTCCACCCGCTTCACCGTCTTCTGGCGAACAAAACAATGCTGAAACCACCGGCTCCGGTACTGGTCCTACGAAGAATCCATTCCCGTTTCCCCATCGCCCAAACACACTCGATCGTGATAGGGTCGTGATTCCTGCGGGCTGGGACTCTTGGGGGAAGATCACAATTCTACGAGAGTTTGAGCCAGCAAGGTGGGGAGAAGCCTGGGAAAAAGATCTGGAGATTATAGCGGAAGGGAAGGAGAAGGATGGAGGGGATGGAGCAAGTAGGATGTATAAAGAATTGGTTCCCGACCAGGGATCGAAGGTACCTCTTATCTGTTCGACTAAAGACCAAACACTAACTTTTTGCCGCAGCCACCACCGCTTCCACCATTCAACTCGCCCACTCCTGAACAAGCATTCCTCGCCAAACACTACGACGAGAGCAATCTGAATAAAAAGGCAGAACGTGATCCGAGAGCTGCTTTCAAGACGCCGACCACAGGAGAGGACGGATTGCAAGCGGCTGGTAAGCTTGTACCCTTTCTCATTCTTCTTTCATCAATAACTTTCCGCTTGTAGGCGCAGGAATCGTCGGACCCATGGGCACCAACTCGTTCTCCCTCCCAACCGTCGAAAAGCTTTTCATGGAAATGGAAAGTTCAGCTAATATTCCTATATCAGGTACGTCTTCTTCTCGTTCTTGTGTGTATCTGCTCACTAGCCCCCTCCCCCAGACCGCTTTGCTGGTCTCGACCGCCCCGAACGCCTAGACAGATCTGAACGCAGAACACGTCCTACAAATAATCATACCTCACATGGTCATCCGCATAGGCCCTCGACGCTTTCCCCCTCTGCGCTCGGTGGCTCGCCGCCTAGTCTCAACTCGTCTCTCCGAGGCCCGAATTCGCCTTCCCCGGTCAGCCCGACAGGATCAACGGGTTCAGCTGGACCAGGCTCGAGTTCGAGCCAACATGATGTATTGCAGAATTTCTTCAATAGCTTGTTGACGAGTAGGGATCGGCCCACGGGGGGTGTGCTTGGAGGACGGGAAGGGGGAAGGGAAAGGGTGCGGAGTAACGGGAGTAGTAGTAGCGGTGTAGTTGGCGGTACGAGTGCGGCTAGGAGGGAAGAAAGCCCGGGTGAGGACGATGGGGGGAGCTCATAGGGACTTGGCGGACAGGGGCAGGGATTTGGGGCTTAGGACGATACACTTGCTTTCAGTATACAAGATAATTCATCTGTAATCATGGAATTTCATTCATGTCGCCTCGCAATCCTGGTACTGCTCATTCACCTCAGTACGATGGGTTTTACCCCTCAAGCGCTGAGCAAAGCAGAATGAAAAGTCGATGGACATGTCTGCTTTGACTTGCAAGTACATCTGGGAACTTTGAAAATGATCCTCGTTTTATATCTCAGTGCTCATCCACAATTCTAGTCCCTCTTAGCTCAGTTGGTAGAGCGCGTCACTCGTATAATTGCAATATCAAGTTTGCGATGACGAGGTCAGTCGTTCGAATCGGCTAGCGGGAATTTCTTTGACTGCAAGCTCATAGGACTGAGAATGTTTTTTTGACAATCTGACATTTGTGGGGAAGATTTGTTACTCTCCAACCAAATGTCCAAGGTGCTCAAGTACACATTATTTTGGGCGCATTGAGGTTTTTATGTCATTCGCAAGTCATCCATCAATCCTACCTACTCTTCGTTGCTGTGACTTACTTACTTATTCAGGGGTCTAGGCATTCGACCCAGTCCCTGTGGTAATTCCTGCCAGCTTACCAAGGTCAATCCGAGACTCCAAGTCATTAACATGTAGAGTTGCGCCATCCCAGTCTTCGGCGCATACATCCAGTCTTGCTCTAGGCCGCCACTGAGTGGGTAAAGAATCCAGAAGAGTTACATACTGACCCTCTTAGTTTGGTCGGGTAAAGCGTGTCACTTGTTTACGAAGACATGTCCTCCGAGTCCCATGACCAACGTTGTCAAGAATTCAATTTCCGGTTGCTGGGGGGGCAAGAAGACATGCAGTGCGGTCAGCGACTATGCACTGAGTACTACCAGTACGCCGCTGCGAAACACGAGTGAGTAATTATTTTGGATTCCGACTAAGCACGACAAGGGGGTTCAAAAAATATAATTCATGACCAGACGTCGATTTTTTTTTTCCTGGGCTCTACCTTCAGACTAACTAACTATGTAATCATTCCCATGGCTATATATAGTAGATCAAGATAAGATAAGACCCCACTCTATTCTCTACCATTGCTCTGAACTCGTACATGCATCGCAGGTCCATTTTTTAGTATGGTAATCTAGTGTAATGCGCTCCATATGGTACCGCACATGATGTCGATCCCATTAGTACTTGCAATGGCCTTGAGTGACAGAAAACATACCCAAACAGTTTTGCAGCCTTTCCTCTGACATTCAACTACTGTCGGCACTGTTTTTTTTGGCCTCGGTGATGCCTCAGTGATTGTAATATCACAAATGCACTTGAAAGAGTCATTAAATTCCATCTACATTTGCTTTCTTGATGAGCGTCGTGATGGTTCCCCCTGATTTGTACCACCATACATTGTGATATTAGATGCAGCAGCAGACTCTGAATTGATGCCCATCTCATTGCTGGAGAGGATGACTGGAGTGTCTGAAGGAGTGATTTATGAGTTGACAAGCTTCATGAATAATGATTAACTAAGCTTGTATGTCCACACCTGTTGAACACGGAATTGGTACCATTGTCTCATGCATCTCAGGTAGGTCTTCGTTCTCCTCAGTGAGATTAGGGGGCACCTCATACCGATTGCGGCAGTGCTTACACCATACTTGCTGATATCATTAGCAAAAATTGCAATTCTGGTGCATGCGCCTGTAGCTACACCCGTGAAACCGTGTTCTGCACAAGTACTATATGCTAAATGCTCCAGAAAGTGCCCCAAACAGGTCAATATATTGGGTGTCAAATTTTTTTTTCGCAGCCTGGTCAGTGGACTAACTAACCTACCCACGATCGGGCGCTAAAATCTTTGGACCCCCTCGAAGCACGATGCCATTGTCAGAGAGTAAGGATTGGAGATTATTCCTACGAGATGAGGAGGTGCTCTAACAGTGTGTGACTGCTACTTTCTAAAAGCAATACAAAAATTCAAGCTCAAGGTTACCTGAGTCCTCTGAGTCTACTTCCTGCGGAAAAATACAAATCGATTGAATCTCAGAGTACTTATTAAACAAAACGAGAATTTTGGCCCGAAGACTTTGACAGATGGCGCTCTTCTGAACTTAAGTCACTCTTCGATGCCCAAGTGGAGCTGCCCAAGTGATCCTAAGCACCTGACGTTTCGGTGGGATGATCCTCAATAAATATTATGATATCTGAGTGATACTAGTACACTGTTTTGTTTTGGGGAGGCTAGAATGGACGAGTTGGAATATTGGCTCGAGTTCATAGTGTTTACAGTGCGTCAGAGACTTGGTCAGAGATGATCGTATGGATTTTTGGTTAGTACCGAACAAGTCTTTTGATGTCTCTTAAGCCCATGGCTTGTACCAAATGTAGCACGGCACATGCAAAGATACGGTTTAAATCCGTAATGCGAATTGAGATGATCTTAAAGACAACAGTGAGCCACTTCGAAGCAGACGCTGCAATAACCATCAGATACTCACTGGTAAGATTATGGCGGGCGGTGAATGTAGCGAAGCATAAATGGCATACTGATTTTGCTCCTTTGCTTGGCCCGCGGCGCTTTCGACTAGCAGCTAGAACTCTAGGCGAAGCTACCTGGACCTTTCGGGCATTTTGCGGTCCTAGTATGGACCCATGCTCATTACTGGATTCGTTGCAGTAGTGGGACTGTTGTAGATCCTCTTCGACTCTGGGATCTAGTGCTTTGGGGGAGACGGTGTAAAGACCGCTAGGACTCGAGTGCTCAGCGGCTTGATGGATCTCTTTGTAGGGAGTCAACAAATGGTGATTATCATCATCAACTTCTTCCTTAAAATCGGATGGGGAGGAGGGCAGGGTCATCTGAATAATGAGCAGTATCCGGGCTAGCTGTCCTGTAATTAGCGATGAAAAGTTCGCTAAAGGCTGGTGGCGAGCGTTGGTGGGCCCCTTCCAGGAATTGAAAGCTGGGTAGGGTTGAGGGCCTGACCCGCATTAAGAACAAGTTGAAGTTGATTATGACTCGTTTTGTATCTCACCTCCCGGAGGGAAAACACCCGTTCAGCTTAAAACGGGCCAAAGCAAAATCTCGATCGCTCAAATCAGGTTAGAATAGCTTCGACTCTGCCACTGAGTACTTGAGTTTTGGCGCCATGTCATACGTCAACTCGTGATCCTAATCTTCAATACTGTGAATTATTCCGAACTTCCTAGGCATTCAATTATTGAAAACCTCCCAAGGACAGACTCCCTGTAGTAACTCTCGCAAGCGGCAAGCCTATTAAGATCAACCCGAGTCATGTAGAATTGTGCCATACCAGTCTCGCTATGGGCTGCCAAGTTAGTAAATAATTTGGAAGTTCAAGAAGAGCCTCTCTGCCCTCTTGAATAGGTGAGTTTGGTAAAGCGTGTCATTCGTTTGCTCATAAAGTCAGGTCGGGGAATGTACAAAGATAACAAAAAATAGAAGGCCAGCAGAGAACTTGAAGTTCATTCGTGTAGTCACGCTTTCTATTTTTTATTATCTTTGCACAAATCGTCAGGTTGCGGCGTATTTTTGTAATACCCTCAATCACGTCAAAGAACACGACAGAGCCACTAGTAGTATTAATCTGCTGAATACTGAATGGAACTGCAAGATAGCCAATGACCCGTGTCTGACGGTAAATATCAGATCTAATCCACCTTGCTGTGATATCTCTTGAACCTGCAAGCGCCAAAAACCGAACGACGCGGAGCTATCAACACCAGTTCTATACGCCAAGAATCCACGCTCTTGATATGACCATGGCACTAGATAGGCGATGACCCGTGAAGCAGATTGCTCTCTTCATCTTGTCATGCCAGTGGGATATCCTGACGCGTGCATGGGAGTTACATCTTCGTCAACAATCATGGTGCTGATGAAGGAAGTGTCCGAGTCTAGACTTTGTACCCCGGAGTATGCAAAGAAAGCGAAGCACCAAAATGTCAGTTCAGTCGTTGCATGCAGTGGCACTGACTATGTTAATGGGAGTGACAGCATCGTAGTACAACTCAAAAGCCTAATGGAGATGTGTATGATCAAACTCCATTATACTTACTTACTGGCAAGCCTCAGGCAAGGTGGAGGCCCGCCAAAAACAAGAGGGGATGTGCAAATTTACCTGCCGTACTTTTGAATAACGAATCAACGATGAAGTTCTTCAAACGGAGAAATCACTAATCATTATTGTTCAATGTCAATGTTCATCGTGTTGGCAACTTATTTCAGAAAAATGTCAAAAAAAGAATAAAAGCGGTGTACCGTGTATAGTGTGACAATATCAGAAACAGACAACCTCAAGGTGGCTTCGAGGCTCAGACAGCGTCGGCGAACACATCACATTATGTGAATTTGGTGTCGAAATTGAATTTCTGAAAACTGGATTTGAAAGTTACGGCGATATCAAATCCGAACGTCAGATTTTAGTTGCGTAAAACGAGTGGAACTGACCTCAGGCCACAAACCTAGAATACTAAAACGAAAATGAGAATATCGTATGCCTTACGACAAAAAATGCAAATTGAGACACATAAGTTAAGTAGGATTCCTTCAATGAAGCTGAGGTATGTACTTGATACTTTGAGTGGAAGTGAGTGAATGTGAGTTGGAGGTATTCAATGCCAGAGTGACTAAGAACAAGAACAAGAACAAGAAGAACGGAAGGAATGTCTGTCCAAGTTGTCAGTCAGGTATAATGATCATGTTGGGTTGAAAATTGTGTGTTATGTGGATACAGATGAATGCAGAGATGAAATGAAGCAGTGTAGCAGCGGAAAGAAAGAGACCGAAGATCGAAGCAATCACGAAAACCAAGAGCAAAAGATATCAAAAAAAAATCGACTATGAAACCAAATATTCGCCAGCCAGCTACATTAACTTAGATCGCGTGCCATTCCCCAGTCCCTCTAATGCCGGGACCCCCACCTTTCTAGATTTCCCCTGGTCAAATTCCATCCTCTCCAATCTTCCAACCATACCTCACCTCCACGGGTCCGTGAGAGAACACGAGACCAAAGTGCGAGGAGAGATTTATGGGAAGCATGATTTTGCTTTGAGCAAATTGGAGAGGTAGGAGCCAGTGCGGGTGCAAAGGATGTCGGTGAGCCAACCGTCGAATTTGAGCGACCCCAGCGTATTGGAAACCTTCGCCCTTGACTCAAAGACCCTATACGTTCGAGCGGAGTAGGAGCGCGTGCGACCGGTGTCCTCCGTCCCTCATCCTGACCTAGGTGGCGCGCGCCTCGACGGAGGAGGTCACTATCTGGATCCAAGTCCCGAATATACTTCAACGACGGAAACGGTATATTTTCCCGTTCACGTTGTCGCCGTCGGATATTATCCCTCCGTGATGCGACGGTTTCACCGAATATTGAATCCTCTCCTGATATAGACTCGGCTGGGAGGAGGAGCGAGCACAGTTGGTGATATAAGGTGAAGAATGGATTCCGCCCTTCGACTTCATCTAGTTCGTTTTCAATGTCTAATTCGCCTTCCTCGATGGCGCGTCCCCAATCTCCTCGGACTCGCTCTCCTAGATCGCGGATACCAATCATCCGTACACCCCCATGAGAAGGAAGGAGTGGATGAGGAGCGAGCCAGTCAGGATGTGTCCAGTCCCATTCAAAATCGACTAAAGAAGAGGCGGAAGAGGGGAGTGACGCAGAGCAGATAAAGGTACGGAGGTTAGGAGTTAATGATGCCAAAGAAGGTTCCGACGAAGATGCAGAGGGTTCATGTTGCTCGGAAACGTTAGGAGACGGAGGTTCTTCATCGCTAGACTTCGCTCTCATTTCAACCTCGGCATCTCGAACTTGGGCTTCGATCCACCTATTCTCCATCTCCTGTATGTCATTATTATAGGAAACACCGAAAGCACTTTCCATTTCTCTTCCTCCGAAACTGTTCCTGCGTGTCATTCGACCGAATTCCAGCACAGCTAGGCTCCGCCCGTGTTGTTCCATGAACTTCCAAAACCCATCCCCTAAGCGACTTTCCTTGGTGTGATGGAGAGTATAGGGTGTATTGATGGTTAGCATACGGAGAGCAGGGAGGGTCCACAGAGAGAGAAGGTGTAAAAGAGTGTTAGGGGTCGAGTCCAATTCTGCAAGGGAAGACTCGGACAAGATTGGGTCGGAAAGGGTCAACGTTAATTTCGTTAGGGAGGGAAGATGGAGAGCCTGTTCAGCACCCTCAAGAAAACTTCGATTCGATAGATCCGGGAAGAAACCATCGTCTTCTGTCTGTGGCATGTATAGATGCAGGGACCGTAACTGGTTAAATCCGGCTAAGTTACTTGCCGGAGACAGCGGTAATGGAAGAGGCAGGTGCTGGTAGCAGGTCCACGTGAGAGATTCTAGACGACCGCCACTTCGGACAGCACTGCGCCTCTTGACAAACTTGTCGCTTGCCCAGCTATCTCTTCGCCTACAATCTTGTTTCTCGTCTTCCGCTCCCTCCAACATCAACCCCAGTAGGTTTTCCGGCATTGCTCTCCAATCAACCCATGGCTCCAATAACGGACAGCGAATTCCCCCGGGGCCTGTGTCACAAAATCCCTTCAGATGCCTGGCTGATGATATAATGACAAGGATATCCGAAGGATTGCACCTGTCGTACGACACAGTAGATAAGGTAAGGTACCTGATGTGGCGTCCGGAAGTTAATGACGATGGAGCTGGTACAAAACTAGAGTTTATGCCTAGTCCCGGAGATGCATTGGCAGTGGAGCCTCCGCTGCTGCCAGTTGGCGAAGTGCCCGTAATCTGACTCAACAACGTCAACGCTAGAGCTTTCGCTTGAGAAGATTTCCGGATATGAACAGTGTGATAGAGGGCGGGCTGAGAATAGGTATTCCAGGCTTTCGAAACGAGCGAGAAGGAAAGGACATCGGCCTTTTCGTTTCGATAAACTCCATTATCGCATTGCTGAGCTCCCATGTCTGCACCTGCAAGTGCAAGAATTTCAATCCAGAGTTCCTTTGGCAAACTAGGCATGACTCTCCCGGGTCTAGTTTCGTCGATGTCGTCGAATTGCCACCCACCAACCTGTGACTGGCGTCGCTTTCTGGAAGTTTTCAGATGTGGCACGGATAATGAAGAGAATTTGCGGGAAAGCGTTGCTATCGAGTTGTTTGGAGCATCATAGATATCGTCCCATCCACGCTCGTTTCTGGTCGTTTGTGAACTGGAGCGTTTTATTCGTTGTAACATTTCGATGATGGAAAAGAAAGGAAATCTGCAAGCTTTATGAGTATACATTGTAGACCAGCGTGGTAGAAACTACTCGCAGTTTATGTATTACGGTCACTTGCTGTCCAAACCCGCTGTAGGGGATGCAGGCTGTTGTACACCGTAGTACAGCAAGAGATATGGTTGTAGGAGTGACAGCAGAGTCGTCCAGATGAAGGTAAGATGAAGAAAGATGAAGCCGTCAACAATCCAACAAATCCTCCGATTCCGATAGTCAAATTAAGTAAAAAGGCCGATAATTGTGCCGCAACCGCTATAAAGGTTTTCCACGTGTTGCTTAAGTAGCTTTTCGACATCTCATCAAATTTGATCAAGGCACAACTCTGGCGCGACACCGCGTTGGAAACGAGTTTCTACAAATTAATACATCCAAGACACAAAAACTCTTGCTGACACTTGAACGCCCTTTGGAGAATCTTCAAGCTTAATCTTCAAGGCCTCTGGCTTAACCTCAACTACTCGCCCTCAAACTCGTTCTAATCAGAAATCTAGAACCCACGATATCCACGACGCCTACCTCTTGGAAGTGGGTTCGTCGAATTTATAGATCACCGTCTGTACCCGTGCCCTGTTATTCACTTGAGATCTATACTGTCTGAATTTGGACTATCAGACAAGGTTCATCACCTCAAGAGATAGCCAACACTAAGTACCTCGTGCCTTCACTTTCTCACCCGCGGAGTGTCTTGCCTTGTCTTTGCCTTGTTTTTGTCTTACCATCCGCTGAGGCGAGTAACAAATATCACCAGGTATCAGCAAGCTCATCCAAGCAATGCTCAAACTGTAGCATCATCAACGGGGGTAAAGGAGAATCACCAAGACGAACAGATATGGGCTTCAGATCCCAAGATGGGACCTCGAATTCGACGAAAGACAAGGACCAACAGACGGTAGCCTTGATGGCGGAATGATGAACAGCAACACCAGCTGACCGCAACAAAAGCTCTACACTGCACAACCTACCGCCGTAGTCTTTCTTTTCGCTCTGCTGGCATCTTCCGTGCAGTTTGCCCAGCGGCCAGTTCCCGTGAATCCACAGGAGCAGAATGGAAGAGAATATGAAGGAAGATATGAAGCGCTCATGTTCAGTCAAAAATAGCCGCAGTAACGACTAATACCAAGCCTAATACCACACACTGCGGAAAACAACAGAGGATAGTTTGATCACTACGAAAACCCGCGGAGGACTAATGAAACAGGATGATTAGAATGAAGAGACCCCCATTGCCTGGAAGAGATCCGAGGGCCCGAAGAACCTGAGTGCTAGTGAAGGGGAAGGGAGGTCTTACAAAATTTGCCTCGCGCGTACAATCAGATTATACATGCCCCGTTCGACTCAAAGAGGAATAAAATGATGCCGACGATCGAAGCGTGGACTCGGAGGAATCGGAGGAACTCGGAAAGACGCTCACAAAAATCTTATACTGAAGGCAGATACGATGACCATGGACATCCACATATATCTTTAGAATGCTTTTAGCAACAGCGGAGAGGTACGGATAGAGTGGACTGTTGAACTTGATCGTCAAGGAACCCTTCGTCATTTTCCTCATGCAACTGCAACTCCGCGTCTCTCCGCATTCATTAATTCTTCCGAGTCTGTCTATATTTGAACACCATCAGGATGCTCCTCTCCCATACGAACCGCAAATGGCTGATGAATCAGAATCATTTCTGGAGCGTTAATCCGTCAGTTATGGTTTGAAAACAAAGGATAAAGGACTCGGGAATGTCTTTGGGAAGCTGTATTATTATACGGACTCTGTAAGTCCATCAGGAGAACCTTGTGCAAAAGAGCTGTCGGCTCAAGTACTTATATAACGTAGAACTTCAAGTTCCACAGCACACGGTCATGCAAGTATGTATGTTGCCCAGGTGCCCCCACAGCTTTACTCACTGCATCATCGCTGCTTCGCAGCCGGGGTGTCAAAATGCTGAGCGCTGTAAGCTTCCACGGCATACTACTCAAACCAAATATATTACCCCTCGTTTGACTCAACATCGATGGCAGTATCAATGGACCGTACTTTCACTTCCCCTTTGGGCAAAGTCCAAGTCCCATGAAAAGTCATAAAAGGTTTCGGGCATATTAGATTCAGGATTCAGTACTCCCTCGATTCTTCTGTGTAACCAATTAGATTTCTATCGATCACCTCGGCGAGTACTTTCGTAGAAGTTACGACAATTCAACTTTCAGCAATGGTCTCAAACCCTAGTATGCCTGGTGAAGCTGAGGCTGATGAGGTGTGGCATCGTAGCCGGCGCAAAAAAAAACCGAGTCACTCCGAGTCATCGAAAGTCCGATTCTACTCCAGCGACTCAAGTGATTCTGAGGCAGATTGGGATTGCTGGGAGGTATCTTTTATTAAAACGCTTTGTTCAAGAATAGTATCGCTCATGCTGTCATTGTTTGCTTATCAGGTTGAGTCTTATTTGCGCCCTCGCCGCAGATATGAGAGTTGCACGAGTGATTCTGAAACTGATGATGATCATTCGCCGGAGGTGACCAGCATTCTCCTGTTTTATGGCCTCATTTTCATGATCTTTCTTCTATCGTTCAGCCCGCCCCAAATTCCCTACCTCCGTTAGCAGACGGCGACCGTGACACTTGCCGCCCTGTAACATTTTCGATTCACAATGACGCGAACTATCCCACTGGGCCTACCACCATATCTGGTAGCGTTCTGAGCTCTGTTGGCGGCTCCCAAACAATCACTCAGTATGACCATCGAAGTCAACACTATAGTTTAATCGTCTTGAATGTCTCCGACGGCAGTTCCGGAATAATTCTGACTCGGACTGTCATTTGTACTATCTTGTGTGTTATAAGATTTCCTTTTAGCTACCGAAGCCCCACTCATAATAGCGACAGTTTATTTTAGTTCGGCCACACCGCCAAGAGTTACTAGGCCCTCCCGAACAAATTTTCATAAACAATTCCGAGATGAATTGCTTATGCCGATTTGTTTAAGATGGTCCAGTATTTTCCTGACCAAACGCTTTAAGTAGTGCAAAACTCTATCTCTACCTAAATCCTTCTCCCTCAGTAACATCCTCCCCCTGCAAGAAGCTGGACAGCGCAACAGTGCAGATGAAGTGAAGTGACAAGGAAATCTTGTGATGTGGGAAAGGGATGCTAGTGAAGGAGAAGGATTTAGGTAGGGATGCAGTTTTGCATTAAACCGTTTAGTCAGGAAGGTTTTCTTGGTGGTGTGTGTGATTCCGTGGATATGAGATTCAAGAGTTCTCGACGCATTTCCATGAATTCACCGCCGATACTAAAAGTCATGTTCCAATGTGAACTACCGTGGTTGCGTCGCTACAAATTATGTGTATAAAACAGTTTTCCCTCACACTCGGAAATTCCAACCGAGAGATGAATCCAGTTTGCGTTTTCCACCCGCAGCCTATTTCGTATTTCTCTTCGGGGACCGTTCAACGGAGACGGCCATCTGTCACTCTGATAATCCCTGTATGTTGTAGTGTCTTAGGCTGCTGCTTCAGTGATCGTCTTTGGCCCTCGGCTTAGAGCCTTACTAGGTGAGTTACTTACAATCGATTGAGTACAAATATTATAATACACATCAGGAATTGTTTCGGTACTACCTACCACCATGGAACCTACAGATAGTGACTTGCACCGGGCTACTGAATACTTTGGACGATGAATGCGGCAGATGCAGGGGTATCTGCGCCGTAAGTTCTTCAGGAAGAATGAGCGAAGCACTCATACGAATCAAGTTCAAGGCTCACAAATGAGGGGCAAGAACCAAATCTCCATGCTCGCAGATGTCGTCTCCAGTGTGGCAAGTGACCTTGAGGTTGGTTACTCCAGTGACATCCGTACCATTATCGGGGTCGCCCTATATAGTATGAATATGATGAAAGCATATAAAATCCAGGGTACCTACGAAAATAACAGCAGCATTGATACGAGAGGCGACAGAAGAACTAATCAGTTTCGCAGAGTTGTGTACAAGCTGTCCGCCTTGACTGTATCCTGCAGTCACTATCTTGGCCTGGGAAGGAAAACAATCAACACGATGCTCGAAGAAAATGTTTATAAAAAGCTTACATTTGGACAAGAGTTGGCAGCATTTGTGAGCTTTTACCAGTATCAAAACAGGGCTTTTGTGGACTAAGATGGTTTATCTTACATCGTCTGCCATGGTCTGTGAGCCTTGTGGATCCCCTCCTTCAAGGAAACCTGGGATAGAGGCTGCGTAATCAACTCCTTGGAAGGACAACGTCTGGCTTCCGAGTTGCGACTGTAATGCTGATTGAAGAGGGGGACCAACGATGACACCAATCGGTGCTGGTTCCGTCGTCCCACGGGCGAAGATCACCTACAGAGAAAGTAAGGATTTTGTCAAGCAAAAATAATTGAAGTGACAGACCATGACATCTGCGCACTGGGTGGAATTGGAAGCTCGTCTGATAGTAGGCGCTGTTAAAACAGGAACCAAAAGTCCAAGAGCCACAAAGACAGAAAACGAAGAAAACATGACTGCACAGCAGGAGAGTGGAACGAAAGAGGGCAAAAAGAGAGCTGGAGACGACTAGTGAGTCTGGTGAGTTAAACCGCTTTTTATACCAGACATTTATTGCAAGCGCGACTGATAAACGCGAACGGACCCTGGCGATCTCTCATGGTGTCGCTAACGTCGTTGGCCGTTGGCCTTCTCTTGTCAAAGGAAAACCTGTAGAAATCGTAAAGATTACAATAACAGGGTCTGCTTGCGCAATGCGTTTCCAAGTTCTTCATTCAAGTTGTAGTAACAACGCGTGAATGACCAGTCAACAACCAGGATACCAAATCAGATTCTGATTAAAACTACACCCGTATAAAATATACGGATGCAATCATGGATAGCGGGCGTACCAGCTTTCTGGCCTGGGGTAACTCGTAACCTCTAGTACATTGAAGACTATTGAAGAGCACCCGTAGCCTGGGTGTCCCAAGAGGTAAGATGAAGTACAGACGTTTCAAAAATTCTTGTCCCACGGGCCAAAAACGCCAAAATTAATCCGTAAAATACAAAAAACAAAAAAAATGTTTCCTGACTTAGTTCTACATGTTCTCGGTCTTATTTTTACTTCTAAATTATCTACTGTCGTTACTGAAGACAAAGATGATCCATTCATGGACAAACCGGGTAAAGAGACAGCTTTTTTCATGATTTCTCACATCTGACTATGAATTAAAATTCAAGCTCGAGCTGCCCAGTTCATGATGAAATTGTAAACATTAGCAGTGAGGGTGAGTAACAATGAAGTGGAGACAGTGGATGAGATGAAAGTGGAGGAGGTACGGAAGAGCAGTGGTACAGAGTCCAAAGATCATTTTTTCGAGGCTCTATCTGTCGCCCCGAAGTCCCAGAGGATAAAAACCTTCGAAGATATCGTCGAGCAAATCTTCTGCCATCTTTGTTTCGTCAAAAAAAAACCATCTGGTTGGCCGAGCAATGAGTGCTTCATATCTCATCACGCTGCGCCACGAGTTTCCTATTGAGCTCGAAGTCGTTGGGATTCATACAGAGTCACTAATGTGATAGTATACCATAGTGTAGCAGCAATGGAATACGACGAAAGAACCAGTAAACATTTTTTTTGTTTTTTGTATTTTACGAATTAATTTTGGCGTTTTTGGCCCGTGGGACAAGAATTTTTGAAACGTCTGTAAAGAGAAACTGTCAGATTTCAAGCTTCAATATTTCAAAAACATTGACTTCAAGGGCTCTTGAAGGCTGAAGGTTGAACTTGAACAGACTTGAACAATATGAAGCGTTGAATCAACCATTTATAGGAAATGCCGCGAATGTGCCATGACTCGGACGGTTCCGGCGCTACGGCACTCTTTGGACCTGCCATGAAAGCACTTCCATTCCTCCTCGTAACTTCCTTTGACACCTCACTCTTCAGCGACAACGAGCATAACTGTCTTTTTGGAAATTTCTATGGAAACTATAGAGATGGCTCTCAAATCAAGAGTGTAATGGTCACGGACGAATCCTGTATAGCTTCCTGGACTGCACAAACAAACTCTTTATCGGCTGCATTTGCCCCTGCACCACAAGGATTTCGTCAGCTTGTTTGGGTTGAGGAGGAAGCTGTGGATAGCTCTCTGAAAGCTTCAATAGATGGAAACGAATTTGAACGATTCCTTCAACACTTATCATCCCCTCTTGCTATACCGTTCGAGAATTATCTTGAAGCTAGTCAAGATGTCATGGTTAGTGACCATGAGGATCTCAGCTATGAGCTCTTCTATCGGACTCCCACAGCTGCCCTCATATCCATGAGTCCCAAAATCGCTTTTCATTTGGATACATTCCTTCCTCGATTCTGGAAAGCAACTCCCCTGCCGAATTCTCCTGTGGAATTTATTCCTGTCCCACCGTCAGCCATTGAGCCAATTAAATCTGTTCTTTCTAATTTGGCTTTCAACCCTACCGTTGCGTATCTGGTTAACAACATTTCGATACCACAGATGGAGAGTGACATTCGGTTCCTCACCGGCGAAGATGGTCAATCTGGCATTACATCCCGTCACTCGTTCGCCCAGGGCTCCAGGGTTGCTGCCGCGTGGCTCAAAGAACGCTTCGAAGAGACCGGAGCTACATGCCAGCTGAAATCATTTCTACCGGGCTTCGCTCCCAACGTGATATGGTACGTCTAAATTTTTCGAATAGTGACGGCGCGGTCTGATGCTTATTACAGCCGATACGAAGCTGTTGCTGATACCACCGGTACTGTGATAATTTCCGGACATTATGATAGCCGTGGATCTTTTGGTAGCATCCGTGCCCCAGGCGGAGATGACGATGGTTCAGGTATGTCGATTATTCAATCCACGACTCAACTTATATGTTATACAGGAACAACTGCTGTGCTCAGCATAGCTCGAGCCATCGCACGTAACGGTGTCAAATTCCATCAAAACGTTGAACTTGTTGCCTTTGCTGGAGAAGAGCAAGGTCTTTACGGGAGCAAGGCGTACGCTCGTAAACACATTATCCCTTTTCCAGAAGCCACGTAATTCATCATCACTCCTGTAGGTGAACTCCGCAATATGGATGCAAATGTTACGCTCATGGTTCAAGCCGATATGCTTGCGTACCGCAAGCCCGGCGAACCCTTACAGCTGGGACTGCCAGACAAGTACGTAGCTTTGGTGGTTCAATCATAGATGAGTTCTAACGTCATGTAGAATCGGTACTCCTGAGGTGGCGCAGCTTGTGGCCAACCTGTCGTCTTTGTACAGTCCCACTTTATTTACAGGTTTTACAAGCGCTTGCTGTTCTGACCACCAATCGTTCTTTGAGCAAGGATTCCCTTCAACTCAGGTTTTCGAGAGAGCTGGGCCCAGTGAGTATAATGTTCTCCGTTTCTATAGCAGCTAGCTCATAACAGATCCGTAGTCGTAGATCCCATGTATCATAACAGTGGAGATTTGAGTGACCGCGAGGGGTATTCCTTTGAGCAATTGAAGGCTATTGCAAAGGTTCAGGTGAATACCGACTTTTTGGACCGTCGCTACTCCGCATTCTCAATCGCATCTTAGTTCGCCACTATTCTTCATTTTGCTGGCTTCGAGCTCGAGGAATCTCAAGATATCTAAGCTGTAGCTGTGATATTCACCTGGCATTTACATGTATAGCGACTGCGCCGCGTAATCCTTATCCTTACTTATCCTTTAGACGCTCACTTCACTTAGATGATTCAAGTTGAATTATTACACGCGATATGCTTCTGAAATGAGGGTGTTTATCAAGTACATGGAACATGGAACGATGGTTGTGCTAGTGTGCCGGACACTGGGATAAATATCATGTATGTTAGATCCCGCAATCCGGATCCAATCTGCGATCGAACAAGCTAAGTCGAATAGACCAACGAGATGTTATCTAGCAATCATCATCTTCAAAACCAGCAGCTACGCGAATTGCGTCAAGCAAGATGTCGTTCGAGTCTCCTCCGGCTTCCCATATCGCAAACCCTTCAGATGAATGTGAGTAAGATGACGGAGATTAATATTCATACACGAACCTCTGAGTCCGAAGTCATGAATGAAGTTTCCTTTGGCTGTAAATGATTCGGCGTTGTCGAAAGATATCATCAGTTCAGCGGCTTCATCGTACACATAGGGCTAACGAGACCAGTTTAAGCTGCTGTCATTAGGGGGCCAAATAAGCATTTGCGTACCGTTTGACTGCATTCATCAAATCTGGAGGGATAGGCCGAGGTGAAATTTCCTTCCGTATCAAGGTATCCCGCCTCAATCAAGCTCCAAAAGTCAAACACACCTGAAAGAGCCGAATAATCAGGGCCCTATATCAGAATTGAAACTTAATACAACACTTACCACCATTGGTCTCAAGGTTTCCACAAGCATCGGGCACTGTGGCAGCATTATCCCAAGAATCTCCGAGGGGAAAATCGCTGGCATTGAAAGCGGGGTAAGCAGCCAACTGTGTCGTAGACCCTGACTCAAAGGCAGAAGTCTTGTTGACGCTGAAAGAGTGACCATAACTGGGAACGCCGAGAACTATTTTCTCCAACGGCATTCCAGCGTTGTGCCAAGCGGTGATGGCGGATACGGCAGATCCTTGTTGGTTGGCAGGCGCAGCACAGGAATCGTTGAGAGGTGCATTGGGTCCAACTGCAGTGCTCCAAGATCCCCAGATATCATAATTCATAATAGCAATAAAATCAAAGACGTCCGCAAAGGCAGAGACGTTGGTCAAGGCGGTTCCGCTAGAATCCAAAAAGGGAGTAATGGCGGTGGCGGCAGACAAGGTAAGGTTGGCTCCAACAGGATTGGCACGAAGTTCCTGTAGGAAAGCCAAAAAGTTTGAGGTATCATCGGGGTTGATGATATTACAGCCGATGTTATTCGAGCTGGCGGGGTACTCCCAGCTAGCAGAGAGATCTATGTCATGACCAAGCACATGAAACGCTTTCCGTATATCACTTACTCAAAGTTGATACCGTCCAAAGAATACTTGGTGGCGAACTCAGTGACTGCCTTGACAAAGAGTGTACGATTTTCCGCAGATCCCACAGAGCTTGAATAGTATATTGAGCCACCCCAGCCACCTAAGGCAACATGGGCGTTGACTCCCTAAATCGGAGTATAAGTGATTAGATGTGGAGCAGAAAATGATACACCACGTACATTAGCATGCGCCTGCTCGACAAAAGCGGGAAGGGCATCTCCGTCTGAGCCATTCAGAGTAAGTGCTGAAGTGTTAGGAGTCGGTATCCTGTGAACAATGTCAGCCAGAATAACTGGATTGAGGGAGCATACATACGCGAAGGAAAAGTACATGTCAGTGTATTTGTCCCAACTGATGTTTCCGAGTCCAAAGGTTGGAGTGGCATCAGCTATGTGCCATCCTGCAAGCCATGCAGAGGATATCAATTGGGGGTCTGTCGGTTGACTGTGGGCGAAAGAAAAAAAAGTTGTTAAAGAGAGTACTGAGATGGCTAGGGAGGTGGGGAAAGCCATCATGGTGAATGAGAAGGAAGGAGTGCTTGAGACCAGTCCATGCGTCAACCATGCCTTTTATGGAGCAGAACACGGTTATTCCGGACTCAGTTGTGTATTTCGGCGTTAAAGCTAAATTAACTAGCCGAGAGGACACAGCATATGTACGAGAAGGTAGGTCCGCTTTTAGACCTAAGAAAACCAAATTCGGAGCTAGCCAACTACTGTAGATCGTCCACGCAGGTCGATTATCTAGTGAGTGCAGGCCTACGGATACGAGACCAGTACATGCATTAGTATGAGTTGATGTATATCCCACCAGAGTTACAGAAGAAGTGTTGATTCGAGCAGTGCCCAGCTGCAGTACAATCGTGTAGTGACGGCGCCGGTAGATGCCGATTGACACACCAGCTATTTGCCAGCTATGTATCTGCACGCTCTAGTTTGTTGTCAACCGAAATAAAGAGAAGTGCAATTGATGTATCGATTATCAGACGATGTCGATGAGGTCCGAAGAAGCCGTTACCTCGAGGCCGACGTGCCTACCTGCCACGTGGTCATATTGATGTCCCATCATGATGTCATTGACTACTCAAATTACCCCTATTTTAATTGTCAACCACCAGAAATCGAGACTGATACACCAAACCCAGATTTTCCAGGTTCCCTTGTTTCCGTCGTCCCGGAGATCCTCCACTGCTACGTGACACGGTCTCGGATGGGTGTGCTCGCCACAGCAGCTTAGTCGTAATTTAGATGGTGTAACCACCCTTGGTGGCATATACTCACTTTGAAGCGTTGGAAAGGTCCTTACGCGTGTGTGCTCTTGTTGTTTCTACCATACATCACTCAACTAGCTGTTCATAGTCTCACACCACGGGACACGTATGCAGAAAGGTAAATTGTATCTGATAGCAGCATGGAATGCTTCGTATATATACACTGAGGACAGAAGACCTGGTAGATCAGTCACGAAACGTTTTCAACATCCACAAGGATTCAACACTCGAACAGTCTTTCGGGTAGTATCGATTTCCACTTCTGTGGGTTGGGGAGGAACAAGACAGCGATGACATTCGAAGAGGTTCAAGCGGAGGAGATGAAACTTTGAACTACAACTTACCATCGATCAACATGTGTAACTCAGTGAAACTTAGGTAAAGTGCCCAAGTGTCGAGGATTGACTCTTGCCATGTAACCTAAGGTAGGTATCGATAATATAGTGTTGCCCATTGCGCTCAACGAAGTAGAGCAAGCTGAAGAAGGAAGAGAGAAAAAATCATATCGGGCCGAAGATTTACCTTCTTTCTTCCTATTCGCTTTCTCTGGAGTAGAAAAGTCAAAGTCGTGTTCATTCTCTTCCACTGCCAAGGGATTCACTGATCTGTTTACAAAAAATGATATACATGGAGTTAGGCGTAAAGCACACTTTGCGATAATCAAGCTGTGTCCTCCACGTCCAACACCTCCAATTGTCCACCCTTCTCCAATACTGCGATCTTCTTCTTTTTCAAAGAAGCTCTGACGGGATTGGGACTCTAGATAGAATCAAACATTGGGATTGTATTAGAAGCAAGAAGCAAGAAGCAAGAAGAAACTGACCTCGAAAATATCGTTCAACTCCTCTCTGTAAAAAGCCACTGTCAGGTATTGACAGCACCTGTTTACAAAATGAAAGCCTACAGGGTTCGCCCACGGGTTTCGACCGCGAATAACCAGATCATCGCACACTCGAAGATATCCCAGCATACGTACACGATGTAATACTATCGAAATGAATATAGATATCTTTCAGCATCTAACAAGGGTGTATATTTCGTACACACCTTCCATTGAATCCTTTGCAGAGCAATAGGCCCTGTACTCTGGTCAGCTTAATCTAATGTAGATATTGACGATCGTGACGCACCCGCATAGTTCCCAACCAAGCCTGCACAGCTCACCGCGAAAGAGTACCTATAATTCGGTCAGTTGAGTTAATCATCCCCAGGTATTGAGTGACTTACATTGCCATCCCTTTAGCACTGAAGCCTTGGTTCTTATCAGCCCTTTTGACCTGAAGGTGCATTTACTTACCGAGTGTTATTAGCCAGACACTCTGTAGGAACTAACGCCTGAAGTGGGGTGTAGGCAAAACTGAAAACGAATCCAAAGAGGACTATGGACGACTCTATCGTTGGTACTTTTGAACATATAGTTTTTGAGTACTCACATATGAACGCAATAGCGGAATTAGCACCAGCGGGATTTGCGCCGTTTTCACCAAACAGGGCTGTACAAACTACATTGTAACAGTGTAAGTAAACACCTACCGCGGTACAACGAAAGAGAATACCAGTAACAATGATGAGGGTCAGGGCTGAGGCGAAAGTTCCCCAGAACCACATAGTTCGTCTACCGACTGTTAACGAAAGGTAAGTCAGTTCAAGGACATGGTCATAATTATGATAAACCTACTTGTGTCACAAAGAGATGTACCAATGGACGCTCCGATGGCCGAGACAATTGTGTTCACGAAGTTGAGGACCAAACGACGCTCCTGCGATTCAACACCAGCATTCTTAAACAGGATGGTCAGGAAGTACCTATCATTAATCATAAGCGAGACCCGTGAAGCGGTTGACAAGCAGGGCACTCACCCGAGTCCATTTCCTGACCATTGTCCGAAAAAGCCCATCATTATCATCATGAGTGTACGATAGCGAGCGTTCCGGGTATTAACAAGTTCAGAATAATCCCACCTGTTTTAAGTAGTTTAGAACATTTGTTCAATGAAAGAGGAGGAGCTGAAAAATATCAACCTACCATCGTTTATCCGAGGCATCTAACTTGATGGACTCCTCGAATTCCCGGAGCTCAAGTTGAACGAGAGGGGCATTCACGTCTCCGTTACCGTGATATTTTGCGAGAACTTTGGCTGCATCCTCAGTTCTTCCAGCCGATACATACTATGCTGCATATTAGGATTCATGCTCATCGCCTACGACCTGAACATGCTTACCCAACGGGGAGACTGCGAACAGAAATGAAATCAATTCCAGGCCATACGAATCTTTCACGGCACGCACCTCCGGTAAAAGCCACACGAAAAGGCATAGGATGCCTGCAGGAACGATCTGGATGGCTAGTGGCGCTCTCCAGCTCGTAGTGGTGGACAAACGGGCAGTAGCGATGGAAATACCCGTACAGAGCATAGAACCAGCGTAGTAGAAAGCTATACCGAATATAAAAAGAGGTTTCAACTGGAGTTCAGGTTCTACTTACTGTTGAACCTATAGTAGCACACCGTAAATGTAGAAGATGGTCAAAACACTGAGGTATTCCACTTACAGCCCGGTTAAACGACCTCTCCACTAGATTACATGCTAAGTGCTATCTGCGATCTGATGGCGAAGATACGTACCTGGGGGGGCGCCATTTCAACAACATAACTGCCAGTAGACACGCGATTTTAGGGGATGCCAACAACAAAATGAGGCTGAAGACTTACGAAGGCTGAAATCATAAACGGAACGTAAATACAGACTCAAGAAGAAGAAAGATCGGAACTCAAAAAGATACATACACAAGCAGTCGCGGTGATAGAAACTCCAAGTCCAAGGACGAAACGTCCAGCCAAAAGGGAGGATTTATGCAATGCGGTCGTAATGACCACGGCGCCTGCCCAGGATTAACCTTGGCTGAAGCATTTGTACGGGATGTTTACTCACCTATCAAGATGATGAATGCTCCAGTAAACTAGTACTAGTCATTAAGACCTATTCGATTAACGATAGAGGTGAAAAAGGACGTGCCATTCCACCTCTACGCCCGAACCTTCCATCAGTGAGCGGACCGGCCAGTACGACCCCCACAATACTCCCTACACATCCTTAGGACGAAATTCATCTGAATCCAGAAAGGAGAGATTACCTATCTGATACTACAGGGGGGTTAGCCCTGATGACTAACAAAACGGAACTTCGGAGGACTTACTATGCCAAAAATGATCGCAGTGGCTATTAAAGCCCAGTTATCACCAAAGTTGGGGCAGTCGAAATATCCGCACTCACCGGTTCCCACTCCCCCTCCAGAATCCGTACCAGAAATGTTGAAATAATCTAAGTATTGACTGATTGGGTATCATCAATACAATGATCAACTTATGGCACAACGAAAGCCACCTACTTCATGCCGTTGACAGCACCCATGACCTTCAATGGTATGTCAGCCCCAAAGAAAAAGACGATAAAAACGATACAAATCCCTCACCTGACCATCAAAACCATTCGACATACTACCCATGAAAGCAACGAGTAGAATGAAATACAACTGGATGGATGCCGCACTGTATGGGTTCAGTTGAGGGCCAGAAGTGAGGGCCACCGCGAAATCAGCGTTCTGCACTTCCATAACCTTGGCTCCCTCCCTTTCTGCGACCACTGTGGGGATAACATGATGATCTGAGATGGCCTCTTGTTTCTCTGCCAAAGGAGGAGTAACAGGCTCTTTCGTGGAAGACATGGCTGCAACGAGAAAAGCGTTATGGATATTCGTGAACGGCGAGACAGAAGCCCAACAGTCTTTCCCGGTTGTTCAGGGCGCTTTATATACCTCTTTCGCCGATATTTCCATCTGTATGTTCTCATGGTCTGCGCGTGTGCCGCTATCGAATCAATTGGAATAGATTCTATTCAAAAGAGATATGCGAGGACTCTCTCTCCCAGTCTCTCCCTTTGGCCAGATTGCCGCTGAAATAACAATATAAATGCTGAGAAGCAAGCGAGAAACTCATCTAGATACAGTCTTCTGATCATTAAACACGGATCCTCGACGTGTCTTTGCTCTATAAGATGACATGAAAAATTAGAGGTACAACCGAAGTTGATCCTTGATAATACCGGTGTTGAGTATAGATGGAAGCCAGGACAGAATAGGACAGCAGTAGCGTCGGTTCCTTTGCTTAGTACTAAATCTTAGTTGAAGCTGTGCCAATGTGATCGATACTTATTGGAACCAAGCTCGGACCGAGGCTAATAGTAAGAATGAAGCAACTGCTTCAGATATCCAAGGATTTAGAGAGGATCACATTATTGGTGCTAGCGGGAAAGTAGGATAAGGTCCTGTCTAGGACTAATTTTTTATTTCCTGGTATATGCACTTTTCTTAATTAGGAGAAGTGATCTTGAATATGATAATCGCGTTTGATGGCTCTTTGCAGCTAAGCTCCTGAGTCCTCTAAGTTAGCTAAGTTACATACTCGCTCTTGTGGAATCGGAGCAGATTCTTAGCGGTTTCTTGATTTTTAACCGACCCCCTATAGGCAACTGCTCTCCGCATAGCAAGGTACTACATATCATCCCCGACAACAATATCAATTCCTTCTAATCGGGCTCTTTCGATAGCTGCCTGCTCCTTTGCATTGACAAAAACCAGAAGAGAATTCAGAATGTTTTGTTGGCCTGACAAGCATGATATAACTCTGGAAAAGAAGCGAATTTATAAAACCTCACCTTCGAGGTAATTTCGGAACATCTCCACCACCTCTGGACGAATTAATCCGAGGTCCAGAGATCGCTGTGGTTGTGGAAGTTTCTCGATGACCGCACGGACCATGTCTTCTAACATCGAAGACGCATCCAGTTCGTCCTCAAAAGTAGACTTGGAATTTTGTGTCAAGATGGACAAGATTTCTTCCCAAAGACCATCCGCTCCCCTAGCGGATCGTCCAACTTCCCATTTTTTAGTATCCGATTTGCCGCCTCCGATTTTTAGAACAATTGTATCGTCTGGATTTTCGGCCAAAGAAAAGCCATACCCGAGGATGAGTTCCGAGTTCGCTTTCGCACCGTAGTTGTTGAACAACTCGGAGCCAGCAGGCATCGCATTATGAAGCACTAGAGACACATATGGTTCGAGAATGTTATGCGATTCATCCGGATAGATAACAACCCAGGACACGGGTTGACCTCGAGCATGATTTAGAGCGTCGATGCCAGGGAGCAAGACTGGTTCCGTTGATGGAGAGGATATCAGAGATGGGGTTTTGGAAAGAAGAGTAGATGGGAAAGCTCTTGACGATATATGCGATCCCGAAGTAAGATACAGTTCCCTGATGAATCGAAATAAACTTCATCATTGTAGAGATGGAAAGCTTACCACGTAAAAGCGCTCGCCCACTCTTCTTTGACTTCTGCGACAACTGCATGACAATGAGTAAACTCTGATCGCCATTCTTGTTCTCGGTCAACTATTGCACCATACAAATTTGTGCCTCTGAACAATTCGCGCTCCTCCGGGGACAAGAAAAGGCCTGTTCGCAGTTTATCGGCAGAAGGTAAAGTCTTGACATAAGAGTAGTGTCGAAGAGACGAGCTGGAAACAGCTCAATGATGAGCACGACTATTCCCATGGCCGAACGCGTCACCTTTCTCCGCCCAAAATGTGATGAAAACAGAGATAAGACGCGATGCACTGGCGTTCGTTCCACGACTGCAACGCGGTATGATTATTCAACAACTGAGATAAAGCCTGGACTGCGGATTTTTTAGTTATTGAGAGGCTGAAGGGAGTTTTGACAATTATTGAATCGGATGGCAAATGATCCATTGCGATAACAGAAGACCCGTAAGGTGCTGCATTTATGTAAGGGACTGACAACGAAGAAAAGAAAACAAACTGGGATTACTTTTGCTAAAGTCTGCGTTTTCGTTGAAGTAGCCATTGTTTTGAGTGAGCCATGACTTCAAATCTTGAAATATCGACATGATGATGATGGGAGAAACTAAAGCAATCACGTCACACTGCATCTTTGTTCCATGCCCCCTAGATAAATAATTAATGGGTGCGTTTTTCTCGCTTTACAGCGGCCAGTGGCTTATTTCTCACCAGACTCTGCGGTCTCCAAGCAACTTGTTGACAAAATCTACGAGAAACGCAAAGCAGCTGCTCTTGAGCTAGAAAAGTAAAATGATTCCAGTTACAACATTCATCTTTTTGCTCAGGTTTTCTCTTTCCAAGACAGATTCGAGACTGCCACCAACAACGAGATGACCGACGTATTTCGCAGATTATCGACCAGCTTGTCGATATGTTCAGCAACCCAAATAATGCACTGCATGTACGGAACGGAGGTCTCATTGGATTAGCTGGAACCGCTATTGCTTTGGGCGTTGATGTCGCGCCTTACATGGACAAATTTGTCTATCCTGTACTGGATTGCTTCGTGGATCCCGAGAATCGTATTCGGTACTTTTCCGCCGAGTGCTTATACAACATCGCCAAGGTCTCCAAGGGTGAAGTGCTTGTGTATTTCAACGAGATTTTCGATGCACTGAGTAAGGTACGCTCGTCTTCAGCTGGAGCGTGTCTAGAGTACTCAACTCAACTCTAGCTTGCTGCAGATTCTGAGCTGTCCGTGAAGAATGGCGCCGAACTTTTGGATCGACTTCTCAAGGACATTGTCGCCGAGTCTGCATCAGTCTACATTCCGATCCATACCGAACACGAAAAGATTGTCCCCGAAAGCCAAGGCGTACTCGTGCCACACCCTGCTGAACCTTACTCTGCCAAAAAAGCATTTTCGTTAGCTCAGTTCATCCCTCTCCTTCGAGAACGAATTTTTGTTATCAGCCCTTTCACCAGAAGCTACCTCGTATCATGGATCACAGTTCTAGATTCAGTCCCAGAACTAGAGCTTATATCATACCTACCGGAATTTTTTGAAGGACTTTTGTGAGTGGCGCTACTCTTATCTTCATCTCAGCTGTTGATAGTTGTGCAGAAAATACCTTTCAGATCCTACAGAGGATGTACGAGTAGCCACAGAAGTACTGCTCGCCGATTTCCTGCATGAAATACGAGATGTCAGCATTGTTGGGAAACGTTCAGAAAAGTCAAACAAATCCATGTTTAACGCTGGAGATGCCGACTCCGTCCATCCTTCGGAAGGCGGTCTGACCGTTGAAAGTTCTATCACACATTCGCCTGAACGCGCAGCGTTTCTCCCTGATCATGAGGAGAGCCGATACCAAGACAGTGAATACAGAGATGACCATGGTTCAGATTTTGACATCCGAGATTCCGGAGGTTTGTTGTGAATTTTTACCAAAACAATTGGCCGGTTCTTTACCTTCTTTTCTGCAGCTTGGGTTCCCGGACAAGGAGTCAAGATCGATTTTCCTGCTATCGTCGAAATTCTTATAGAGCAGCTGGATGGGGAGCGTATGTCTCTACCCTTGCTTATTTTCACAATTTGTTCATGCCATCGCAGACGACGAAATTCAACAATCCACGGCGTTGAGGTGGCTAGCCGAATTCATCAGTTTCGCGCCTGAAGTCATGGTTCCATTCACCCACGCCTAATACCGGCAATTCTTCCCAATCTCGCCCATCACGTCACGATGATCCAGACTTCCGCTGTCCATACGAACAAACTACTTCTCAACGTCATTCAGACTCTTCCTTCTCCACCAGAGGCGCCTTCGCGCTCCCAAGACCGGCTATCGACAAGTCGTGTCCCTGCCTCGCCCACCCCTACCGCTTCAAGACAGCCCACGGTTGCAATGGGCAGAGATTCTGCCAATTCCTCAAGAGACGCTTCGTCTCCAGAAACAGCTGCGGAAAATGCTTCACCTGCCTTCGTGAACGCTGCTTCCTCTTCGAGTAGCGGTGTTTCCCTTGTGCGACCACGGAGCAGCGGCGTAGATCTATCCATGACTCCTCGAGCAGGTGCTGCAGCAGAAACTATACCACCATCTACTAGTAGCCGACCACAATCCCCAGTTTCCGTTCTCAGTCACTCGGGCCAGAATCTCCCAGCCTCCGTATCAGAGGAGCCAGATATCTTTGATTATCAGGCCACGGTGAATGAGCTGACAGTCCAGTTCCTGAGCGAGTTTGAGGAGACTAGAGTAGCTGCGTTGAAATGGTTAATTATGCTTCACCAGAAGGCACCGAAGAAGATATTGGCTATGGATGATGGGACCTTCCCTGCGCTTCTCAAGACTCTTTCGGACAGCTCAGAGGAAGTCATCAAACATGATCTACAGCTGTTGGCGCAGATCTCCTCTAGTTCTGAGGAGACCTATTTCAAGGCCTTTATGATGAACCTGTTGGAACTTTTTAGCACGGACCGACGGCTGTTGGAAACTAGAGGCAGTCTTATTATCCGTCAACTGTGTTTGAATCTGAACACAGAACGTATATACAAAGCTTTTGCAGAGATCTTGGAGAAGGAAGATGTCAGTATTACTAGCTCTCCCGGTTTTTATCCTGACATTTTCTCTAAAGGACCTCGAATTTGCCAGTGTCATTGTGCAAAAACTCAACGTTATCTTGATCACGTCTCCGGAGCTGGCCGATTTCAGAAAACGCTTAAAGAGTCTCGAGACACGCGTGGGTTTACTTTTTTCTCCCGCGGGTGTGCGCCCTCATGAGTGCTTTTTATTTCCAGCAAGACGGACAAGCGCTCTTCATTACGCTGTACCGCTCCTGGTGTCATAATGCAGTGGCAGTCTTCTCGTTATGTCTTCTAGCTCAAGCATATGAACATGCATCAAATCTCCTATACATTTTGTCAGTTTCGAGCTTTTTGTGTGACTGTCTTCCATTCATATTCTCTTCAGTGCCGACTTGGAGATAACGGTCCCCATGCTTGTTCAGATCGACAAACTGGTACAGCTAATTGAGTCGCCGGTTTTTACGTGTGGGTCTTTTAAATATTTTTGTTTGAAGGCTTGACTGACGGGACCTTGTTCTTCAGATATCCGTCTTCAACTTTTGGAACCTGACCGATACCCTCATCTTTTCAAATGTCTTTATGGATTGCTCATGCTGTTACCGCAAAGTTCTGCTTTTGTGTCTCTACGAAATCGATTAAACGCCGTTAACTCTGCCGGTTTTCTCCACATTGCTCCCAAACCGTGAGTTTAAGCTGTTAAACTAGGAGCTCTTATTAATGATATCATAGAACGGTCGGTCCCTTGTCTACTCGATCGAAGCTGGTACGGGATGAAATTAAATGGCAAGAACTGCTACAGCACTTTCGCTCTGTGCAGTCAAAGCACGAAAAAGCCCGACGACAGGCACTTGGAACCGACATGACATCCTTCTCCAGCTTCCCCGAATTCGACAGACAGAGCGATCAGAGCGAACGAGTTGGGCGACCACCGGTGAATGGTCGACCCGCTATGCGGAGAAAGGTGACGGGTGAAATGTCTGTTAATGCGACGTCGTCTCCCGCTGGACCGCTCTCCCGTGGCCCCGTCCTTTCTCCGTTGAACCCAAGAGCACGAGGCTCAAGTGGAGCAACGCCTTTGACTCCCAGTGCCGCGATTGCGCAGCAAGCTCCAAAAAGCAGGCGGACAATAAGTCTGACAAGGAAATGAAGTCTTCCCTTCTTTGGCAATGGCAACACATGTTTTTACACCTTTCATGATTTTCACTCTTACCTACCATCATCGGACACATTTTGCTTACTGGTAGTACATGATCTAATTATTTTCAAGATGATACACAAGCAAGATACAGCAAAAGATTGACAAAACATACTTATAAGTGGGAGTCAGATGAAGAAACAAGTATGTTGTTTTGAATCGTCGTGATATCACTGTCAGATAGGTGTATGAATTGCTTCAGATATTCTTGCACGCCCCCGTACTTGTCTTGGAGCAAATCTAAGAACGCCATCATGGTTTCCCGTCTGGAAACGATTGATGAGTATTCATTCGAGAGCTGCTGAGGAACATACCGGCAGGTAAACATGTTTAATGCAGCCTCATTATTTGAGGCAAATAACGGTTCCTTGGACAAACGCTCCATGATTTTTTCTCGAGCGGGTTCTCGACCTATCCGTGTTAAAGCATAGTCATCAGATATCACATCATTATCGACTCCTGCAAGCTGGATTCAAAACAATGAGATGATGTGAAAGAGATAGGATGGAATATGAACAAACTTTGAGTAGTATTGCTGCTATTATCCCGGTTCGATCTTTACCAGCAGTGCAATGAAACATGAAGGCATCATTAGGATGATCGCGAACGAATAGTAGGATGGCTCCGAATGCCGGACCTCCGTGGTCCAGTATTTGAGAGTATAGCTCCATGAATGCCTATTCGACTCAATTATGATCGTTCAGTCATCAAGATATCTGGCTAACCTCGGTTTTACCACTGGCATACAACTTGTAACGCCTTTGGGCCACCGTCAGATTATTGATTGCGGAAAGAACGAGCAACGCCACGTACTTACCTGGCCATCATCTCCGGGCTATAGTCTTCGGTTTGAAAGACTGGTGCATGTACCAATTCTACGCCTTCAATAGTTGGAAGTGGAGAGTTGTATTTCTCGATTTCGGTATCGGATCGTAGGTCAAAGATCTTCTTGATTCCCAAGCTTCGGACCTGTTCCTTTCCTATACAGATTGGCAAAAGATAATGAGAGGTATAAAAAAGGGGCTAGTACCTTCCTCTGTAATTCCAGCGACTTCTGCAGAGCGATAGATGAAACCAGGCTTGGTGCATTTGCCTGGGTGAATATCGGAAGGGTATCCACCAAGATCTCGAACATTTATGACGCCTGCGATTGGAACGAACGGCCTACGGGATAAGACGTCCTCAACATAGGTGGGATCAAGAGGTTCAAGGTCCTTCATGAGGGTCAAAGTTTAAAGACTTAGATTGAATTCATAACATGACTTTTTCGGCCCTTGTAAGCACGTGCTATTTAGGGCAGGTCTTTGCGCGGTAGGACCACATTTTCTCGCGTTCTTTTCCACCGCCATCATGTCTGAGCTTTCATCTCCCGCCGCTCGTACAGCTCAGCTTCCACCAAGCAGTGCTCCACTACCCACACAATCACAATCGAGTAATAGTCACACAACGCCTAGACGACGGAACACCGATGCTTTGGCCTTGAATGACGAAGCAGAAGGCCAAGGAGGCGAAGAGGAAGAGGCTTCAGCTTCTCGAAAAAGAAGAAGACCAAGACCACAACAGCAGGGAGATATACCTCTGGTTCAGGATCCAGTTGGGGAAAGAGTAACGGAGACTTTTGAGACTTTTCTCAAGACGTGTGTTTTTTTTTCAGTGTCATTCTTTCGCGCTCAAGCTTTATTCTGGTCTCCCTAGGTTTACTGAAGATATTGCGCTTGCGTCTACCCCGATGTCCGATGGCGATATCCCCGATGCTCCCGAAGGAGAGCTGGTCTATGTAGAGCAAATCCACACGATGCGCGCCTACGAGCTAACTACTCTATACGTGGACTATGGTCATATTCTTGCCAAGGATGACGTCCTCGCGACCGCGATTCAAACTCAATACTACCGATTCCTTCCTTATCTTCGTCACGCGTTACACAACCTCGTCGCCGAGTACGAGCCAGATTATCTCAAAGTCAATCCTACCGCCGCGACTACGGATTCAGCTAATCTGCAATCGAGAGAGTTTAATATCGCGTTCTATCATCTTCCCTTGGTCTCTGGTATCAGAGAGCTACGAACTCACAAAATTGGGACCCTGATGAGTATTAGTGGCACCGTAACGCGTACCAGCGAAGTCCGCCCAGAACTCCTGTTCGGTAGCTTCATCTGCGAAGTTTGCAAAGCTCTGGTTAATGATATTGAACAGCAATTCAAATATACCGAGGTGGGGTCTACGCTATAATCTCGTTATTACCTTGTTGATACAATGTTCTTCAGCCTGCGCTCTGCCCCAATCCAACGTGCGGAAATCGTACCGCATGGCAACTACAGATTGAAACCTCGAAGTTCACCGACTGGCAAAAGGTCCGCATCCAGGAGAATCCTTCGGAAATTCCGACTGGTTCCATGCCTCGTTCTCTGGACGTTATTCTTCGCTCTGAGTTAGTTGAGCGGGCCAAGGCTGGAGACAAATGTGTTTTCACAGGCACTTTCATTGTCGTTCCAGACGTTAGTCAGCTTGGTCTTCCTGGTGGCGATAGTGCTCAGCTACAACGTGAAGCCAACCGAGGCAGCTCTACCACTGCAGGAATCGGTGGAGGGTCACTGGCCTCAAGAGCTTGGGAGTGCGTGATCTACAGTATAAGACTGCCTTCCTGGCTTGCATGGTGCACGACTCTGATACGATGGTGAGATTGTCAGCGTTTATCCTTCACTTTTACTTATAAGACGGCTTAGGGAGGTACCAACATCCGTGGTGAAGAAGAAGTCGGAGAAGAAAGCGGTCAAAACTTCATCCAGTCACTAACTGAGCCAGAGTTTGATGAGCTTAAGGCTATGATTGATTCGGATAACATCTACCAACGCCTGGTCGAAAGTATTGCACCTACTGTATATGGTCACGAGATCGTCAAGAAGGGTCTACTCCTTCAACTTATGGGTGGGGTTCATAAGCAGACTGGGGATGGAATGCACCTGCGAGGTGATATCAACATTTGCATTGTTGGTGACCCATCTACTTCAAAATCACAGTTTTTAAAGTAAGTGAACGGCTGACTTTGTCAGGCGCCTGCTTATATCGTTTCAGGTACATCTGCTCCTTCCTTCCTCGGGCAGTATATACCTCGGGCAAAGCCTCTTCTGCTGCAGGTCTTACAGCCGCCGTAGTCAAGGATGAAGAGACAGGCGACTTTACTATTGAAGCTGGTGCGCTAATGCTTGCTGACAACGGCATCTGTGCCATCGACGAATTCGACAAGATGGACATATCCGACCAAGTCGCTATTCACGAAGCCATGGAACAGCAGACTATCTCCATCGCCAAGGCTGGTATTCACGCAACTCTCAATGCTCGGACGTCTATCCTCGCGGCTGCGAATCCTATTGGCGGTCGATATGACCGAAAGAAGACGCTGAGGGCGAACTTGGCGATGACCGCGCCTATCATGAGTCGTTTTGATCTTTTCTTTGTCGTTTTGGACGAGTGTGATGAAAAGACAGACAAAAATATAGCGGAACATATCGTCAATGTGCATCGGTACCAGGATGAAGCAATCAATCCTGAGTTCAGCACGGAGACGCTGCAGCGATATATTAGATATGCTCGAACCTTCAGCCCTAAAGTAAGTTTTTTGTTCGACATCGACATTGCATGGCTGGCTTAAATTTTGTCCCTCAAGCTTACACCCGAAGCCGCTGATGTATTGGTCGAAAAGTATCGTATTCTTCGTCAAGACGATGCAACGGGTGCTGGTCGTAACTCTTACCGCATCACTGTCAGACAGTTGGAGAGTATGATTCGGTTAAGTGAGGCAATTGCACGAGCCAACTGCACTTCAGAGGTAAAGTCTAATCTCGCAATATAACGAAGAACCGGTGCTCATCTACCCCAAGATTACTCCCGTCTATGTTCGAGAGGCGTACACCCTCTTACGACAGTCGATCATCCATGTCGAACAAGACGATATTGACTTTGACGAAGAGGAACTTGAGGGTGAACGGGAACGTCCCGCAGCTCCAGATACATCTACAGATGCCGCAGAAGAGTCTCAAGATATCGAGATGTCTGGTGTCGACCAGTCGGAAGAGTCACAGCAAATTGAAGCGGGCATCGTCGACCCGTCAACTGCTACTGCTACCGCTGGGCCATCTTCGCATACCAACCAGCCCGCAGCTGCGGCAGCACCCAGCGCAGCGAAGAGACGTATGGTCATCTCACATGACAAGTACATCACCCTCAAAAGTCTTATCGTGTATCATCTTTCAGAGGTCGAGCGCGAAACTCATCAAGGACTCGATCGTGACGACCTCATCGATTGGTATCTGGAGACCAAGGAAGAGGAGATGCAGGATATTGAGGATATTGAGTACGAGAAGGAGCTTATCACGAAAATGTTGCGAAAGTTGGTAAAAGTAAGCAATATTTATACTGGTATTTATCTATATGATCTTGACACATGCCCTATGCAGGAAAAACTACCTCATCGAAATACGAGGAGACGTCCAAGACTCTCTACCTGCGAGCGGCCTGTCAGGAGCCGATGCTGAGAATGTGCGAGTGTATTATATGGTTCATCCTTCCGTCGATGCGGATGAATCGTCCGAACTTACTTCCGGTGCTTGATTTTTCCTGTTCATTTTGGTTATGGTCCATTGCTCCGTTGCTTTCCAGCTTAGTTGTCTATCGTGTACACTGTATTATAACCGTGTCTGTACAGTGTATAATGAATTGAAGTCCGAAGTGTGAGTAGATAAAGGGTAAGAAGCAGATCGATAAGAACTTGGGTTTTTGGGTGACCTACATTTGGTAGTCGCTGAGGAGCCGCGTGCCATCACATTGATCAAGCTTCGAGCCCTAGCGCTAGCAGTGCTTCATTTTTATCGTCGTCGTCATGTCATGTTTGAAGGGAAAATATTGACAGGCGAACGACTCTGACAATATGACGAAGAGGAACTGCAGGCGGCCAATATCGAGATACCCCAGCAACTATCAACCTGAATTTGGAGGCGCTACCAGTTAATTTCTACTACCACTACCACTATTGCAAACTTTCTCCTGGGCTATTGCATTCGTGATCAATCGGTATTTGGAACAGGTATCTGGAGCAGATGGAACTTATCTATCGTGAAAATGATACAAGAAACAAGGTTCATACTACTTTCCGTCGATGTGATCTTGATACCCATTATTAGAGGTTTCCCTTTGCAGATTGAGTGCCCCAACTTGTCCTAACACGATTTGTTGCTATCTTTTCGCCGATTCAGACCCAAGGGACATATGCCCAACATACAATGACCTCATACCAACATAAATAGTTCTCTTGACCCGAACAAAACCGTGATCACACTTCCTAGTCTCTAAAGATTGTCGAACAGCCTCGTCTATTTTGTCAAATACTTCCCATTTCCGCTCGCCGAACTTTAGTCAGGTTGATAAGGCCTGAATATTGTCATGCATCTCATTTAGGATCTCGTTCGCAACAAATATGTCGACTCGTCTGTCGAATTCCTGCCGATCATGTAGATGAACACACCTTTTAGTGTTCCAGGAATTCATCACGCTGACACTCCGGCAGATATTTTGCGAGAAAGATTATGGTGACTGTGTACATTCCTCACACTACAATCATCCCAAGGGGATCTCCTCTACGTCTTTACACCAGTGCCTGATATAAGACCGCAGTTGTTGAAAGGAGGAAGTCACACCTGAACTATGGAAAGAGATGGTTTGGTTCATCAGTCTACCAGCGCGGATACAGCGATTTTCACTGCCCTTCGCTTGTTGGAAAGAAAGTACCTTTCCAGATAGATCTCAGGTGACAGCCGAGCGCTCGTCGCCCCCCCAAATCCGAGCAGTTTGGTAGACTTACGGTACAACTGTAATGGAATGCATGGATTAAAGTTTATAGTCCGTTAACCATTGTTTCGCACCTTCCTTGATAATTCAATATTTCAATGTTTGGGTCGGTTGCTAGCGATATCAGGTGTTACCTGACTTACCAACAATACGGCATTCTTTCTGGTACCCGATCCAGTCAACGAATGAAACTAGATCGATTGCTAGTTCACATATAATGTACTCACAAGAATCTCATCAGTATCCTCTACTTTTACCATGGCCACGTTCAGTAAGCGTACTAGGCGCAATGTTATACTCCCGAGTCCACTCGCTCCGCGCAATGTTATATTCCCGAGTCCATTCGCTCCGGAACCGAGACCACTACCGAGTTCACTCGCTCCGGAACTCATTGCCCAATTCCTCGCAGATCACGATAAACAAGATCAGTGTCCTCTCTTCGACCGAATACCTGCCGAAGTCAGAAACATAATATTCATATACGCTCTTCTGAGCTACGAAGACCTTTCAGTCAGATTTCCCGATGATGCACACTATTCTCGACCGGAATACCGACATGCGTCTCGTATAGACCCTCGGTTGCTACAAGCGTGTCGGCTCATCTACCTCGAAACTCGTTTTCTCCCTGTCATGGCAGATGAGCACGTTTTTTGGTGCCACAGGCCACCCCGGGAAGTCGTTATGCTTCCAATCCTGCGCAGTATTTTGCGAGGTTATCGGAGGAGCAGAAAGATCACGTCGACCGCGTCCACTTCTTCACGCAGCAGTATTACCTGGAAGGCGAATTCCCTCGCATCTGCGCACTGCCTAATATGAGGCCACGGTCACTGAAAGTCACACTAAGGCATGGTGATTGGTGGAATTGGGAAAGCAACAACCCTTTGCGGCTGAAAGACGGCTGGACAGTCGGATTGAAGAACTCGAAGAGATTGCAGGAAGTCATACTTGAACTGGAAACAATGGAAAGAGATAAAGAACAAGTATGCTTTGTTTTTCTATGATTAACTCCTTCACCAGCCTCCAATTAGATCTACGCCATTGCCAATCGTGTACACAAAGAAAAGTACCCTCTCAGCGACAGTCGGGTGCTCAGCACCGCAGGTCACCCTCTCGTCAAACGCGAATGGATGGGTCCGAGCCGGTTAACGAACTTATGCTACAACAAAGAGCGAAACGCATGGGTTCGCCGAAATACTGTAACTGAGATAAATGTTCCCGATCCTGGGCTAAAATACTGCATTGTGGTGATCAAATGGACGGTACACAGTGAGGTCTAGTGAGGAACGTAGACTCTGTAAGCAAGATTCAATTTCCTTTATTTTCCGTTTTGTCCTAATGTTGATAGAATTTTCAGAAAATCACTTGTTGTAATTCAGCCAGGTTCCCAGATTTATCCCTGTCGACGTAAGAAACATTCATAACTTCGTCACATCTGCATCCTAGATAGCGAGTCTGTAGGTGTTTCCGCACCATTTTTCGGCGTATTTATCCTGTCTTGTGTCTACATATAAGCACATCCCAAAGCGACGTCTTTCTTGTTAAATTTCCCGCCTGTATAAGTCTGTATTTATCACTCAAATTTATCATTCATTACTTAGAACAGTCGCATCGTTAGTCAGACGAGAGCAGATCCAAAAAAGAAAAACCTTGATTCTATCTCCTTCTGGACCTAGTCACAGAAGTCCTCGGAACTCATCTAGGATCTACTCTTCACAATCGTGGTTATTTTTCGTGGGTTCGCGTTTGGTGGGGCGTTAGAAATCTCGCCGGAATGCAGCTTCGAGTTTTAGGAAGTCGTGAAAGCATCGGAAGATGGCAGGAGCAAGGCCCCTGTGCTACTACACCGCATACACCGCAAGCACATTGTCAAGATCATTCACTTGTCATTCACAGTCACCAGCCAATGCTCATAGCCTGTTCGTGATTGCTCTCCATCCCAGCTGCGGGTTGGTGGCAATCACCCGCTCTCCACAGGCTGTATGTAAAGCAGCTCGTTCCGCCTACTGCGCTGGCAGTTCCCGACCTTGCCTGTCCTGCTTCATTTTGACCATTCCCATTCAAGTGACGGTTCGATACTGGTTCAATGCCGCTTCATCGATTCTATGTATATCTTTACCTCACTAGGTGCCTGTTTCCATTTAAGTATATGAGAATGCCGCCATCCCTAGTCCGAGTGGTCGCACTTACTCCTGCCTACTCCCTTTGTAACTGTCCAGGGGGCGAATTGCTCGTCTTGATGCTGGTAAAATGGATCGACGCAATGTTCCGACATTTTGATAAGGTCTACGGATTTATCGGACGATTTTCTCTCGGCCCCGCATCCGTTATTCGTACTCTTCAGGTTTCTTTTGCACAACTGACCAAGTTACCCTGAAGTTATTCATTGGTGTTCCTGCAGCGTGAAATGCCAAGGCCAAGGTATACCAAAGAGCATAGGAGAGTGTGCCATGTGCTATGGGCTTTATATAAGCCTCTACCGCCGTTCTATGAATAACCATGAATCCTTCACAGTCCTTGTACAGTCCTTTACGGTATTCTGAATGCTGCCTCCCGCCACGTCAACGTTTCTTCCCAGTTCAAGCTTAAGATATTCAATTGTCACTTGGAGCATCATGGTATTTTCTCAACCTCTGGATTTTTCATCGAGGCCTTTATAAACCTGGTTAACCCTGGTCCCCCCAGCCATTCACAGTGTGACAGAGCATCGCCATGCATGTCCTTTTGACGTTCCTCTCTCTAACACTTCCTATCTTCGTCAAAGCTCAATATGGATTTGGTCCCGCCGGAAGCGCTTCCACCAGTGATGAGCTTGCAGGAGCTGGCTACATCTTTGAGTACAGCATCATCGGGCTGGCGATCGAGACATTCTTTTTCGGTAGATATAACGGATTATTCGTTCATTCGTTCTAACGAACTTTCACTGTGCATAGGCATTTTCGCTGTCTTGATCATGTTCTCGACTTCCATCCTTATGTGCGCCATATCGTTCTGATTTTATCAACAAACTAACTTGCGTACTGGTTTATACAGGCGCAAAGGTTTACAGTCTAATGCCAACTGTGGTATGCTGATCACTACATTGCTCATGTTCGGGGCATCTGCATGTTACTGGGCGATCTCACTCGCCATTCTCATCCAGAGTGTGCGCGAGATCCTGATTACCCATGATGACCAGCCTATCGACGACAGGTTGACCATGGCGAACACGATTGCCTCTCACTTGTATCTAGCGGAAGTATACCTTCCCATGGTGACTTTTGGTATGTTTAAACGGCATTCTTTCTTGGGTGGTACCTTATGCTCTCCCGTATCGGTCACAAGTCCTCGGAGATGCAATGGTTGTATGGAGAGCTTACGTATTATGGCCGCCTGGAAACAAATGGAGATTTTTCGTTCTCCCAGTGACCCTCTTGGTCGGTAGTGTCGGTCAGTCTATTTTTTGATATCTTCATTCAATTACCACAATGATTTTCAGTAACGGCGCTTCTGGTGGGAGGCTGGAAAGTCAAAGCGTTCCATGCAGACTCGGACGCTCTGGAATTAGAGCTGAACGATACGCAGATTGTCAGCTGGTCCCTGTCCCTCGGGACGAATTTTATCGCCACTGTGCTGATATCATGGCAGGCATGGTAAGGACTCTCTTCCACTTGCCGCTGGGGGGTTAAGTTTTCAACATTTTTTTTTACCTTCAGGAAGCAACGAAAATTCCTCCGGAACTATCTCGGACACTCCAAAAGGCGAACCCAAGTCGAGAGAATATTTTCGCTGCTAGTTGAATCTGGCATCCTATACTGTCTTACGCAGGTAAGTTGTTCAACATGCTGTAATAAGTAATCTCGTATATTCTATCTAATGACGCTTGGTTATGCATAGATTGTACTGGTGGTAACGTGGTTTGTTCCCCTTCCAAATACTACAGCATGGGCCAGTGATCTCATTGGGGCGGCGGCCGTGCAACTCTCCGTGAGTGCTTTGGATACTTACCTACCTACTAAAGCGTGATTTTGATCATCTCTGTCACTGCCAGGGTATTTATCCTACTGTCATTGTCGTACTTGTCAGTCTCCAAAGATCGCTCATGGAGGCTACCCAACTTAGTACAGATTCGAGCGACTCGGACTCTGGCGGTGTCTTCAGCAGCGGAGCTATAGGTACCCATCTTACCTTCGCCGCACCTCCGATCTCTACCGCAATATCCACTTCATACTCTGAACAGGAGGAGAATGTACTAAAGGATCTTGAAAAGTAGCGCTATATTGGCTTATGCCAATTATGATACAGGAGAAAAATATCCTCCAATTATTTGCTAGTAGACTGCCTCCAGGAGATCCATTCCCGTCCTCTTCACATAGACTGTGTCAGCCAACCTATCACTCTCAGTCGTAATTCTACCCTCTATCTTCAATTTCCTACGAATCTATTTTCTTTATACCATGTTTACTCCCAAACACCCACTTTCCCCGAACTTGTTTCAAAGTATACCTCGCCGTTCCCTTTACCCTCTCAGAATATTGTTCTAGTATCTGAATTACCTAGCAATTGTCATCAGTAGAATAAGTCATGGGATTCATGGCCTGGGTTATATATATAGGGGTACTAGTGGGACAGTGGCTGTAGTATTGTAGACGTTCGCACCCTCCCCTCCCCTTCCCAAGGCTGGACTACTAGTAGCAATCACTTAACTACCTAGCTTATGAAGTTTACATATATCCAAGTAGTCTCCCCTCGGCACACTCCTCGTTATACACTGACGAATCACGATCCATACGGATGTGTGTACATATAAGTATAGCTATCCAAGGGTGTAACTGACTATGTACCAAGATACGGCAATGTGTCCTGGCAGGGCCTTGCAGTTTATCCATTACTAGTAAAAAGGATGATTGTTACTGTTTGATTTGGATTGTACCTGGATTGTATAAATACATAAGTATGGGGATAGCGCTTACAGTAACAGCTGCTAACAGCTGCCTCCTATCTTCCAGCATAACCTTAAATCTCGGTAAAGTTTACACAGATGACAGAATCTTAGAAAGGCATCCCTGGAAAAGAATGGGCAATAATTTGAATAAAGTTTCAAGTTTCAATGTCTATTAAGATACATACTTCATTTTCAGCGACTCAACTAAGTGCATACAAGTTTCCTGGTTTTCCACTACTTATCTATTCGGTTGGCACTTCTCCGTGCCTGTGAGTGCGTGGAAAGCTCGTGCCTGGGAGGCGACACCCAAGCTGGAGGTTTGTGTCTAAATTTAATATATAACTTGGTAGCGGAAAATGCTGTGAGCCATGTGAGTAGTAGCACTCTAGTTATGGATAGTATCATACTCTGCTCCGCCCACAGCGGGGTCCCCTGTGGGAACAGCCGGATTGGAGAGAAGCAGCAAGCTCCACTCCAAAGGGAAGGTAGACTGCAAACCCCTCCCCCAGTGAGGGAGTGATAGCTAAAGGTTAGCCATACGCAAACATGGAATAACCAATTGAGTTAGTCTTCGAAGTAGTCTTCAATGGTACACACCCTTACCTTTCCGATTTGCCACAAACCTCCTCCAATGGAAAAGAACCTCATTTGCAGCGTGAAAAATAAGATGTTTCAAGTAGTGCAATGCGAAAACATTACGTGGGGGCGGGGGAAGAATGGGCAGACATATTTTCCAGAAACTGTCCACAAGCAACGGTAATTTTTGGAAAGCGGACAGAGTTGCACTGGAAGAGAACATGTTGTGGTCTCTCGATGTGATTGTCGAAGCGCGGCACTCCTGCTCTCTGCTCATGCCACGCCGCACCAGTTAGTGGGCCAGTCGCTGCCGGAGATGCATGTAAAGGTAGAGGGGTGGTATCCACACAGACTCGAGACAGGTAAGGGAGACAGTGAATTGCAGTTGGGACACGCGTAAGATAGTGTCATAGGTGAATCAGCAGGCCTGTGATTCGCGCTGAATCCACATCGTTACTTATCTAGACTACTAGTACTAGGATAACGTACAGTGTCGAACTGGCGGGAATGTGCCCAGAACCCATCCATCCCCGCACAAGTGTTGTTGTAGTTTATATCGCTGCAACTTGGCATCACCTTGGCTGCCGTTTGCTATGAAGCAGGGATGGGACAGATGTACATATCAGCGAAACGTGTGAGCCGGAGCCGCTGTCGGGCAGTGTACAGCGGTTTTCCAACAGTCCAACAGATATTTCAGAGCTGTTCGCTGTGTAATGCTGTATTATACAACGGACTCCAGCTGGCCTATGCTTTGCTGATGTGGGCCCGATACCTGCAGCTACATAGGTCGTGCTAGGTTCAATAGGTGGTTGGACACAAGGACCATGTGTACAAGACCAGAGGAAGATATTGGGAGGTTGAAAGGGCGAAAACCGGGTATACTTGGATTGGGAGTTGAGTCAGCTGAAAGGAAAAGGCGAAAAAGAACGTACAAAGTTGAGTACTAAATTATCTAGTTCGAAACAAAATATACCAAAATCGCATACATCTTTCCAAGTTGATTTCGAGTCATCAATTGAGTCGAATCGCGTCGCTTGAAAATAACCAGTGATGAGCGCTGACTCCTGTTGAGTACAGTACTGAGTACTGAGTATCCAGGGACACCATCTTTCCACGTGAGTCGAGATGATTCGTGAATCAGAACTGGCCAAGTATATAACATCGGCCTCCATCGTTATGTTTCCACCATGGCCAGAATTCCTGCTCAGCGAGAGCTCACGCCTCCAGCTCCAGAGCTCTTTGCCCACAGTCAAGATGACGGATTTGTGAACCGGCAAATATATGACATCGACCACCTCCATCGTTATGCTTCCACCATGGCCATTCCTGCTCAGCTCACGCCTCCAACTCCACAGCTCATTCCCCACGTGAGTCGAGGTGACGGATTCCGGCAATTATATGGCATCGGTCTCCATCGTTATGCTTCCACCATGGCCAGCATTCCTGCTCAGCAAGAGTTCACGCCTCCAACTCCAGAACTCACGCCTCCAACTCCAGAGCTCATTGCCCAATTCATTGCAGACCACAACGAACAAGACAACTGTCCTCTTTTCGACCGAATCCCCCCCGAAGTCAGAAACACGATATTCCTATACGCTCTTCTGAGCTACGAAGACCTTTCAGCTAGATTTCCCGACGATGAACACTATTCTCGACCGGAATACCGACATGCATCTCATATAGACCCTCGATTGCTCCAAACATGTCGGCTCATCTACCTCGAAACTCGTTTTCTCCCTGTCATGGCAGATGAGCACGTTTTTTGGTGCCACAGGCCTCCGCCGGGAAACCGTTATGCTTCTAATCCTACGCAGTATTTTGCGAGCTTATCAGAGGAGCAGAAAGATCACGTCGATCGTGTTCACTTCTTCACACAGCAGTATTACTTGGAAGACGAATTTCCTCGCATCTGCGCACTGCCTAATATGAGGCCACGGTCACTGAAAATCACACTAAGGCATGGTGACTGGTGGTTTTGGGAAGACAATAACCCCTTACGGCTGAAATCCGGCTGGACAGCCGGATTGAAGGACTCGAAGAGACTGCAGGAAGTCATACTTGAACTGGAAACAATTGAAAGAGATAAAGAACAGGTGTGACTTGTTACTCTATGATTAATTCACTTACCAGTCATTCGCACAGATCTACGCCATTGCTGACCGCGTACACAACAAAAAAATACCCTCTCAGCGACGGTCGGGTGCTCAGCGCTGCGGATCATCCTCTCATCAAACGCGAATGGATGGGTCCGAGCCGGTTAACGCACTTATGCTACAACAAAGAGCGAAACGCGTGGGTTGGCCGAGATACTGAAGCTGAGGAAGATGTTCCAGATCCTGGGCTAAAGTACTGCATTGTGGTGATCAAATGGACAGCAGAAGTTTCGGTTCAGGGCTCGATGCTGGTGGAAAATAGTGAAGGGGACTCGGATGGTGATAGCGATGGCGATGGCGATAGCTATAGCTATGGCGATGGCGGCAGCGATGGCTATGGCGATGGCGGCAGCGATGGCTATGGCGATGGCGGCAGCGATGGCTATGACGACAACGATGGCGATAGCGATGGCGCCGGATCGCAAATTAATTACTTTTAGACCAATCCCCGCTACCGATAGGTTATTCCCGCTACTCTTTAGGTATGTAGTGGGTCTTGGAGCACCTTCTTCGCAGGTTTTGGCAGGGATCTTAGAAATCGGAGGAAGTTTGGTAGTACAAAGTTTGTCGTAGTTTGGGCGCTTGTCAAATTTCAAACGTCGCACGAAATGAGTGAAACCGTCAAGTCAATTTGGTTGGATGTTGATCCAGGGCACGATGATGCGACTGCTATACTGCTTGCGCTTCATCTTACCAACATTCATTTACTTGGGATATCTACGGTCAGGAGCTGCATTTATTTTCACTTTCAAAAATTTGTTGAGTGACCTTGATATTCAAGACGCACGGAAATGCCAGCAGTTATCATACTGCTTTGAATGCTGCTAGATGTTTGCTTGCTTTCGGTGGAGCGGAACGTGGAATTAGAGTCTATCCTGGAGCATCTAAGCCCTTGCTTCTTCCTCCTAGGTACGCACCAAGCATACATGGTCCTGATGGTCTTGGAGGCGTAGAAGGGCTTCCTAGGGCAGATGATCCTGCTGTTTTGGCGCTCCTCGCAGAAGACGAAGATGGAAAAATCATTAGAGCTTTAGATGGTATGGCAAAATACATCAGACAGGTGTGGCAGAAGGGCTCTGGGAAGAAGGTCACGGTTGTATCCTGTGGCCCAATGACCAATGTAGCGCTTTTTGTCAGTGTATATCCAGATCTAGTAGATGCGGTAGAGCAGTTTGTGTTTATGGGAGGAGGAGTTGGGCTGGGAAATATAGCTGCTGTTGCAGGCGAGTCAGACTCTTTTCTTTCGTTGTATAAATCTAATCCGAGCTCTAGAGTTCAACATATTATGTGATCGTAAGGAAACTCATTGCCAGCCAGGTGTATCGCTAAAAAAACTCCTCTCCACAGCTCATGCTTCTCAGATTGTACTAGACGCTGCAGTGCCCGCAGTAATGATACCACTTAACGTTACCCATACCGCTATCGTCACCCATCGCATCCACTGGATGCTTCGATCTTCCAAGCCTCCTCCCGAGGACCTTCAATTCACTACTCCCCTCCCTCAACCTTCCACACCCCTTCGGCACACTCTCTCAACTCTCATTTCGTTTTTCGCCGATGCGTACAAATCTACCTTTGGGTTTCCTGGCCCGCCATTACACGATCCACTAACAATCGTCTACGTGGCTTATCCGGAACTCTTCAAGGCTAAGAGGTATAGAGTCGATGTAGAGCTATCTAGTACACTCACGAGAGGCGAGACTGTAGTCGATGTTTGGGGGTATCGCGAATGCGATGATTCTTGGGGAAGCAGCGGAAAGAATTGTATCGTTACGGAAGCTTTAGATGTAAGTTTTCGTCCTAACCTTCTTAGATTGTATTGACGTGGCGGCTTGTGAAAGGTCGAGAAATTCTTTGAAATATTCTTTGAATCCGTCGCTCGTTGTGATAAAGTGTCTCCCCTGAACCAGGGAGTTGGCACTCTCTTGAATGCTTGAAGCAGGTCCTTCAAGGAAGCACGGGAGGTGTAGATGAATGCAGTATATAGCGGAGGAGGAAGCATATGACTCAGTAGATTTCAGTGAACCAATTTTTGATGCCTTTTTTCAAATTTCGAGAGCGCTTAACTGCCAAAGCTGGACATACGAATCAACTATATCACAATGCTTCGAGTTCGAGCTCAAGCTGGCTCAAACTACGATACCTTTGAAAAACCTCGAGCTATTAACCTTTCGCGAATAAGGTTCTTCCCTCTTCGGTGATATGGAAGGCGGCGTCCATTCGGCTAGCCAGATCTTCATGTATGCCAATGCCTCGTTCTGAACGGCAAGAACAGTAGGATCAACTCGCCCATTGGCGGTTAAAAGATCAGAAGTATGGAATCCGTTTCCGATTGCGATAGGCTGGGTCTCTGTACTGGGACGATCCACACCATCTGCGGAAACCGTCGATGCTCTCCAGGGATCACCTGTATTTATTTATTTATTTTATTTTGTGTATTTAAGCCAAATGTGAACGATCCACTTACGTTGACCATTTGCGAAGAAAAGTCGGTCGACGCTTATATTCCAGCCCTTGTATGCCGAGTTGACGTTGGCAATACCTGCTGCCGTGGGGACATCGGCGGGAGAAGCAAAGACGTCGGAAAACATATAAGCACATTGGCGCTATGGACAAAATCGTAAATACAAGCCGTACGTTGGTAAATAGCTCTCGACTCACGATATCATAATCTGGTTGGACAATACGGGTCACAATGGCGGAAAGGTCGCCAGCCGGTGGAGGCCCCTCCTAAAGGTTTAGCAGCTTATATTGGGTCACAATGTGGTAGAGGGAGCTTCGTTACCTGAAGGAAACCAACTTCATTGCATCTGCCGTCAAATTATCATCAGCAGAAATCGCTAATAAAACTACAATACGTACATAATCCAAGTCCATGAGCGATCTGCGTTATCGAGAGCTGTGGAGGTGAAGTACGTCGAGTTGGGGTTATAGGTGCCCAAGCAATCACTGAAAATTCAAAATCAGGCTTAACAAGGGCAAAGCCAAAGCGTTACTTACACTACACCCTCCTCACCGCAGACTGTAACCGAAGAAATTGAGCCGTAGCTAGGCCACATATTACCAGTCAAGACTCACGGAAATCGATATAGGAAGAATTCCAGAAGGAACCCCACGCCGAGAGAGCATTTTCAAGACCCCATCCAGTAGCAGGCGCGTTCACACCATTTTTGACTTCCAGGGCGTCACAGGATTCGAAGAATTTAGCTCCTGGACCAGTCTCAGGCTGCAAAGACTGCCAGTCCCAGAGGTTGTTGCGGACTAGCATATGAACCAGTAAGCAAAAACACTGTTTACTCTCGACAAAGCCACGACGTACGAGCTAAAATAAAGATACCGATCAACACGATCCTTGAGCTGTTAAGAGCGATATGAGCGTACCACCGGCCACATCGTCCAAATGAGTAAGCTCCCCAAGCCCCAGTTGTCCTTCAAGGCCTGAATCGCTACTGTGTCGCTGCTAGAGAAGACCTCGTCAACATATGCAATGACAACCGCTATATCGGCGGAACAGTTTGCTGGCATGAACTCGCGGATAATCTCAAAGTAGGACCAGTAATCCCTAAGCATCAAGTGCGGTATGAGATAACGATTAATGAACGAGGTTTGAAGGCCTACAGAATCGCCTCTACAACTGCGGAGGAAGCATATCCTGCCCAGAATACATCGGGGTGGCTACGAAACAAGGTTTAAGTAAGACCTTCAAAACCGGAAGTACAATAACCTACTTGACCATCGTCCAACTGGTCAGGGCACCCGAGTAACTTCCACCGATTAAGATCTAAATAGAACGCAAGCTCAGGAGCTAGATAACAAGTTCAAGGTGGAGCTAATACCCAAGGAGCCGTCGCTGGAGATAATCCCGCCCCTATAAAAATCAGTAAGTATTAGGACATCGAACTACAAGTGAAACTTGTATCCCACCGTTCATCTGTGGAAGGTCGACATTATTCGCAAAATATACCAGATCCTCAATTGCTTGATGAATTGTGTGATACCGCAAGTTCTTGCCGGAAAGGTTGGGAACGGGGTTGCTCAGACCATAGTAACGATGCTCTAGCACGATTGTCGATCCATTCTGCTGTTGTGCGATCTGTCCATTGATCGTTCCATTGGTGAGATAGCCGGTAAACGCTGAATATTGAATGTTCGATGATAAATCATCGAAAAAAACTTCAATGGCAGGAGTGCAATTTGACACGTACGTTCAGCATTGCCTTCTCCAGGAGTGGAAAGGATGATTGGACCTAAAGTGGTTGAGCTCTGGTTTAGTTTGACTTTGGGGGGAACCAGCACGGACACGTACCTCCTGCAGACTGATAAGTGTATACATTGACAACGAGAGGTGAAAAGACTAACCGATTTCGTACCACTCTGCCGTGTGCCAGTATCGCTGTTGGAAGGTTCCTAAAGAAGGATTGGTATGGTCAATCTAGGCGCTGTCGACTGAGACCATCATCCTTCAATCGACAGAAAGACATGCATACCAGCTGGTCAAAGTAATACGTAGTGTCTGCTCAAAGTCAGGCTAATGTGAAAGTCTTTTTCGGAAGTGAGGCTCACTGTAAGGGGGGAGCTGCGTCCCATTGCGACTCATAACGGGACCATCATTGTAAATTCTTGGGATTGGGGCAATCGGAGCCCGCATAGCGTTCCCGTTTCTTGCGAAAACGGCTTGGATACAGAGGGCCAACGGACCAAAGAGGCCAGTGAACATTGTGGATAGTAGCTCGGATGCTAGAGAGGCAAGGAAGCGCCTGGAAGTGCTGGTCACTGAGCGACAATATATATATATATGCTGTTCGTTCGAGGAAGTGCCGCGTGGCGCACCAGCCTGATGAGGAGTATCGAACCTCGAGGTATACAAGGTCTGATGGGATCATGCAAGGTGCATGAACGAGGTTGGGAACTATCTAATAGAAGCATACGGGGGGAATAGAACGCTTCATACCGTTGCATCGGCAAGGTAACGGCGAATTGAGCGAAAGAACACGATAACCCTTTGAGGAAACACATAGACAACTGGTTTGAAGTTGCTCACCAACACAATTCTGGACTTCACTACGCAACAGGTGAGTGAACGTGGGGGGTGCTCTGACAGTGCCAGTTATCGCTGCCGAGGAGTAAACATGCTGGTAGTACGTAGTAGAGCGACCGGAGCCGAAGGGGTTCGCGGATCTCGAGTTGATTTTGGGGCCATGAAATTATGCATTTAAAGTTAATACTGTAAAAGTAAAGTAGATTTGATTGGAGCTTGAAAAGCCTGTGATAGCTATCTTGAACGGATCGGATACACGTAGATAGAGAGGGGAATTTAGTCATTCCTTGTTTGTCCATGACAGTATGTCACAACTTGAATATCCAAAAATTGTTACCAGACTATGAGTTCAATGTTCATACCATCCTTCTGGAATTGCTCCAAGTCTTCCCTCCAATTCTTTGAATATTCGGTATCAGATTCGTAGCGATACTGTATCTCCAGACTCTTCAAGCATGCGAGTTGGCTGTCAGGGCTTTCAGGGATACCATCCGTTGAAGGATTATCGCAGCTCTTGTCGGATATCGATGGCCTCCAACGTGAATACACAAGCGCGAGCAGCATTTCGCCACAAGGCCTGATAGTAAAGTCGAGGGCGAGGTACTTCAGCCTGGGAAGTAGAAATTCTCCCTCGGAGACTTCAATCTTGTTATTGAGTGAAATGATAGCGTCTAAAACTCCAAATTCCTTTGTTCTTTTCTGTTTTATCTTGGCAATCTCGACAGCAAAATTATCCTGCCAACCGTCATGTAAAGGATCCGGAGATACCAAGATCCGAAGAGCCAAAGAAGCAGCTTCGTCAGATGCATACCAACCGTCTTGTTCTACTCTCAGATCAGTCAGTAAGGGAACACACCGGAAGAGGTGAATTAAGTCATTCGACTTGAGCGGAATGACATGTATAGTAAGGTGCGTCAATATACACTGACTCTGATTGAGCATTGTGCACAAAGATCCAGCATGGTATTTCCACAATGCGTCGTTGGGAGCCCATAGAGTGAGGTGGGTAAGGGGAGATACAGTCAGGGATCGAACGAATGCATGCATTCGATCACGCTGTAGATGAGTAAGGAAGTTAATCTTAACAAACTCCAGAGTCAAGCGCTGTATATTGGAATGGCAAATGGTTGGGAGATCGGAATCGAAATCAGAAGGTGACTCTGTTATTGTCATGCGGATAACACTTGGACATTGCCTGATAACCGAAAGTAGTGCTCGGCCAGGCATGTCTTTAAGTTTGAGATTTATGATTGTCGGCCGAGGGAAGGTCAGAGTTAAGGGTATTCCCGAGAGAGTTAGATATCGAAGGTTCGGGCAAGCAGCAGAAAAGATGATGGGATCCTCGGCATCCTCTGACATATAGGTTTTGAGTGAGAGCAACAGTAGTCTGGAAAGAGCCACTTCTCCACTTAATACTGATCCATCGTAAACGGCTTAGGTGCATGAACAACAACGTCACGCCAGCGACTGAGGTTGCCGCTCGCGGCTAGTGGGGAAAGGATGGTATTAAGCTCTGATGGTTGAGCAAGGGCTCCGTTTTCACCATACCAGTCGCAGTCTCTGATTCTAAAGTCGATGGGATAGAGGCAAGAACGCTGGAGAAACAAATTGAATAGGGAGAGAGTGGGGGCGTCATCACAAGAGCTGGATCCAAAAGAGGACCAAAGCACAGGCATAGCCGTAACCAGCTTATACCATCCTATGCATACCCGGCTAAGGACCAATGTCGGAAGCGCACATCCAGAGCGTATAACTTCAATGTTCTTAGTATATCTGAAAACGGGCAAATCGAGTGAATCGCCACACTTGGTGCACAGACGTGTTGAAACATGCTCCTGAGTCCTTCGGCCAAATGACCTGAGATATCGACTTATTGTAGAATTCAGCCAGGCCTGCAAGAATATAACCTAAGAATTTATTGATGTAAACGTGAAAAGAACGATTTGGCACCCACCGTCAGAGTCAAGAGTGCCTTGTCTTGAAGTTGTAGTACTGGTCATGATGAGCGCTTGAGCGCTTAGGTTCGAGCGTCATTGGCGCTAGTATCTCGACCGCTCTTTAACAAAGCCCAACGTTCAACTTAAAGTCCACACCACCCAGTCACTTACTCGCTGGCCTTCCCCAACAAACCCCCCTCTGACTCTTCCTCCCGACAATCCATCCAACACCAGCATCAGTAAGTAATGCCGCAGATGGCACACTCTTCTACCACGTCGTCACTGGATTCGAATCCACAACATCGTCTGCTTGCGTCTACTGCAGGAGAGCGAACCGATAAGCTTACACTAATGGCTCCTAACAGCTCCAATATTGATCATCAACCGATGAGTGCATGGTTGAAGAGGAAGAAGAGGAAGCGTTATTTTTTTCAGTCGTCTCTATTCCTTCCTTGACACATTCCGCTTTATAGCACCGCGAAATTCTCCAATCCCACAATGGTTAAGAATTTCAATGGAAAGAACGCGCGGTATCAATATTGAGCATTCCCACTAGCCGATTCGAACGAGTCACGACTGACCTTAGATACGAGTGATTATCTTGAATGTACAAGGAGAAGTACTCGATTTTGTTAGTGTATCATTGCTCGTTCTCAGGACGATGGATAACTCAGCGAAGAACCATATGGGCAGCATCTTCACGAGCAGCAATAGGAGAAGGGTCCTGAGTTGGACGGACTCTATTCGGCGACACTAAGCTTTACAACATGCATATAATTAATGATTTTATGAGCGGAAAGAAGAGGCGAAATATGTTTTCGGCCTAGTCACAACAATCAGTATGCGATAAAGATAACCAGCAGCAATGTGAAACTCACCCTTGAGAAATCATAAGTAAGATTGTCTGAAAATTACAGTTCACAAGTGAGTGCAGCATTTCGATTTGCTGGTGACTGTTCTTCGACATCTTTATAGGACAATCCAAAAACTTTGAGGTATAGTGGGCATGATCAGGGGTGTATTCCTCGGATTCCAGGAATACAGCCAATTCTGTTGCCGTGACCTTGTGTGTTGCATAGTTGGCACTAACGATACCATTAATCTGTAAGGCAGAACATTGAACAGAATACAAGCAAATGTTCAAACACACACACATTCTTCTTCAGCCTGCTTTTTTGTGATGCGTCTAACCTTTTTGACCTTCGGATCGGAGAGGAAGCTGTATTCTCCACTTGGTTGGGCTTGTGATGGAGTAAACACTTTGTTCCAAGCTTCAAGATCACTCTTCCTCTCTCTCTGGGTTTTATTACTAGGTTAGGTTAGGTTAGGTTAGGTTTATTGCCGGCTTGGGACCAAGTGCTGATACGCCGGGGTCCGAGAAGCTACCCGATGTGCCTACGTACATCGTCTTCTCGGGGCCATCTCCCTGGTGTCCGGACGAGCTCACTACGCTTTGGTAGCGGTAGATCCGTGAGCCAAAAGAGAGGCCAAGAGTACAGGAATTAAATAAGTTAACAAGTATCTACCTACGGGACTACAAAATTTCTGTCATATCCAGTTGGGATAAATAAAGAAGCCTCGTCATAAATGGTTAAGACATCAAAGAAGTACTTTGCAGTCACGGCAAATCCATTCTTTAGAGATATCATCTCTCCAAGCAGGGATGTAGCTTCGCCTTTATTACTGGGTGGACGTGTGCCTGGGAGAACAGAACTCAAAAGGCGTGCCCGCAAAGACTCAACAGCTGGGTATGAACACAGTAAAAATGCGTGTTCCGGATCCTCTACATCTGACTTACAAAATCTGCACAGTCGCATATTGTGAGGGACTTGTATACGGTGGTTGTCCACCCATCGCAATCGCTCAACTGCTAGAGAGTGGTCCCCTGTGATGACCTTGGTAAATGCCTTCCGATGTACTGTGTTTTTCACGAGACTGAGATATTGCCTCATGCATCTTGTCTTGTACTTTGAGTCATTTCTTGACCCGATTGGCTCTTTTCGCCAATGAAGAAGGTAAGTTTTACTCTTTGTGGCATTTAGTTGTGCCTCCAGATACTTATCTACCCCTTCTTCTACAAGCTCGTGAAAGGCATCTGCATTGTCTGGTATGACCAGGTGATCGATTGACGGAATCGGTATTATTCCTCCCAGCAACTTTTCAGCCACTGTCAGCAGTGCTGTTATCCAGGCATAGTGACCCTGCCGATGTAAGGCAATTGATTCCATCATAGCCGCATAAAAGTAGGTGTCCGTCTCTCGATTCAGACCATATTTGAGTGTTCTAAAGGCAAGCTCCATGCGCCGGTACAGTATTGGAGTCAAACCTGTTTCTGTGTATAGCGCTACATTCGATGCTTTAGCCGATAAGCCAAGAAGGCGTCTCAGGAAGTCAATTTGCACCCTTTCTAATGACTTAGCTAATGCTGGGCTTGTGTCAATTGCAACTTCGCATCCGTAGGTCAAATGCGGGTCAATACAGCCCATGTATAGTGTCTTACCCTCGTCAGGTGGCACAGTTCCGATCATGGATTCCAAGTGCAGAACTCCATGGGCTACTGACCGTGCTTTATCTGACTTGTTTGAATAGTGTGCCTCAAATATTTTGTGGACGCAATCTGCTCGGAAAGGGCCGCCCTGGAATGTTACACCAACATAAGTATATTCCAAGACTAGTGCCACTATGTTTTGAGCGAAATAAAATACCGGTGGTACTTCCAGAGCAGGCCCATGGTATGACACGACTGACTTAATAGCGTTGATAACCATGAAGTTTGTTCGGCACCAGTCATAGAAAAGGTTCATTTTTCGTTGCAACCCCTCTGGTGATAGGGCAATGAGTAGTAGGTCATCCGCTTGTTCTAAATGGGAAATGAACTGCCCGAATAGTTCGACGTCATCCTCTGTCTCAGGTATTCCGAAGTCTGAGAAATACAGGATCCATAAGAGCGGTGATAGTGTGTCTCCCGCAAGTATGCCCAATAGTGACTGGAATTCTTCTGATAGTGACCCGCCGTTCTTTACTTTGTACTTCATTCTACTGTATATCATGCGAATCCAATCAAATATTTTCCCCCCTGCGCCCTTGCGCCAAAGCTTAAACCACAGTGTGGCACGGTGAACTGATGGGAATGCATTGGTTATGTCTACGCATGCTACCCAAAGCGTCCTTTTCATTGCCTTTGCCTTCTCAATTGCCGTCCGCAGGATAAAGCAGTTGTTTGTTGTACGATACTCCTTTCTGAAGCCGTTTTGGGAGGGAGGAATTAATTTATAGTCCTCAGCCCATTCTTCCATGCGAGACATGAAGAGGAGGGTAATAAACTTCAGCATACAGCTTTCCAGCGCTATTGCACGGTAACTATTTGCATCTTTACTGTCTTTTCCCTTCTTGAGAATACCAACCAGTATTGCCACAATCCATATGATAGGATTGTCTGTGGTGTCAACGCAGTCATTTGCAAGGCTCGCAATAAACCGTAGTTTATGGTGCCGACGGAATAGATTAGCAGCAGCAACGATACGCTGCTCACGAAGTATCTGGTTATCAATTGAGTCATAGAGCTCTAGAGGGCTGTCAGTTCGTAGAACTGATCAGGAGAAGTAAGAGTTTGGGCAAGCGTTGGCTCGAAAGCCTCCCAGAATATGCGATTGGCCGCGGCGTGCATAAGATGACTTCGAGGAATGGATTTGAGAGGGGATACAATAACTTCCAGCAACTCAGTTTTTTGGCGATTTTTGCGAGTATTATTGTGCGTAGATCAGCTATCGAGCGGTGAATTTGTACTCCAGCGGCGTCAATAGCATCTTGGATCTGAGGAGACGCTGACATGACTACTAAAGAAAAAAAACAAATTGAAAATCCGATGCTCCTCAGAGTGATCTCAAAAATTTCACTGTTCTTATCCAAAAAAATTTGGGAAGTGATACATACATAAGTATAAGATGCCATATATGAGTTTGTCCTTGGGTAATAGATGATGCGTAGATAGCCATTCGTTAAAGTCCGTAACATTCATTAATCATATATGCGACTGGTGGGCCGCCCGCCAGGAGAAGCGCCATCCAAAAAAATCTTGCTAAGTGGACGAAAAGTTTGTCGAGCCCTGCGTTTTCCTTCTCGCATGCTCCGGATAGCTTGATCCAGATCACCACGGCCAAGGGAGCTCTGGGACGCCGGAGTCGGAGAAAGCAGAGCATCCGAAGACTTTGGTTTGATTGTCTGAAAAGTAGCATAAGCATGATTTACAAAAGGAGTCAACATCAAATGTACCGGTTCTGGAGGTGCCTCTGGTTCTTGTATAACAATTTTAGATTTTGGCGCCGACATTTCCGATTTCCGTTGGTACTCGTGAACGTCCAACGAGCATTTCTATAAGGCGGACGGTTAAGTTTCAGAATGGACAGTGGCAACGATTGCATTTACCTGAAGCGAAGACGAGAACGACAATATGAGTCCGAAGAAATCTTCTGGCTTCGGAGCTTCAGCCGAGTTTGGATCTTCTCCATAATATGCAAGTAAACTTTGTATTGAATCTTCTAACATCTTCGCCTTTTGCTTCAAGCCATTGACCCTGGGTCGAGCGTCGTTGGCGAATAGCTATGCAAGATCGATAAGGATATAGAATGAATCCGACGTATCGAAAAGACAAACCTTCATTACGTCGCTGAACTTGAGTTTATGCTCATCGCTCATATCTCTCGGCTTAAGCGCTTCTACTTTGACGATTTCGCTCTCGACTTGTTTGAGGCCTGTAGCAAACAGTTGCACAGATTGGGCCATAGTTTGTATAGATGCTGCAATGTGTTTCAAAATAAATCTTGCATATCTCATAAAACTCACCTCGAGCAGCAGCTTCTAGATCTGGCATTTCCTCCATGAACGTGAGGAGGGAAGGATCCGTCCGAAGTAAGACTTTGGCGAGATAGTGAAGAAGAGTAGGACACTCATTTCCACCTCGTACGGTCTTGGTTTCCTTTAACTGTTGAACAATCAATTACAAAGAAAATCAATTTCTTGAATGAATAGTACCTTCATAAGAGCTTCCAGTTGAAATCCATGAGCTTGACCACGAAGCGAATTTCCCTGATTGAGTGCATTTCCAACAGCAAGAACAGCCTAGGATGGTTTAATCGCAAGTTAGGAAACAGTTTGCCAACGTACCTTTAAAACACGTTTGAACTTTTGCGAGTTGTGGAGTTCATCGCATGCGTTTTTTGAAATGTCTAATGCTGATGAAAGTTCTGCTATGTCAAGCTTAAATTTGGACTTGAAAAGCATGCACTCGATACGCTCCGATAGCCTTGGGATGGTGATGATCTGCTAACATATTTCAGTATCGAGCTTCGAACGTGAAAATAAAGACGCGAGAGCGCACTTCGGCAAAATATTGGTCTGCTACGGCTAGTTTGCTCACGTCACCATGCTCCTGGATACGTATGACCTAGGAACGGAATAAGAAGGTTGATGGCAGATACCGAAGGTGCCCATACCTCATCCGTAGTTGGAAGATGTTTACTAATTGCGCGCAGGTCGTCGGTGGACAACCTATCGTTCATCGCCAGTAATGCCATTTTGATGTCCTTTCCTTTGTTAGCCGTTTTGGTACTCATTCCTTCACTACCTGTGCTCATGATACGGGGAAGCATTATTCCTAACATGTAAATCAATCAGTTAGTCGTTACGCGAACAGGAAACTGAGGCATTTCACCAATATTATTAGCCCGAGTTATATCCAGTAGACTGGTCCCAGCCTGCGGCTTGGCTGGACTCTGCCGTTGCATCTGTGAAGGCGTCGTATGATTATTGCCAATGGTAAAGATTGCATCTAGATCATCCAGATTGAATTCCGCACTGATAGGAGCAATTTGGGAATCATTCCAAACCGAGCCTTTGGTGGCGGGCCCGTCAAGCTTGTTCCAGAAAAAGGGCTTTAGCTTGGGTTTGGGGGGCCCAGGTGTCTTGTGGAAGGAGCGCGCAGGGGGTACACCGGGAGGAGGAGGAGGGGGCGGAGGGCCGGAAAACCCAGATGGTAGCGGAGGAGGGGGAGGAGGTGGAGGCGATAGCTGTGACCCTGCTGGAGATATCGATGGTGGCGGTGGCGGTGGCGGTGGCGGTGGCGGTGGCGGTGGTGGTGGTAGCGGCGAGGCAATGGTAGTAAGTGCAATGGGTGTGATCAATGAAGGAAGAGGCGGGAGTGGGGGAGGAGAAGGAGGAGGAGAAAGAGGAGGAGGAGACTTCGCATCGTTCGCGTCGATTGAGTTTATGGGGGAGATAGTCAATGAGGAGATCGATCCACGAGAGGGCGGCGGAGAAGCCGGAGGTGGGGCCGGCGGAGGTGATGAAAGAAGTCCTCGACTCATATCGGAAAACGATACAGGACTCTGCTTCATTGGTGGGGGAGGAGGCGGGGATCGCATTTTGAACTCTTTCTCTGTTTTGGGTTTTGCTTCGAGCTTGGCTTTTAGCTCCGCGACCTCTGCAACGAGTGCAACGATCTGGTTATCTTTGACTTCCAAATTGTTGATTAAACGGGCAGCCATCTTCTGCGGGTCTATCTCTGTATCCTTATCTTCCTCGCGAGATTTGAACCGACTCCAGACAGCTTCTAGAGCGCGCTTGAGGTACTGTATATTCTGATCCTTGACTTTGGCATTTGCAGCAAGCTCTGCAATCTAAGAAAAAGAATTTAAGCTTTAGTTGTATTATTCATGTAATCTGACTGACCTCGTTTTTTAGATCGCCGATTTGAGAATTGAGGTTATGCCACTTAATCCTCTCTCGTTCTCGCTTCGCGCGCTCCTCCTGGGAGGCAGGAGCCATTAACAAACAGCACAGGTGAAGAACGATCTAGAACCTACCGTTTCACTCGGTAACTGAGACCGAAGATGTTCCAGTTCAGATTGTAGTTGCCTGACCTCCTTTTCTTTGGAAATAACACGCTGGACAAAGCCTTGAACCTGGCAATAGAAGGCGTGCGTCAGCCGCTAAATCACACTTGTTTGACTAGATCTTATATACCTCGTGAACTGTCTTGCCTGTTGTTTTTGCTTGAGACTGAGAAGTCATGGGTAGAGATCTATAAGTATTGATCTCTATCATCTGTTCATCCAATTCTTTCTGCATTGCAATCCTCTGGAACCTAAACGTGAGTGGATGCCTTGGGATCAAATGAGCCGGATACATACCTCCTGGCTGAGCCCCTCTACCTGTTTCCGCAGCTGGGCTACTTCATCCTGAACAGTGCTCTTCTCGTCGTCCTCCAAGGCTGCCTCGATGTGTAGTGCTTGACCTGTAATAGTCTCTACGGTGGCGGCGAATTCTTTGAGGAAATTTTGCCAATCGTGACTGAAGCTAATGCTCAGCCAAATCGTAGCCAACAAGATGGAAAAAAAACATACAAACTATCAAGCACCGAGGCTTGCTGGACAAACTGCTTGAGGATGGTGAGTAGGTCAGTTTTGAGTCGACTAGACAGCAATTTGGTTATCGCGCTGATATACCTACCAAGAACAATGTACTCACAGTCCAATGTCCCTGTCGAGAAGCTGCCGGCAATGGCTGAGCACGTCGACCGTCACAGGATAGAGCTCGTCATGTTGTTTCGCTAGACGAATAATGTCTTCTAGAGCAGACTCTGAATCCGAGCGCATAGGTTCATGCCCGTCTGCAATCTGGGACATCAAACCTTGCACTCGCTCACGCATATTGTCTTCATCTTCGTATTTTTCCTCTGTATAGTAGTCTAGCTGCTTCAAGAGATCGTCGGGAGGTCCAAGGTACCGTAGAGCCTGGAAAAAATGAGTACCAAGAAATCGTTACTAACTCGTTACATACCACAATAGCTTCATTAAGCCCTCGGCGTCCGTATTCTTCGCGAAGCATGATCCGGTCTTCAACAGATCCTGTGGCAGTAGTGATAGCATTCAGGAGAAGCATGGCGGAATTACGAGCTTCCCATATATCAGCTTCTTCGTAGCCGTATCCAAAGTCTTCAACGGACGCTTCGCCTGCATTATCCAACTCAGAAAGCTTGAGTGTTGAGATGATCGTTTCGAAGCGGAATTCTTCACCAAATGCGATACGATGTTCGGCGAGGGCAGACATTGCTACTCGAAAGCCTTCAGAGTTGGAAAGAAGGCAGAATCCGACAAGGATGTAAGAGACCAAAGCTCGCACTTTAGGAGAGGGAGACGATAGAGCGTAAGCAATGTGCGTGATGAGAATCGGGGTCTGAAAGGCTTTCCTGAGGCCAACCTGTAAGGTACAAGAATCAGGATAACCCACGACAGAGGCGACCAAAACTCACATCAGTGTTCAAAAGCGCACGGAAACACTTTGTCGTCTCCAGCAGAGTGAAGGCATCAGTCTCACTCAGCGCTTTACTCTTGGGACCCTTGCCGACAAAATTAACCAATAATATGTCAAGCTGATCCATGCCCTTTTCCACCTCGATGAATTCTTGCACCCAAACCAGGTTAACAGTCGAAAGTTGAACCCGTAGACCAAGTATGAGTACTTGAAGTCGATCTCCTTTGTGCTTTCCAGATTTCAGTTGGTCTACATACCATTTCGCAGGTTTTGTCCTCTTCTTGTCTTCGTCCTGTTCGCCCTTGTCACTGCCCAGTATCCAGAAAGAGCCCCAGATACCCCCGGTACTTTGAGACGCAATGGGTTCTGGGGTCTGCGGATTCGATGATGGCTGTTCGTCGACGGAGTCGTCTGAAGCGCCACTCCAGGAGGTCAATGACAGTCGACGCATAACCGAGTCACCAGTAAGATGCGGGACAAGACGAGGGATTATACCACCCGATGACGGTCCGTAGGTCTGATTTCGGGTAGGAGATGATTTCGGAGATGTATTCAAACGGTTCTGCTTGACGAGGTATTTTTTCTTTTCGAGAGGCAGCGCCTGGATGTTTGCGCGTTGATCTCCCTTGAGGCCCAGCTTATCCTAACAAAAGACCATCAATTACTGGGATGAAAACAAGATGCAAGAACTTACAAGCATATCATTAACATCGTTTTCGTCGAGATCAGAATCGTCCTCCTTATTCGAAGCAGAGGATGAGTGTAGAGAAGAGCCGCCAGTGTGCTGTTCTACGAGCCGCGGTTCGCTGACGATACTTTTCCGTTTATCAGGAGATAAAATTACACTGTTTCGATTAGAAACTTCACCGGGCTGACCCAACCAACCACCAAAGAGAGTAGATAAACGATTTGTGCTCTTTGAATCATTCGACAGCGGCCTGCTCCCCGGGGAAACTAGATTGCCGGCCTTAGCAGTTCCTTCGTCTTCGTCGTCGTCATCTTCATCTTCATTCTCCAAATCTGACTCTTGTAGGGAAGCCAGACGTCTGATAGTGGACTGGGAAGGTTCGCGAGAGGCCATGGAAGTGGACCGCGTATTTTCACGTCGGAACCATGTGAGGGGTACGCATATTCGGAATGACCTAATGGCACTGGGGGAAAAAGGGTTCGGACTATGAGGGAATTCTACAGTATTGTAAATCGGCCAATCTCCTGACAGTTTAGATGACTCTGGAAATGCGGATAAGTCTTTAATCAGAGGCAGTAAAAAGGGGCATACTTTCGGAAGGTCCATCAGTCCAGACTTCCTCTAACACATATTCAACAGAACCTCCTCCTCCTGGAGCGGATGGCGTCAATCCCAGCTCCTCTGAAATCTGTGAGATGACGGTGGAGACCAGTGTTTGCCGGGAAATGAAGCACTTGTACACAAAGGTATCATGAATTTCGCTAACATGAAGAAATGACAGGTTGAGTGTAAGGCTTGAGCTCAAGGAAACTAGTCTCAGAACCGGCCGCTGCATATGACTTGTCATTGGGAACGTTGAAAAGGTCCTTAAAGAAGATTCCTCTGGAGGTGCAACATTCAGCAGCGGAGCAACAAGTTCTGAGGGATCAACAAGCCCTAGGTTGAGATATCAGTTTATATCCCCAATAAACTAACTACAGACTCACCATCTCCAAGCGCTTCCAGATCCTCTTTCTCCCATAACCTGCCTTTTCTTTCGGTTCTCAGTCGCTGCAAGGCCCATCCCTGATCTTCTAGATCTCCTAGGATATCACTTTTAACTTTCGGGAGCCCCAGCACTCTATTCAAAACATCTTTCACTGTAGCTTCCTGGATGACTTCTACAAACTGCAGGTCTTCATTGACGAGGATGACTGGCACAATTAAACTGGCGGCCATGATAATTGAGATTCTTTGGACACTCCGATTAGTGATGTTCTATAGCCATCGACGGGAAGACAATCGTGAGCCGAGAACAAGAAAGCAATTGCAATGAAATATGTAGTAGCAAAAGAGACCTCAGCGAAAGTGGTTCTCACGTGGAATTACACATCGGCGCCAATTTGATTACTTGCCGAAATTAAGCGAGATCAAATATAACTGAGACAAAACTTCAACCCGCTCGGCGGCTCGAGTTTGACATGCCAGCTTCACTTTATCCTGGAAAGTCTTAGCTCTAACTGGTCCGTACAGCTTGAGCGTCTGGTTTCATTCAGTGGTTGAAACATTGAAGATATCATCAAGTTACTATGTACTTATTAAAGAATTAGACCACTCTAAAATTCAATGGTTGGAGCTCTCTTCAACCAATCAGACGGAGAGACAGAAGCGTTGCTGATACCTGCTGATAACATTCATTTTCTTTGACAGTTTAACTTGGCTGGCGCATATGTATTTAACTTCCTGCGTCTAATTTGCAGAATGATTTTGGCACCCCCTCTCTCCGCGACATGAAGATCTTATCTCATGTCGCTTTCTCTGGTTGTTTTGGCAGCCCTTGTTTCTGCTGTATCAAGGTCATACTCAACGTTTTAGCTTTCTCTGGTAAGCCGCTTCAATGGTGCATTTGAACACTCATCAACTTTTGCTTCTAGTGGTCACCGTGTCCTCACAAATAAGTATCACATTATGGGAATTCGGAGTCAATTGGATGCCAACCACTGAGATGTCATTATATCCTGTGGGGACAGCAACCGATGGGCTTGCAACCACATACCGACAAGAAAACTTTTATCCTACCACTGAAGGAGACTCGGTTACCACAACGTCCACTCAAATATTCACCGTCGTTGCTTCTGCGTCGGGGTGGACCGACGCTGATCAGGCGTGTCAGTTCACTGGCGACGGACAAGGTGAATGCTTTGACCTAAAGGTCTCCTCGACCTTCACTGGTGCATCGAAGTCTGTCGTATTTGAGTTGGGGGTGGCTACCAGTTCTTCCGGCTCCAGCACTCAAACAACACCAACGTCGAACCAAGCGTCTCAAACTAGCACCACCGCCATCCAATCGGACACATCAGCACCAAAGTCGCATAGTAAAGTTGGCGCCCTCGTGGGGGGTATAATTGGAGGTTTTTGCGCTGTTGGAATTGTATTTTTATTTATAATCTGGTTAAATCGACGAAGGCGGCTTCAATCGGCCTATGTCCAAAGTATAAAGGAGTCCACTACTAGTGATAGCCGTATAATTCCTTTGTATGCGCTTATACCAGCACCTCATGTTCCTACCAAACTAACCATTCCTGTACAGTGTTACGAGCAATTTAACAAGTAGCAGCGTCCCTACTACTCTGGAAAACTCTCATCTCTTTTCATCGGGTACGCTAACATTCAAGTGGACTAGTAAAGAAGTACTCACCTAATGACAGAGAAATGGAGGCAAGCTCAAGGCACTGGGGCTCAAACATCGGAGCATCCGGTGAATCCTCGAACAGGTTCGGGATCGAGTCGTGAAAATCATGGGGAAGATACTGCTGCGTTGCATCATAGGATAGCTGAGATGGCAGAGCGATTACGAATATTGGAAGAACAGGGGCAGTCTCCGCCAGACTATACTTCTCAAGCTTGACGCGAGGAGTACGTAAAACTTATGGGATGTAGTGAGTAGTCTTAGATTTCTCTACCAGGCGCGCGATCGGCTTACCGTGAAGTCAAACAAGAAAACAAGCTAGAGGCAAGATAATGCTCTCATACGTCAGTGCCGTGCCAGGAGTCAGCTTTCGCATTCAAATAATCATCCAGGTTGTAGGCATATCTGAGAACTGAGAACTACTGGAACTTTATTTGACTTGTATCAAACCGAAAAAGCCCTGGCAATTACCAGTTGGATGCATTGATTGAATGAATGAAAAATACGATAGAAGGAGCTTGAAGAACTTGCGAGCAAACGAAATAGATGGCGTGCGTCGATGCCCTTTTTGAGATGGCAACATTGTTGATGCTAAATTGTACGGCACAGCATCGGGAAGTACTAAGGTAGAGATCTTTCTCAGGGGATGGCGTATTCATGAAAGGAAGCAGAAGGAAGTGTCCTATTAACAGCTTCCCGTTTGTGCGATGCTTGATACGAATGGTATGCAAAATCCGCTGATAAGTTCAATAACGACGCAAAAGATGACACGACTTCCCGACGCTATTCGTACGTTGTCGTTTACAAGTTTACAGAACATTCTTCTCCAGCATTTGAGCGCTTGAGCGCGCGCCTAAAAAGTAATATGCTTGACCACCATGACCGAGAAGGAAACATGGGTCTCGGTCTCCTCGTCTAAGAAACGCAAAGGTCGCCATAAACCACAGATCCCTCTTTCCTCTCGGTTGCGCACTATACAAGATGGTCTAGATCTCAGTTGGCTTGATAGCTGCACAAGTGTGTTACTATTGACATATATTCAACATCGGATTCCGGAAGTTGATACATTAACAGATATTCTGGAACCCTGTATCAAACGCAGAACTCTGGAAGACGAGCAGAAAAACTTTACCGTGACATGCTTGGGTTTGGGAAGCCCTCAATCATCCGAAAATGCTCGTGCTCAGTTGGCATTTCTTCTCAAAATCTGTGATACTTTCAACATCGTGTGTGTTTTCACAGCAAACTACCGAAGCTCACTAAATTTGCGAAGTAGGAATACTTCAAGATATCGATATATGATCCAGTTTTTACCGATGAGGATAGATCGTTATTTGAACAGCTTGGAATACGACTGTTGGAAGGTGACGGCTTGGGAGTTGTAGCAATAGAAGGACCAACAATTCTTTTCATGCCTCATTGCCATTGGGATCTGTATGAAGACATATTAAGGGCCAATTGGTCCTTGAATTGCATGGAAAATGCCGTTTTCATCTGCAACCATTTTGACAACTATGTGCAAAAGTGAGAGTCGTGTCTTCATATCCTTTTCTTGCATCTATCATGCTCATACCCTACTTAAGCAACCCCATCCGCCTGTTCAAAGAAAAAGCTCCACATATACTTAAAATCGGTGCGTCTGTTCTTGCTTTCTTCCAAAATACTCTCCTCAAACTTCGGTTCTAGCAACCATAATAACTTCGGTTCCGTTACCCGCATCGCCCGATTGGCCATTCGCTTTCAACTCGATCTCTACACAGTACATATCAGAAAAAGAGACTCTGTCAGAATCTTGGTTTGGGAAAGCAGAAGGCGGAACGTCATAATCCTTGGATGCTCTTCCCATCATTTTTCGGACATTTTGTAGCAGCGATGACTCCCGTGTCCACCTAACATGTCCTTAAAGAACAAAACGGCGCCTTGCTGATTAGTAGGATTGAAGATCGAACACGAGATGATGAACATGTAGGCGCGCGCTAAACCTGCTAAGCGCCGCAAATTCGCCCAAAATCAAAAAAAAATACCGGAAGGCCTTGAGGTGTATTTTCAGGGGTCCTGTACGATGTACGATCTCTTTACATGACTGATATATCATTTAATGTCTATAATGTCTTGACAAAGTTTTGCGGTATCAGTTTTGTATCAACTCAGCTCAATAGCCCAATACTTTTCAACTTGACAACTTTTCGAAAAAAACCAACCACTGAAAATACTTTTTTCGCTATCCACGATTTATATCTCTCATAGAAGCCAATGCTTCCTGATCAAGTTCAACAGCCCACGACCTTTTTTTTTTTAGCCTTGCCAAGGTCATGACAATGAGCATCCTCTTCCGAAACATAAATCTGGCGGCCTAGGCTTCTCCCTAGTTCTCCGGCTTTGCCATGCAGTCCTTGAGTATTTTTGTGAGCTTCAATTATCTACTGTACAAATACTCTGACTTTGCTCCTCTGAGGGGACTTCAAATATCGCCACAAATGGAACTTGTTTATTTGCTTTTTCATTTCAAGATACATAGTGCTTCTGTTACTAAGTAGTAGTTCGAAATCGCGGTATATCAGAGGGAGTAAAACAGTTCACATAAAGATTCATCCATCTACTACAAACCCTTGCTCAATTCCTGATCTGTGATGAAAAGAATCATGAAAAAATCTTTAAACAAACAGTGGACAATGGAACCTTAGGTACAGTAAACTGAACGGAAGGTTCAATAGAGGGGAGGAATTGATTTTGATGTATGTAAAGAGCCTGAGCTGGTAGGTGGAGAAGGAGAAGGAGCGAATGGTCCAAAAATAATAACCAGCTGTTTCTTTTGGGACCGACTGGGCCCCTCTTTCAGGTTAATTGTATCTTCGTCAAGACGGCCAAGTGAATCAAACCCGGCGGGTTACTACCTGTTACTACATGGAATGGTTTGATCCATCAAAAGGACACACAGCCATCCGGAGTTGGAAGCCGTATAATATATATCTTGCCACCATCATGTGCCAATCTCTCTCAAGGCTTATAAGCAAGTACATCAGGACGATCCAAATCATGTCCCGTATCTTCGTCAAGCGAATCACCAACCCAACGGGTAATGAATTTCGTTAACTCACAGCGATGTAATTGCTCATGACCCTCAGCTGCCACATTGGACAGCATAGTAGCTGTGGTAACGAGAGCATATGCAGGACGTACGTTGATTTCCTTTTACAAGGATCTTCTAGTCACCGTCATAAACAGAGAAGGCCATCGAGTTGTTCACAGGCGGCGATCTTTCCTTGACAGATTCCCTTTGGCGTTCTCAAATTCGCGCTGGACTAAACTCAGGGGAGGTTTGGATAGCAACAGATGGTACAGAAGAGATCATGTCGGTGGGTGTGTGGTTTGGACCGGGTAAGGAATTATACGATACGTAAGTGCAACCTCTGATGGTTTACTTGGGATAACATATTTTTCTTACAGTCGTGAGGTCCAGGAATATCTAACACTGCTTTCAGAAGAAGGCAAAAACTGGTGGACTCACAGTGTCCGTACATCTCCGGTCTTGCATCTTTGATTGTAGCTGATTGTTGTCGCTCTAGTATAGGCCGAATAGCCTGAAATTTTTTGAGCGTTGCCTTGGGAAAAAGGCAAGTCAGTGAGGCCATGCTAAGAACACAGCAATAACAAGTTTACAGACCAGAAAGGAGAACTGGTTTGCAAATATCATTTGTACGGACCCACGATATGAAGGCCGCGGTCTGGCAACTTCTCACATAGAAGCGGTCTACAAACGGGTGTGTCGATTATGACATGAACTATTGATTAACTTCAAGTTGGTTATATGAATTTCAGGCAATTGAAGCGAGCTCGTACCTCGCTCTTGGAGCTGCAGGAACTTCGTTGGTAGGTTTGTTTACACTCTGTTCTTTATCGTTGACATCGTATAGGAAAACTTCTATCTATCGGCTGGTTTTTGGGAACGCGGGCGTACTGGAGATGGTACGACGGACTGGGTTTGTTTTGTTAAAGGAAACACATATTAATGTGATAAACTGATGAGTGGATGCCGGAGCTCCGGTTTGTCTGGAAATTGATAGTGGTTTCCCCAAATGTCTTGTTCCAGAAGATCGGTCACAATAGGATAGGATAGGTTGGGTAGGTTTATTAAACGAATTGAACGAACAATAAACGAAAGATACTTGATGATGAAATTTATCAATTATTTGCGAGCCAATTTTTTCTGGCCAAGCGTTCAGACCAGTTGGCCCCACCTACAGATGAACCGATTGATATCGGTACTGTATCAAACCCGGGCCAGTTTAACTCACATATACAGACATATACACTACTAGTACATATACTCACAAGTTCCCAGATCAAGATAGAAGCACGTAACCAAACTCTTGGTGGTTGATCACACACACCTAACCTAACCTCGGGCAGGTAATGATCAATATGTCTCCAAAAACTGCTGCCCTCCACTCGATGCCCAAAAGATGTTTGTTACTGTGCTTTATATTGGCCATAAAACTATTGCTCTTATACTGTGTCAAGAAAGAGGTAACCTCACTTGAATCAGTACTCAGAAAATACAGTGAGGCCAATGTACCTGTACACTTCAACGTATGATTTAGTGTTTGCTATTGCAGGTTTCGAAGGAGATGACTATCCGCAACAATGGAACATTGGCAAACTTCCCGATGTTGCACTCGATTATGGAGAAACTTCGCACTTCCAGGTTGAAGGCCCTATTGCAGACGCCGAATGGGCTCAGCTTTTCCCTGGGGATGGAATGATACACCTTGGGGAGCATGGCCGCCCGTTTAGCCTGTCTCTTTTCCATCAATTGCGCTGCCTCGACATTGTTCGCCGAGAGACTGAGCGCATGGGCAACACTCAAAAAGGAGGGGGAGAATTCACCCCTACTACTCTAGTTGCTCATTGTGTCAACTATGTCCGACAGATGGTCTTATGTCGTGGCAACAGGTTTTTGGATCCAGTTGTTGGGGTTCCGACCTTGCATGTCTTACATGAAAGGACTAGATGTAGGGATTGGGAAAAAGTTTATTCGGAGGTGGAGAAATTGCAACAGAACATCTGAAGGGTGCGAAATCATTGAAGACGGACCAGTTGTCAATGACTTGCACTAGGTGTACCCGCCGTTGACTCGTCTATTCATAGTTTTGATTGTGGTTCCACAAATAGACACAGTGCGAGATCGGAAAAGTTCCATAAGAAAGGAGGTTAGAATACCGAAGTATCAAGGTTTTTTGATATCCTTTCAGCTGGGTTTTTTTATAAGACTCGCTCTGCTTTTGTTGTTCACCAATAAATCAACCCCCCGTCTCTCTATACTAGCAGACCACCATGTCCAAGATCAACACTTGGGGTTCCATTTACCTTTTACTTCTGTTTTTCCATTTGGGAAGTTGTATCGTGCTCCCCAGTGATCCTGACGCGGGTTTGTACTGTCTGCATTACTCTAGATTCTCGTCAATGTTGAAAATCCATACCAATTGAAGCGCTGCGTACTGAGACCGGAAGGGAGGCAGATCTTCTAGGAAACGTCAATGTTACTACCGAAGACACTGATGGAAAGACGACCTACCTCGAAACCTTTTATTGGGCTGGAATAGAGTCTCCGGTAAATTCTTTTGAGGTTGTTCTTCCTGAGCTGACTTGAACGGTAATTTATCGCTCTTCTAGGACAATTCCGCCCAGTAAATACGTAAGACATGTCAGATTCGTGTGCTATAAGTACATTCCAAGTTGGTGGGCCGCATGGGAGCTGTGTATTCAACCTATAAATGAAATGAGACGTTGGTAGAAATTGCAGAAGGAAGAAATTATCGCCACAGAAGTATACTTGGTCCGCCTTACAGGGGGGCCCAACGATTGCCCAATGAGGGAACAGCCGCAGTCCTTGAAAGGAGATCTCGACCCACAAAGGACTTGGCACGAGAAACGAACCCGATACATTCCGAGTTCTCCCCCTGAGTTGGCTATAAACGGCCTGAAAATAAACTTGTTGATGGTGGGAACCACATGATCCCAGTGGAAAACAAGCGGCCCCGTCGAATCCCAGGCGTCGTTTCTGGCGCTGCTCTTAGGAAAGTCGGACAGGGAAGTACGGGCACAGCCGGGCCTGAAACAGTGGCGCTCTGTAAAGATAATGAAATTGATGAGCAACGGAACAAGTACAAAACTCTACAATACTGTATATAAATAAAGTGGGAACTAGGGAGCAAACGGTATGATTCCAGACACTTAGATAGAAGAGGGGGGCAGGGGAGGTAATCATAAAACCTGCATGCGAGCTACTATGAATTTTTTATTTTTGGATGTATGCGCTCTTGCGAGCTGAAATCACAGGGGAACCGTATACAATACTGGCCCCCTGCAGATACGTAATGGAAGTGAGGAATTTGAACCCCGCATTTGAACTCCATGGACTCAAACTGTCCGAACTGCTGGTGACTCGTACTTCCGGTTTCCCGGATTCTCTGAAGGGGGAAATGCGTTACGTACACGACCCGCATTGGTTTCCCCGGGTTCGGGAAGTAGTGTGGAACTCCTCCGGACCCACTAAAATCCCCTGTGGTCATGGGAGCTTTGAAACCCTTTTTACAGGGAACCTGGGAAGGGCTCTAACTGGAGACCTCTGCTTTGTCAGACTCACCAGTTGCGAGACAGCATAGTGCGACCACTATGCCGTACCGCCCCCAGCCACTATGATCTTTAGATTTTGGAATCCCATTGCAGGAAAAAAAGAGACTTGATAATATGGTCTGGGCACTCTTTCTGATGCTATTCCGCACTAGTAGTATGTGCATTTGCCGGGAAATCATGGAAGATCAGAGGGGCAACAGAGGGGTGCTGCGGTCCCCACACAAGGGATAGTTAGCAAACGTGTGAAATGCAAGCCAATTACTACGGCACACATATGGCGCGATGGGACTACGTACGGTGTTCTTGGCTCTGATTCAAAGTCTGATATCCGCTTAATGCTTCTGTGCCAAACAGTCCTCGGAAATTGGAATGGATTACAAGCTGTGTTCAACCAAACCTATGGGACAGATGCAGCAGAAATAGCCCTGTTTCAAGCCAAACAATAAACGGCAGCGGCTTCAAGTCACAAGTGTGCATTGACTTTCCGAGTCTTGCGACAAACAGGAGTTATGTATTTTCCGGCGGCGCGGATGTTCCTGGACTTGTTCGGGATTTTCAGGTTACTGCGGTGCTTGATACTACTATCATTGGCTAAAAATATACTGAACGCTCAACACAGAATGGAATTTCCTTGCTCCCGCTAACACTATTGACCAACATAATCTTTCTAGTGTCCTGTGACACGGCCTTATCGCTGAGTTTGCATATAATAAGTACGCCGGTTTCTCAGTCTCACTTTACTTAGTATTTCTAACCAACTTGTAACCAATCTTTGGTTGCCAGCATGCCCATCTGGTTTGGAACAGACAAATCGGGGGGGATCGTCTCTCGCATAAACTCAAGTGAGTGTGAAGATCATTAGTTCCAAGCTCTGGACAGACCAAAAACTCTACAGTAAGGGGTAGTGTTCGAGGACATTATAGTCGAATTGAAGAACATGATGGTAGTGCTTCTACAAATTTAGCTTCCACTACCCTCGATGGAGGATGCTTTCCAGCGCGCAGTGCCTATTCATGTTCACCAGATTGTGGGACTCAGGCTCATATCACCCCCCTTGAAGTTGAGATTCATCACTTTCTCTCCCGCTGGACTGTCCTAGTTATTCTAATCTGCGCCATCGTGGATGCTATACTGGTGATGTACATGGTTCTTGGCAGCCAAACTTCCGTGAAATCCCTCAGTACACTGGAGACACGCAGCCCATATGTCAATTTTGGTGACTTGTATAAGGATCCGAATTTCAAGCAACCATTCCATGCTCCTATACTGGCCCTCCCTCGTCTCTCAATACCAGTCTCTTCTTCAAATCCATGGAAGGTTTTCCCTCCGATAAATGATGAAGCCATTCTGACTGATCGGGGGTTGATACTTCGGATGAGCGGAGATTTTGGATAAATACAGAAGTCAGTGACCTCAAGCTGTGGTTTATACTTACTTATATATATATTAGATCCATACCATCCTGCAATTTCGTGTTCTTGACTATGGAATGGAGAACTGTAGCCTTGCTCTTCATATTCCTCCATTTACTGGCGTGAATGCCTCATCCGGGCTGGTCATATCGGAGTTACATTCTCCCATAGTTGATGTTTGGTTGTTGGAAGCAGCAAGTAAGCTGGACATACATTCACTTTCATGGAACACCCGGCCAAAACGTCAAGCTCATATTGGGACTTTCAATATCACTTATGGCTCTGAACAAGAGCTTGAAGGTCTTACCTGCCGCTCTGGATCTTATATCACCTTTGAACTGTCATGTGCTTCAGTAGACTGCTCTATTGACATCATTCGGACTGCAAGACAAGCAACAGGTATGCCTCCTCTGGAGTCTGGGTCTGTCTGTACAAGGCTGATTTTGATTAGGATTTTACATGATACAACATCAAACCAAATGAGTTTTCATCTCTACAGTAATAGCATTGTACTACCTCTCCCTAGGAAGACTTGTTATACACCAATGATCCATACAGATGTCTGCTAGTTCCAGTTTACCAGAACATTTGAGATAGCCAAGAGATAACCTAAGGTCATGGAACAGGGATCAGGTGGAGATACTGGCCAATGGAGTCAACTAGTAGTGAATTTGGCAAGAGCTTGGTACTATGTCACTGCCAACTATTCACTATGTGAGCACCAAATAATAACAGGTGAAAAATTTGGCCAAATTGTATTTGTAATTAGCTAGCTTTTTCAATGTAAATTACTTGAGAAAAAGAATATCTTTTTCCTGTGAAAAACAAATTGAGAAAGAGCCCAAATTTTACTGGTAATCTAGTATGACTCACAGGGACATTGTGTTCTGTCTCCAGGCACCTTCCAACTGCAGACATACCTGCATAACACATGTGATAACAGTCCCAAAGCATTGTCATGCCTTTGCCAGCTGGTAATGTCAAGCCATGCTCTGTCTGTAGAACACCTGTGCTATGGTGAAAGGTATATATGCCCCACATCCTGCAGAAGTTCAGGTTATGTTGCTTCTGTAGGTTGGCAACAGAGGATGATCATAAAGATGGACCAAAGATGGACACAAGTCTGAGTCCAAGTATACCATTACCCAACCATCAGGAAAAGCTGTTTTTGCCTAGGTGACCCCAGAGTGGCCTAAAGCAAACTGGGTGACCTATGAATCCTATGGCATCCTAGGAATTTGGGCTCATCCCTTGCCAGTCAGGGCTCTTGAGGATTCCCTAGGGTATCCTAGGCAGACCCAGGGCAAGCCTAGGTCTGCCCAGGTCTGCCCAGGTGTTCCCAAAGTTGTCCTGGAGCTTCCCTGGGGCTTCCTAGGATACCCTGGGATACCCTGGGGAATCCTCAAGAGGTTTGACTGGCAAGGGACGAGCCCAAATTCCTAGGCTGCCATAGGATTCATAGGTCACCTAGTTTGCTTTAGGCCACTCTGGGGTCACCTAGGCAAAAACAGCTTTTCCTGATGATACACTTTTAATAATTATTGACTTGTTATAACAAGTCCAGAGATTTTACAATTATTTATTGTTAGTAACAATAGATATCAATGACAGGTGGTTTATAATTAAATGCCAATCATAGATTCTCATATGCATATGGCAGAGTGGTTCTGCCGCTGCCACGACATGATTCTGGTGAGGCTAATTGTTCAATCCTGCCTGGTCATGTTTTATTATTTCTCCATTTTATTAAAATAGGTTGAAAATAGGTTAATGTAATGGCTACGCCGTTACTGGTACTAAGGCGCTGCGTTGCCATTCATTTTTCTTTTATATTACAATTTGTTCATTTTGTATATACTATCTACTGCACAATAATACGCAGATTTTGCGCCTAGGCTTGTAGCCGTATATTTTGACACAGTATGCGGTCTACACGTACAATAAGGCCCTGTTCTGTAACTTTGATACGACAGGGTGATTTGACAACAAAATGTGAGATCCGATTTGTGCAACTGATGCGACTTCAATGTGAGATTAATCCAGCCGCCCAACTTTGATGTGAGATTAGTACCCGGCGGCTGCCATCGCGCCTTTAACAAGCTTCTATCCTTTCTCTCCTCTTCTGTATGGCTCGGTTGCGAAGTGGGAAAGCTTCCAAGGCTACAGAAAAGGGCCTTGGTAAAAAAAAATAGCAGCTTTTACAGTAATTGCTGCTGTAGCAGTCGTCACAGTTCATTTAGCCGGAAATTCAACCTGCCGACCTCTTATGAATGGGTCATTCAAAGGAGAGCATTGGCTGAAAGAGTTGCTTGCAGGTAAGTAATAGAGTCTATCTATATATCCTTCATTTTAATATGTATATGGAGGCCATAATGAATGCTTTCGCCGGATGTTTGGCATGAGAAAGAATGTCTTCCGTGCACTCATCAGTGAGCTTCGCAACATAGGTGGACTTTCAGATAGTTGTTACGTATCAATTGAAGAGAAGGTGGCCATATTTTTGCGTGCCACTGTCTCTAATGGCAGCAATCATGAGTTGCAAGAACACTTTATGCACGGCGCTGCAACAATATCAAAGCAAGTGTCTACTTTGTAATTGAAAGGACTGGTCTCATGCTGTATTAGATACTTCAATGAGGTTCTCAATGCTCTCATCGGAAAATTCTATGCCAAATATGTCCGTCTTCCTGAGAACAAAATTCCCCCAGAGATCAAGAACAACAGCAAATACTTTCCATACTTTGAGGACTGCCTTGGTGCAATTGATGGCTCCCACTTTCATGCTCGAGTCTCTGTGGATGACATGAAGAGATTCCGCAATCAAAAGGGGTGGATCTCCCAGAATGTCCTTGTAGCCTGCCTTTTCTCCCTGGATTTCTGTTATATTCTCAGTGGTTGGGAAGGTAGTGCAGGAGATGGCCGTATCTTTGAAGATGCACGTCGAACAACCCTCCGAATTCCAAATGGGAAATATCTACTTGCCAATGCTGGTTTTCCTTCATGCGATGCATTGCTGGTACCTTACCGGGGTGTGCACTACCATCTGAAGGAGTGGGAGCAGGCAAGCCTCCGGTAAAATAAACTGGTCTCTCTGATAACAAATATCATTACTGACATTATCTGAAGGCCTCGCAATCCAAAGGAACTATATAACCTCCGCCATGCACAACTTCGAAATGCAATTGAGCGTATTTTTGGGATCAAGAAGCGATGCTTCAAGATTCTCAATAGCACACCTGAATATCCATTTGCAGTTCAAGCCAAGCTTGTACCAGGACTGGGTGCAGTTCACAACTTTGTTCGGTCATTTGATCCTGACAATAAGGCTTGGAACATTCGAAGTGTTGCTGCTGAAAGACAGATCCAGCAGGAGCAGCTAGATGATTTCGATGAGGATGGGGAACTGGGTAGTACAATATCAGCTGCAGAGCGCCAGAGGGCAAAGGAGAAACGAGATGGCATTGCTCAGGCAATGTGGGATGACTACATAGCGTATACTTCAAGTACAGGCGGTATCTAATCTACTCAAGCTTCAACTGGTAAATAGCATGACGAGTTTTGATATCCTTGACAGAAAGGATGAGATCAGCAAACGCGATATCCTGCTGAGCAATGAGCATCAGCCTTGCTTTATCCTTGGTCAGAATCTCTTTTTCTTTCTCAAGCAGCGCAACAGCCTGGCCCAAACGTACTGGCTCCGAACTTTGCGATCCACCAAAAACACTTGCCATACCCTCAATGGACTTTGACATCTGTTCAATTGCTCCAGATGTGGAAAGTCGGCCAGTGCGGTCCCAACGCGAACATTTGTTAGAAGAGTTGGGATCACATGCAGATGTCTTTTGCTTCAACAGTGTACCATCATCCCATACCTGAGCTGTTTCAGCAAGAAAATACTATCTAGATCTAAACCATACCTTTGACGATGCCAACAACATTGCCATTACCTCAATTTCCAAATCTGAGTCTTTGTCTGAGCCCGAGAGGTCTAAATCTGGTACTGTTGCATCTGTACCAGGATGAAATGCATTGTTACCGGTTGCAAGCGCTCCATTGAGCAAAAGGTCGATGTCTTCATACAACGGAAACATTGCATCATGATACTTTGCTTTCTCTGGGTGTGCCTACATGAATTTAATATTTGAGAAGGACAAATTGTTGAAAAACAACTAACATACCAAGAGATACGTGTCCCACTGCTCATCAGTAGCACAAACACATTGTTTGTCTGAGTCCCAGCCCCAGCCTGAGATGTCTGCAAGCTCCTTGAATGCTTGATAATCTTTCTTCAGCTGTAAAAACATTGTATTAGTTAAATAGTGATCTTGTAGCATGAAAAAAACAATGTACCTTTGCCCAATGATCTCTGACACTCCTAGTGGTCTTCTTGGAACCACCACTTTCGATCTTGCTTCCTTCAAGAGCCTTAACCACTGCATTTAGTGCAGGTTCCTTCCATCCTCCATTGTCTGTCGCGTTCCCTTCCTCCTTTTGGTCCAACAGGACGGCGACCATGATTCTATCATCCTCTGTAGAGAAAATAGCATGAGGCTTCTTTTCTGGTTTCTCCAAGGCCGGTTCAGGTCCAGAATCTTTGGCTTTATTGGTTGTCTTTCTGGGTTTTGCCGTGGTGCTTTTGCGACTTGGTTTTCGAGTGTTGGCTGTACCGGTGGTTTTTGAGGTTTTCTTCTTCACAGAGATCGGAGATTTAGGATCAAAATTCTCCTTAGTAGGGTCATTGTTGTTAGGACCTGGATCGTCCTCAGTAGCAGGAGATGGTGTAGCCATAGAAGAGGGAACGGAACAGCAAGAAACAACGGTGAGATCACACCTATCACGCCTGTCACATCTCTCATGCGCAATTTATCATTTATGGAACACGAAATCTACGAGATAACACACAAATATTTGACATTTCTACATCTCAACCGATCTCACAGATTTTAGCAGGGAAATCACTCTCACACGCTGTCACATCACAGTAACAGAATGGGGCCTAAGAGAGTTATGCGGAGCCCAAATGTGATAGCTGTAGCCGATGCTTAGTATCTCAATGATAAGACTCAGTTAGCCGTGATGATGTGCCCACAAGCGCAGCCTGATACTAAGCTAGCAAAGTATACTCGAGGTGCCCAGAGACATTAGCACTAGATTGTCAGTCTAGTTTCTACCCACCCAATTGCTTATGACCGCATATAAGGATGTCTCGAAGTGGGATGAGTGCTAGCAGACACATTACTAAGGGAAGGACTTAGAGGAAGCAAGCCTTGTACTTGGCTAGCGGAAAGACGAATGCCGGAGGAACAGATCTAGGATCGCCTTACGGACTGGTGGATCTCAGTTGTAATGATTTGGCTGGTCAGAATGAAAGAGGGACCCACGGCAGAGATCTCGTTGAAGCGAATTTCATATATGATATCGGCCGACTATTGACTAGTGAAACCCTATATGTTAATTCAAGGAACTGGGTAGTAGGGCACTTACCGCCAAGCATGTGGAAGGCACTTGCGCGCACTTTGTGACTTGTACCAATGTATATGTCCTGGGCGTTCTGGGTATCTTTGTACAGCTAGTGAAAAGGCTCAATGCCCGAACATGTTATTACGATACGGGACTGGAAGGGGGAAACTTGAAGTATCCAGAACTACATTGGAGAGCCTAGGTGAACAGCCCTTGGGGCATGAAACATAGTACCTCTGGTGGAGCGGATGGTCTGATGTGGAACCAGATCTCTAGGACCAGAATATCTTAACCATTTTAATATTTTTATTTTCATACCCAAGTCCGGACCATATACACATTTTGGCAGATTTCTCAAGGTTGTAATATTAAATCCAGGTGGGAGTTTCCTTTCCTAGCTAAATTTCCCCACTTTCCTTATTTTTCTATTCCTTCTGTCTCTGTTTCATCTCTTTTCATATAAAACTAGAATAAATCCAGTATATAAGCCTGATGTATTTATCCAATAAAAGCAAGTTATCTTGCCACCTCTCATAACCACCCATTGTGATGAAGTTAAGAGTCTCTTCACTGCCGAAGTTTACCTGTTCCCATATAATAGGCCTGGGCAACCCCATTCTTGAAGTCCTTAGTGATCTTCATCAGGCTGGTTCGGTTACTTGTATTCATCATTGAAGTTTATTATATTATATCTTACACTAGCGTTTAGAGTAGACTGGTGAGGGCTTGCGTAGTTGTGTAGCTGTCACTCTAACATAGTCGGAAATTGTGTGTAATATACTTCATACCAGCTTTTGTGCCCATTTGAGATTTAATCAGTCTTAAGTGTGAATCTAGGTATTTCCTTAGAGGGGACAATATCTAGTAAGGAATTATTCGGCTCCAGAGTGAGGGTTCCTTAGCTAGCTTTTTAATCAAAGTTTAGCGAGCCACTAAGATTGTGGTGCGAGTTCCTAGTGATTTGGTATCACTTACAGTTTCGTAGCTTGACCCAGAGTTTGGTCAGGGACGTTACGGCATTACGCTAGCTGGAGCCAGAGTTTGCCCAGGAGTGTTTTGACTTTGTTGTAATCGGTTTTGTTTTGTTGGTTCGGTTATACACACATGCACTCGATGATAGTCTTCGCTAGTTCAGTTCTACGAACATCTTAGATTTTGTCACCACTTCGCTAGTTCATTGTTTCGACACTGGAGTGTGTTCTAGCTTATATTCGATCTTATACTATTCTGTGGGGAATCTTTGACAACCCAGCCTCGCTCCCTTTAAACAAGTTGATAGTCTGGTTAGGCGCAGTATTTTATTTGATAGGTTGTTTTATAGCACCTTTCACACCCCAGTACGAACCAAGCCAATTAACGACTTACATAAGTAAGTCTTCTTTTACACAGGTACATTACATGCTATAAAGCTTGTCTGAAACAAGAGACAATGTCTCTATGACAGGTCTTAGTAAATGCTACAGGGCATATGCTGAAAATTGCAGAAATGAATCAGCAATCCCTTAGCAAATTCACAATGGCAATGCATCAATTGAATGTACAATTAAGTGAAAAAGATGAAGAGAAATCTTCATCCAAGTCATCGACAAAGTCAACAGACAGTGGTGATCGTACCGGGATTGCCATGCCAATACCCAGACTGCCGGACAAATGTCTGCCAGTAATACCAGACAACTATAAGAATACATTGTACTTGAACATGTTGACAGGAAAGTGGAAAGATTCCATGCTCCAGTCATCACATACAGTAGGTCCATTAACAATAACACATAGAAACTATGTGGGATTTGGACAAGTAGGAGAATTACCTCCAACTACAGGCAAACCACTGTTTACACAGCGAGGCTATATAGACTCATGTCAAAGACGTCCATCATCACTACCAGATACGCTGACGCCTATGTTCCTACAAGGAACGGGATACATGCTAATGTATCTGTGCAATTCCAACAGATGCATGATTGCAACCATTAATACTTGCACTTTTATTTATGCGAGGTCTCATTGAGTTGTCAAAGGTTAACCTCCTCTGAATTGTTAATGACTAGGCTTTTGTAGTCAAGACTCTATATTCTTGTTTTCTCTGTCCCACACATGGGGTGATTGTGTTTTCTAGGTTTTACTTCTCAGAATACTTAGAGAGAAGTGGCCAAGTGCCAACAATGGGACCAAGTGTCCAAAACAAAACAATAGGCCAAGCGCCTTTCAACAATGGGACCAAATGTCCAAAAACAATAAGTCAACAATATGACTTGTCACACTAAAATTACAACCACCACACTGCCGAGCAGAACAGTCCTTTAAACTCTAGGTTCTGGCTTACTGTGCAAGCCACAGTCTCACCAATAACTCAAGAGAGTGGCCTAGTTTACACACAGAGAGTGGTAATAAATAACTTCACTTCTCACAAGAGAGTAAGCAAAGGCCAAATGTGTTTATTATACTGAGAACCTAGGAAATGCCAACTTGAACCCAAGTCTAGGTATTTAGCTTACTGTGCATTTCACAACAGTTTTACCAAACCCTAGGAACTTTAAGCTTCCTTAGGCACAATCCAGATGAACCATCTCAGTTGAGGAGAGAGCGAGAACCCTACTCTAACCTGGGGAAACACAACAACCTGTGTCCCCTTTTATACTACAAAGAAGTGGCTTATAAATAGGTACAGATATGTACAGTAAGCAATCAGTAAGCAAGGAGAGTGGATGAGTAAGACACATATAAGGATTAGTAAACAAAAGGGTATCTGAGTAATCAAAATAAAGGGCATCAGTCAGTACCTTGGGTATCATTGATTAATATGTCTCTCTAATTTGTATGATTCATCAGAATATTACTGATTGAAATCAACTCTAGGTTTTATGAACATAGTCTAGCAATTAGCCAAGTATATTTCTGTTGACTCTACTTCTGCTTGTGAACTTGTATGGTTGAAGTTCCCTGAATATGCATCAAGCAAGTCTAGCCTAGTATTAAACAGACACTAGTATTTCCTAGATTTTGTATTTCCTAGGTTTTGTCTGTTTGCATGGACTTTGGCTGAGTACAAAGTGTGGCAAGTACAAATACCATCCACAATGCAACTCAATGGGTACAATAGACTGCCATTAGCTTTGGCTAACAGTTTGGGACTCACTATAGCCCTAGGTATCCCTTTGTACACTCCAGATATGCTCAAACAGCAAGATCTAGATTATACAGACCTGGCCAGATAGCTGGCGTATCAATGCCAATAGTGAGACAAAGTCACACTGGGCAAACTTCTCCAGCACCGAGAGGACCTAGGTCACTCCTGGTACCGCCAAAATCTAGGGCTACAACACCAAAGTCAAATGACTTCATGTTCAAAGAGCCAAAAATTATATCTGACTCTGCTGCACAGCTTACAAATGACCTTAGTAAAGCATTCGGACCATTGGCAATACTGTCAACACCTATAAACATACAGTCCACAGTTGTGGACGATAAAGCTAATGTGAAAATGGAAGCATTCGGCGCGGTGATCTTACCAGCGCAAATGAAAAGCACTGAAAGCCCAGACAACCCAGGTAACAAAAGTGATACTCTCACAGAGCTATTAGAGCATTTTGGTTTAAACCAAACACCAATGCAAGTTCCTAAAAGGAACAAACCAAAGGACCTCCCAAAAAGAGAACCTAATCTGATTAACCACAATGTGGTTATTAAAGCAGAAGAATCAATCTCTGCTATGAAACATAAAACTGTCAAGACAACTACACCTGTCGTGACAGCAGTCCCAGTTATAATAACTGGGGAAAACACACTGACTAAGGTCAACATTGACCCAGACACAGGCATAGCCTATGAATGGACTAGCTGCGTAGCAATGCAATGCTTGTGCAATAAGAGTTTCCGAGAAACCAGAAAAGCTTCAGAATTCTTTCCAGACCAAATGGTTGGGTTCAACATGGATGGACTTCCAGTTGATAAATTCAACACACCTGAACAAGATAGTTTGCAATATGCAGGTCCTTCTAAAAGTGAGGGGAGGACCACCTCAAAAAACACCTACGAGAGGAGCTCCAGGAGCACCCGAAAACAGTGATGGCAGCTCAGACTCCAGCGGAGATGAGCACAAACGCAACAATGATAATAATTGTTGAAGCACACCATGGGATGATGATTCATCCCAAAATGATACCAATTTGGATGTCACAGATTTGTCAAATGAATTGTGGATTGGAGATATTCTCCAACCTACTGAGAAATTCAGTAGTAGCAAGAAAAAGAAGATGCAACGAAAAGTAGCATCACAACTTCAAGCAAAAACTGCAGACAATGATCATCGCAAACTGTGGCAACACCAAGTACACAAAGTGTACAGAAAGCAGATACATGAACACGTAGGCACTGCACTTCCTCCATTGGAGGGAGTAAAGGATATCAAAGTACCATCACTGGAGAGTTACGAAGGTACTCCCAATGTAGAGGTATTTGAAAGGTGGCTATTGTCACTTCTTCGATGGTTCGTAGCACACCGCTATTGCAGTCCAGCCATAGCACAAGATTGCAAAACTTAGGCATGTTTCTAAAAGAAAAAGCCTTAGATTGGTACAACGACAAAGTTGTTGGTGCACACAGGACCACAATTAAGTGGACCAGTGAAGAAGCCATTATTGGCTTATTCGATAGATGCATTCAAGCATCTACAATTCATCAAGCTGCTCAGCAGTTTGAGTCAATCACTTACTCACCTATTAAGGGAGTATGAGATTATCACTTGACCTTAGTACAATGGGCATCAAGGATGCAACATCCACCACATTCATATGATATGAAAATGTGTTTCGTTAAAGGATTGCCTATGTCAATCCTTGAAATACTTATAGACAGGGGAATAATCCCTGAATACACAAAATTTAAGACTATTGTCAAAGCGGTTACATGCATTGAAGATAATTGCACACTACATGATTACTATGTGTCAGGCAAGCAAAAAACGAGCACACCGAGCTCAAAATATGTCGCAAAGTGCACTATTGTGGAACGAGAAGCAAGTACTTCTCCTGCTAGAATGTATACTACATCAGCAGTACCAAAAACCCAACAAAGAGTACAGCTAGTAAAATATACTAGCAAAGGAAAGAGACCAGTTAAATTTGGTAACTCTTTCCATGGAACAGGACAAGTGTCAAAGACACCGTCTAAAGAAGAAGCAGTTTCTAGGAAACTATGCAAGCCAGGTCATTTCGCGAATGACCCAATGTGTGAAAGGCATGGAAAACCTTGGTTGTATGCCATTCAGGAAGACGAGCTGGAATCAGCTAGTCAAGATGTCAATCCACATGAGAATCTCAAAGAGGATCTTGAACATCCTCCAGCACTTCAACCCAACAAGGATGAAGACGAGGACAAGTCTGAAGGAGAATATTTCCTTGAGACATATGAAGATGAATATGTCAGTCATCTATATGATGACACCAATGACTTCCAAGAGTACTTGGGTCATATTCATGATCTGTACATTGAAAACAATCCTCTAGAGGACTGTGGACTGGCAGTATGCCTAGAGGATGACTGGGACAATGACATGTTCTTGTCCCTTGATCCTCAAAGCCACCAGATACAACTGGATGACACTGATTGTATGGTGGTTATTGACACGCCTAATGAAGAGCCTAAATCCAATACAGGTGAAGGCATTTGTAAGTCTAGTAGACTTATGACCAGACCTGACCAAGGTCCAGTCCAAAATTGCTGTCTTATGATGGCAATCATTGAAATTGCAGGAGTCAAAGCATTCATGCTATTTGACTCTGGCTGCACAATTGAGGCTTTAAGCCCTGTGTTTGTTTGATTAGCAAACATCAAAGTCCACCAATTGGCGGACCAACATTCATTACAGTTAGGAACTGTAGGAAGTAAAGCCAAATTTAATTTTGGCACAAACATACATATCTCCTATGAAGGTATAGACAATAAAGTATACTACAACATTATTAATGTCGATAGATCCGACACTATCCTAGGTATGCAATTTATGTGTAAGCACGGCATCAAACTAAGATTGTTGTTTGCTTCATTGCTTGTAGTAATCAGGATAATCATGATACAGGGATGAGTTATGAATACATAACCATCCCAGATAGTAACTCAAGACAAACAAGATCTAAAGATCAAGTTCCAATGAGTACTAATCGCAAAAGACTGAGAAGTAAATCTCGATCCAACTCTCATCAAAGATGAAGGAGACCAATTTGAGTCAAAGTGTGGAAATTCCCACTTGACAACATAGAGTTCAAAGAACTCTATGCTCATGGTCATGCAGATGATGAGCATGAAGTATTAAACACCATCCAAGAGGAAGACATATGGACTTCTTGGCTCTACCAGAGCGAGGTCTGTATACTGATGAGCAAATACCTTTGCTCCGCGCTTGTATTATACACGAGCATATGGACATCCTAGGAGGAGTACCACTGGTACTCCCACAATTTTGAGAAATTAATCATCAGATTAATCTCATTGACAAACAGCATAAGTATAACTACTATATGTCAAGATGCCCAGATCATCTTAAGACTCAGCTTAGTGATAAGCTTGAGAAATACACCAGTGCTAACTGGTGGACTCAACAAGCTGTTCTACAAGCAGCTCTGATGCTTTGCATCCCAAAGAAAAATGGTACTCTTCATACCATTATTGACTATCGTCAGCATAATGCTAACACGGTAAAGGATGTAACTCCTTTCCCAGACCAAGACAACATCATACAGATGTTGCCAAACATAAGTATTGATCTAAGATCGACCTCAGTGATGCATATGAACAGACTTGAACTGAGCCTGGAGATGTATGGAAGACTGCATTTGCATGCATCTTTGGGACATTCATTAGCAATGTCATGATGATGGGAGACTGTAATGCTCCTGCCACTTTCCAACAATTAATGACCTACATCTTTCATGACACTATTGGACAATATGTCCATGCTTATTTAGACAATATATTCGTCTTTAGTAATACACTTGAAGAGCATGAGAAGCACATCAGAGACATATTAGCAAGACTCAGGAAACATCATTTGTTTCTAAGGGGAGCAAAGTGTGAGCTTTACTCCAAGTCTGTAGACCGCCTTGGGCATGTTATAGACAATAAAGGTATCCATGTGGATACCGATAAGATGTCAAGAATTCACAAATGGCAAACCCTGTGCATGTACAATGATGTACAGCACTTTCTGGGACTTGTACAGTACATTGCACCATACATGCCCAAAGTAGCCCAGTTCACTGGACCACTTTCAATTATGGTATGGAACAATGTTCTGTTCATATGGATGCCAACACACAAAGTGTGTTTTCAAAACATTAAATGTTTAGCATCTAAGGCTCCAATACTGAAGCCAATCAATCCAAGTACAGATGAACCAATATGGGTCATCTGTGATGCCTCCGTATCAGGAGTCAGAAGTATGTACAGCCAAGGCCCTAGTTGGCAGACATGTAGACCTGCAGGATTTATGTCTTGCAAATTCACGGCTGCACAGCATAATTATAGAGTCTTTGAATTGGAGACTCTTGCAATCCTCGAAGCTCTTCTCAAATGGGAAGATAAAGTTCTTGGATATTGTATCCATGTGGTCACTGACCACAAAGCATTAGAATTCTTCCTTACACAAAGGAAGCTTTCAAGTTGTCAAGCATGCTGGATGGAATATCTATCCAGATTTGACTTTGATATTTGTTATATCAAAAGTATAACCACCCATTGCAGTAGCATTATTTAAATACCCCCAGTATCTGTTGTGGAGATTATGATAATAAACCCAGTAAGCTACTGTACAGTAAGAGTGTAGGGGCATTTTAATCCCTCTGTGTTTACATTTGACGAGGTCATGTGACTCGTTTGTTGCAGCTTTTGGGTGGCTGGACAAAAATAGGTTATTTACGGGCCTATTTAGGCAATTTCTGGGATGGTAGCTAGCCCAAAAAAGACTATATATAATGTATTAATATTTGAGCACTACTCCAAGGTGGATTAGGCACCATAAGGGGATGGATTGCATCAAAAAATCTAGATGATGTTCAGTCAAAGCTGGCTGAGCATTACCAAATTGGGTAATGCCATTAAAACAGTAAAAGCGACCTAAAAAGCCTGCTTCTACATGGATATTCCGCCCTATAAGAGTGTAAATAGTATCTTTACATATATAATAGGTCCCTGAAGCAAAATTACAGCAATAGCTGAGGTCAAAGCTGTTTTATTACCATATTTAGAATGCCAGCAAAGTGACCTAAAAGCTTGTTTATGCAGGTGTTCTACCTAATAGCAGTTGAGTTTTCAGTCAGACATACGCGCACAACTTAGACAATAGTCTATGCTAGTTCAGTTGTTTCACTACACTGGCTGGTGTATCATCTTACATTTGTTATCTTAACTTTCTTTGGGGAATCTTTGTAAGGGCCGGTGGCCAGAGTCCTTAGGTCGCACGCATGAACACTACAAAAGCTATGCAATTGTGTACTCAAGGTGCGAAAGAACTAGCATAATTAGCTAATTGTACGGTACTTAAGTAGACAAACTGAATAGAAATAGAAATAATATCTTATCAATTGATAAGATAAGGTAATTGGCGTACAACACCAAAGGAATTGGGCCGCGCGCGTAGGGCGTGGCCGGCTGTTATCAGAATGGTGAAGGGGGTAGGCAGAAGTGGAGGCGTTACAATCTTTGACAACCCAGCCTCACTCCCTTTAAATAAATTGATAGTCTGGTTAGGCACGCCCCGGGTCTTGTATTTGGTATGTTGTTTTCTAGCGCCTTTCACATACCAGTACAAACCAAGCCAATTAGTGTCCAAATCAAATAATCAAAACCAAAACCAATACAATGAAACTAAGATTCTCCTAGGCAAACTCTGGCTCTAGCTAGAATAGTAATCTCAAGGTTTGTCAACAACTCTAGGCAAACTCTGGCACTAGCTGCTGTGATGCTGTAAAGTCCCCAACCAAACTCTGGGCCAGGCTACAATATTGTGAGTGAACTTAATCACTAGGACTTTGTACCACAATCTTAGTGGCTTGTCTAACTTCCTAAAGAAGTCAACTAAGGAACCCTCACTCTGGAGCCAAATAATTCCTTACTAGAAGCCGTCCCCTCCAAGGAAGCAACTAGATTTGGGTTGATCTGGAGTTCAAGGGAACTCTACACACTTAAATTCAATCAAGATATAAATTGGCTTTGTGAAGTGCATGAAGTTAGTTACTTTCTAAAGATAACCAAGTCAGGAGGCCTCATGCTACTAATCCCAAGGGGATGTTCTACAGAGCACTGGTCTTAGCAGTCAAGTTGAGGGCAAGAAACTTGTTTTATTGAATAAATATGTCTGGCTTATATACTGAGTAGAGAGAGTTCAATAATACAAAAAATAGATGAAACAGGTACGGAGAGAGAGAGTGGAACAGAGGAATCTGGCTTGGAAAGGAAACTCCAGCCTATATATGGTACACACAATAAAGAAATAGTCCATTCTTGGGTATATAACAGAGATAAAATATAATTTCATGAGGATTAACATAGTTTTAGAGTGTTTTGATCTGAACTTGAAGGTTCCTCCAATTACTCCACAATTCTCTGGGGTCAGGAGTACCTTAACACTTTGTGACCACTTGCCGCCCAGTTTCCCTTGGGTGACTTTCATTCTACTCCTCAGATAGTTCTGTCCATCCTGAGTGTAATTAACATTCTCTTGAGAAGCCCTGGTGTCTAGCTTCCTAACAAAACCACTTATGATAGCCTTGAGCAACTGTGCTGAGTGCCTACAAGTGATTCCTGATAGTCAGCTTTAATGGACAAGACTTCCCATGTATGATTTCTAAGATCAAATGTTTTGATTAGCCAAGGCTATCCTGGCACGTAGCTTTCTGTGGAATCACTAAGCATGTTTCCACTGCTTTCACAGATACAACCAGTGCCGCAAGTAGACCTCTATGGTTACCTCGGGATTGTTCTGATCCAATGTTACGGACTGTAAAGTCCTCATCTTAACATAGCCTATTGGGGGTCTTAGTGCGAGGGATGCCTTCCCTCATAAATCCTTCCCTCAAGTAACATATTGACTTAGTGGTACTTATCCCACTTCAAGATATCCTGTAGTTTAGAGAGTATACACTCTTGGGTATAACTAGATTGATGATCTAGCATTAACATCTCTGGGCAGCCCAGGTATCCTCACTAGCTTGGCTCTAAGCTATGCTTGTGGGCATACCTTCACAGCTCACTGAGTATTATTGTTAAGTTCTTTGCCTCGGCAACAGCTATCATGCTCAGGCTCCATATAACTTTCTTATTGCATTGTATAACACGTACAAAATGTCAAAATGTATGGTTACACACCTTAGGCCAATTTTAGGCCTAATACCATGAATGCATTCTTTTCCTCTGCTCCAAGTACTGAAAGTTGAAACCTGTCTTGAACCTGTCTCCGCCCATGTCATTTTGTTCCCTGGCACATAAAGCAATTGGGTCTGGTCAGCATTGATAAACAGCTCTGGTGGTATGTTATTATATTCCTTGATTAAGTATGCTTTCCAAAATGCTGACCATATACATTGCTCCTCCCAGTCCTTTGGCAGTTTCTGTGTGGCATGGGTAGCTTTATGGACTGACCAGTTCATCTGGGAGTGAAGCCAGTTTCAAACAAACACCTCTAAAGTGCAGAACTTGGAGCCATCTGAGAATTCTTGTTCCAGAATCTTGGGAGCCATGACCATGATTGTCACCAACAGAATTCCACGCACTGTCACCACTGAGATCTGAGCTCCCGCTGCATGGATTTTTGCAAGTTGAACCTTGGCTGCTTCAGTGACTTCTGGGTAAGATGCCTTTATGTAATGGTGAGTAAGTCTTTCAACAGTGGAGCTATCAACTCACAAGAATGCCAGTCCTTCCCTTGCTATTGTATTGTGGGTTGTTTCCATCACAAGCTTGTTTCAAGGCAGCAGCACTCCAGCATGGTTTAGGACCTGAGCGGTCAATCCAGCCACCAATTGTTGTTTTGCTTATGGTGCCAAAGATTGAAGAATGAGCTTGCTTCAACTCCTTTGCAATTTCTGTAGAACTCCAGCCTCCAGTTTTCACCTGAGCATCCTTGATAGCTGCCTATGCAAGCAATGTGAACCAATTGGTGTATGTTGCAGGTTGTGGTGTATTGATTTTTGGTCACCCTTGTGGTTTTTGTGAGTTGGCTTGGATTTTTTGCCTTGATCTCTCATGCTGGCTGGGAGAGTTTGGCAACATTGAATTGCATTTGATGGTGAGTCCCTTAAAATGGCTTTGCTTTCAGTTTTCATTTGCTGAACATGAGTAACAGATGATGTTCTTCAAAAGCATTGAACTGTACCTTTCGCTTGATACCTCCAGGACTCCATTTCCCACTTTTGATTTCATGAGCTTTCTCCCTTGCATGCTGTTCATGTTTCTGCTCTGCCGCCCATTTACATTTCTCATCTGCATCTCTGGAGGCCTTGATCTCCTTTGAAAATGCATCATCTGTTGGATAATAAAATAGAACACAATATTACCACTCAGGATAATATATAGCACAACGGCAGAATAAAGCGAAAAGCACAATATATTCTGTTTACCCCCTACAGCACTGAGAGAGGGGCAATTGGATGAGGTAGCGTATATCTAGCTACTGCTTATATACTGGTAATGGGGGTGATAGGAAATAAGTACGTGTAAGTACATGTCAATAATGAGTGTGAGATAACTATGAGCTTGATCAATCATAACAATGATACTGATATCTGCTGATATCCAACACTTCCCCACAAGCTTGTAGTTAGTCGAACAAAGAATAAAACAAATGTAAACAATATACCAATCAATCAACTTCTGCATTAACTCCACCCAATAATTTGTGTGCGTGCAACATAGTAGCTAACTTTCAAGCAAAACACTTTGACGTGGAAAAATGATCTGATACAATGAATGGTCTCGAAATGATCTGTTCAACTCACGATATGAACAACAATGTATGTCTGTCTGGTAGCATGCCTCTGATGCTTGTCCGATGTCCAATCCCTTGTCAAATACACAATTTGACACTAAATTTGTGCTCCAACGCGATGGGTCTGCTCTGATCAAACACACAGTTCGATCCCAATAAGTGTTCTCTTGACACTTTAGTTAAACACACAGTTTAACAACAATATTTGATACGCAATCAAATGTTGACCCGTGAATGATTGATGGACAATGATAGATGATGGTGACGTGGACAGTGTGAGTGAGTGAATAAGTGCACAACGCCGTGTGACTTGAGTAAAAACTCATATGAGCTTCCGAGTGGCGATAAGGATGGGACTGTTCCTCAATCCTTCTATAGCACTATGTTTTACTAGCCTGCTAGACTGGCTATGATCCGATTGTGTTGGATAATTAAATAGAACACAATATTACCACTCGGGATAATATATAGCACAACAGCAGAATAGAGTGAAAAGCACAATATATTCTGTTTGCCCCTACAGCACTGAGAGAGGGGCAATCGGATGAGGTAGCGTATATCTAGCTACTGCTTATATACTGGTAATGGGGGTGATAGGAAATAAGTACGTGTAAGTACGTGTCAATAATGAGTGTGAGATAACTATGAGCTTGATCAATCATAACAATGATACTGATATCTGCTGATATCCAACATCATCGTTGGCCCTATCATGGAGCTCTTCCCAGTCCTCCTGCTCCTGTATTTCCTTCTCCTTCCCTCTTATCACTTTGAGCCCGAAGTTCAAGATACTCCATGGCTCATCCTCAGAGTTTTCCAATGCAAGCATGTAGCTGAGGGAACTGTGGAATGTGGCTTGTCATTGCAATTTTTTTTTTTTGAGCTGGATGTTGCCTTGTTTGTAGTAATTTGAGGTGAGAAGGTAATGGAGAATGGCTCCGGCAGTGAATCAATAGATGGTGATCATGATTTTTGCTTTCCTGTATTCCAGCTGATACTTGTGTCCCAGGCTTCTGAAGCTTGCTTGCTATTGCAGGCTGGGTCTGCAAGAGTCTCTGGCATTTCTTCGGGTCTCAACTCTGGAGCTTCTGCATGTCCTTCCATACAAAAGATATCTGAATCTGAGGTGAAATCTTGTTCAGTATTGAGGTCTTCATATAGTGCTTCAGAAGCCTGATAAGAAAAGTTGTTTACCCCGCTGACTCTGTGTGTCAGGTGATTGAGTTCACACTGCCACAGCAGAATTGGTTGCATCCATCCACAGCACACATATGGCGCAATGTGTGTTGCACAGGCCCCAGCTGTTCCTCAATGGGACTATGCTGGTTCTTTCTTCCTTCCTTCCTATATTCTTTCATGAGTGAAAAAAGATAAGGAATTACAACTTTGCCAAATTTTTCACCTGTTATTATTTGGTGCTCACATGTAAGCCACCCCAAGTTGTGCATGTAAGTCTAGGATTACCACAGTTTCTATAATGGGCATATATAGTGGCCAGTGACATTACTTGAATAGTTATGTTCCTTTTGGTGTAACAGTTATAGTTGGTCACTTTGACCTGCTTACAGTGCATCAGACATCCCAAACACACTTCTATAATTTTGATCAAAGTTGTAGCTACTTTCTTTTATCTTCTTTGCTACTCATTACTCATTATTATACTAAGTATGACTTATGTGTGTGAAATGTGCAGTGCATGATCAAAGTTGTACAGCACATCAGCAAAACGTGGGTGAGCTGCGGCCGTTGTCAGGCACCATACAGCCGTTTCCAGCGGCTCCCAGCGGCCCCAGCGCTGTACAGTGCCGGAAAGCGGCTTCCCGTGCATACACGTTTTGCTGATGCATGACATGTGCAGAAATGGGTAATTTTTCCCACTTTTGAACAGTATACTCTCCACACCAGAAATATAGTACTGTATCGTTACAACCATAAGTTCGCGGGTGTTACACGTTACGCTGCGAACTTACTTTTTTTTGTCAGTTCGTTTATCATATATGGTAATGCCGGCGTAGCCGGCCGCAAAAAATTATCATATTAGGACGAAAAAGTGTGCTGTTACGCATTATGTTTTGCAAAACAGCTAAGTTCGAGGGGTGGGCGTTACGCATTACGCGAACTTATGGTCGTAACAATACCGTGCTATAAAACTCATCACCTAGCTATGGTGCCGTGGCTAGCAACATTTATGTTATGATTACATTGTGGTCAGTACCTGTAGTATTTGCCTGTCAGTTCTGTCTTTATCACCCGATGAATGCAACATACGAGCCGTGTCATGTGTCTTCATAAATTTATACCATTCGATCCAGTTCACAGTTGCCTCATTGTACAATGGTTCCCAGTCTCGACAAATATGAATCTCTCCTTCTCTGTCCTCACTAAAATTTCTTTTTGTGAAGTCACCTGGCTCCAGCGTTAGGTCTGCATCACACAGCGTCATTTGCAGCAAGTAATTGAGGCAGTGATGGATGTGAGTATGCAAGTTTACCTCCACACCGGTAAGGACACCCTCGAGATACTGCACACAATGCTGTTCATGGAATGTGGTAACAAGAAAAGGACGGTGCATGTCTCCCAACCGGACCATTGAGTTTCCAAATGGCAAGGCAGCAAGCCAAGCTGTCCTTGATGAATTGTCAAGAGAGAAATGGACACTCTCCTCAACGTGCATTGCAACGGGTTGGTCAAGCTGTAGCGAGAGGCTTTCTGGATAGTCTTCACCAAGGAATGCTTTGAAGTGGTTTACAGTAAGTGCACGTAAGAATTGTATATTTAATATGTTACTTACTGTGATGTTTACCTATCGGCTGCAAGTTCTCAAATGCTCTTGGAAATGTAACATATTGTTGGGCCTGCTGCAAACGCACCCAGATGAACAGAAATGAGGTGAGGACTATTGACACAATGGTCAGTGATATGAGGAGCAGCGAAGTTACCCGTGCTAGAAAATTAGACATTGTTAATTATTTCTGGGGCAACTGTGAGTGGATTCTATATGTATCAGCCGCAAATTGTTAGAAGCGTAAACCGGTATTGCCGCCTTTTGAGAAAATATCCCTGGTCTCGTAAAAAGGGTCCAATAGGATCCAATATGCCAAATCTGAGCAACGGTTCAACTCGGGAACAGAGCTTCTCCCGTGCGCACTTTAGAAGGGCACGGTTCATTTTTTATTTCCGCATGCCACTCCGGTTTTTGATCGCCAGGTACAGTACGGTAGGTAGGTAGGTTACGGTGTACCACAACTCTGCATCACAGCAAAAAAATTAAAGACGGATGACAGATCGGCCTATGACTAGCCAAGGCCGAAAGTCTGAGCATATGGTACTATGAGATTCAGAATCATGATAAGATCATGATGGCACTATGTAGACATGCAAAAATAAGGCATAAGTACACAAACTCGGATACAGTAGTATACTATAGATTCAAAAATAAACTCATAAGTATTGATCAGTAATTAAAAACTGAAACCTGCGGAAATCAAAAATCAGACCGTGCCCCCTAGCTCCCCCTAGGCCCCTAAGTGCATTCGTTGTTGAACAGCCCTACTAGTTTTGGACCGGAGAATATTCCGACCATGGTGCTTACCGCACCAGATTCGGCTAATCCGGCATTCAGATCTCAGATCCCGAATAATTTCTTCCTTCCAGTTCATCGGTCTAGTAGATGATGAATACCCTCGATCTTCCTCATTTCATTGGTTTTGATGGTAGATGAACTAACGGTCACAATTGCACAGTACCCGGAGACCTCGGGGCAGTTCCACCGATAAGCAGGTGGAATACATACACACCATCCTCCTGGATCTCAAATTACATCTCCCCCGCTGTTACTTACAAGCTGGTAGTACTTGCCTCAATGTCGACGTTGGTTCTGGAGCGATCTATTTACGTTGGAAACTATTTAAGTGGCATCCTTTATGGTGCGTATGAGCTCACCCCTTTCGTTCATAATTTGAGCCTAGTTAACCTTCAAATAGGCATAGAAGCATATCTTTTTGCTCATTCGGTGTTTTGTCTGTGGTCCCAACCACATGCTCAGCATCAAGGAAGGGCATTCTACGTTACCTATGGTGCAATCCTGCTCCTCCTTACCACACTCGCGATCACGACCAATGCTCTCTTTGGACAAGAGATGTGGATTGAGCATAGGGACTCACCTGGAGGTCCGATAGGGTACTTTGCTGCGAACGTATCAGCATGGTACAACACTCTAGGATCCACGGCAGGTATTCTAACCAACTTCATGGCGGACGGTCTTTTGGTGCGGAGTTTACTGGGTATTCGTCTACCTCTTCCGAAGGACTAATTTCTGGCGAAAATTGTTATCTTTTGAAGCTCTACCGTTGCTATATGATCTGGGGCTCCAGGATCTATATAATCCTACTTCCTTGTCTCATTTATTTGGCATCAATAGGTGAGCTACTACTTCTAAGATGTTTCACACTCTTGACACGGTTGTAAATTAGCCATGGCGATACTCAACACCATTCTGGGTGCACTTCCCGGTGCTAACGTATTCCGAGGAAAAGCTAATGACATAGGAATTGGCTGGGTTTCCCTGACTATAAGCCTAAACATAATTCTATCCACCTTGATTTGCGCTCGACTCCTGATTATGCGGAGGCGTATCAGATCAATTGGAGTTTTGAGCCCTGAAAGTACAGCAACGTACTCCAACATTATTGCCATTATCGTGGAATCCGCTGTCCCATATACCTTCAGTGGTATCGCCTTGCTAGTGACCAGTATTCTACAGAATAACACAGAGCTCGCATGGAGTTTTACGTGGGGGGTCTTTTCGGTATGTGCATCAGCTTCCCGAGTGTTACATTTTGTTCAGCACTGCTGATTTAGGCGATCTCGCCTCAAATGATCATTCTTCGTGTTGCAATGGGCCAAGCTTGGAATCGCGAGACAGTAGACAAAGTGTCTCGTAGCCTTTCATTTGCGCGTCCGCTCAGTGAGCTTGAGTCGGGGGTAGTCTCAAGTGCTGTGAGTGGCAGGACACATGCAAATTACGAGGCTGGGAATCCTGTGCTTCTCCCTCCTCCTGACCATCTAAATGGTTCCAGTTCTGACATGGATATATCCAATGTGAAGAAGCAGAAGTTTAAGCTCCCTCAGCCTCACTGACTTCAAGAACCTAGAGACTCTATGTTCACACATCCGTGTGGATCGTCAGTGTATAATGAGTCTGCCTAGGAGAGACTACTACCTAGAACCATATATGTATGGTGTACATAAAGATGTATCATGTATGCACCTCTCGTATGCGACATATTATATTTGAAGTTTGAATGCGATAGTTACAGTTTGCAGAAAAAGTGATATAGTAAAAGGGAAGTATACTAAGGCAAGTTATATTTAATCATCTTAATAACACCTGAGTGAAGGAGTCAAGTAGCTTGTTGAAGCGAGAATTCTCAAGGAAGGACATTGGCTTTCCAAAATGTTTGCTATGGCTGCGAAGAGAATATATGCTATTAAGTATACTTAGACGACCGTGATCAATCGTACAAGAGTCCACCACAGATTATGCACCTCAGGTTTGAGGTGATTTCCTCTGTGCTACGCAAGAGGAAGGAGTGAAGAGTTTCTCGAGCATTTATACAGTGGGATCGGCGCTGCTCTTTAGAAGTAAAGCATGCCGAACAATGTCATCGAGTTGGCGTACGGGTTTTTCATGAAATTGCACCACAGAGGCAAGCAGAGCTATGAAAAAGTTTAAAGAGCTGGACAAGAGTGGAAGGAAAGTATGATATAGTAATATGGCAAGAGTCCTTCTCGTATTTTACGAAACGTATCGTCCTAGGACGCAAGATGGTGACGAAGAGAGTTAGAAGGGAACTTTGAGCGCGAGCCGCTCACCAACTCAAGCTGTTATATCGAACTTCCTACATACCAATAGATTAATATCTATGTAATCGTAATACATCTTGGCAAGAAATTTTCACTGCCGTTGTTAATTTTGTATGTTTAAAGACCAACCCAACTCAAGGTCGTCATCAGCTCAATACTTCCTTTCAACTTGATATCTTCCGAGGATGCACCAACCAACACACTAAAAATGCCCTTCTCCGCAACCCACGATCCACGTCTCTCGTCGTAGAAGCCCAAAGCTTCCCGATCAAATTCGGCTTCAACAGCTTTACTCTCGCCTGCTTTCAACGCGACCTTTTTAAACCCTTTCAACTCTCGCTGAGGCCGCGGCAACGAAGCTTCCTCGTCTGAAATATAGATCTGTGCTACTTCACGCCCATAGACTTGGCTAGTGTTCTTGATAGTGAATGTAACTATGAATTTGCCTTCGGAGGAAACCCTAGAGCACTTGAGAGTCGAGTATTCAAAGGTTGAATACGATAGGCCATATCCGAAGGGAAACATTGGCTTCACATTCTTAATCTGGTAGCCTCTGTATCCTACAAAGACTCCCTATGGTTGACTGGATCAACTTGAAGCACTGAACCAAAGAAGATTCAACACACCTCGTTGTACAATATGCGTCCGTGTTCTTGGCCCTTATTTCCATACGACGGGAAGGACGGTACGTCTTGCAAACGTTTACTAAAGTTCCATGTCAGCTACTCTCACTCAATCGAACGAAGGCAACACAGACTGACGGGAACGTGAGAGAAAGCTTTGCAGATGGGTTAACTTTTCCAAAGAGCACGTCGGCAATTCCATTTCCTAGTTCGTTCCCACCATAAAAGGTCTGAAACCTGCATCAGCTTACACAAATCAGAGTAAGAAGAGTGTTACCTGTAACACAGTCGGGGCCTCGTCAATCCACGGGAACGTTACGGCGGAGCCAGATTGGTTGATAACGATCGTTCTCGGATTAGCGTTCAAAACTTCGGAAACGAGACGATTACAGAGTCCTGGTAGCTCAAGATCATCACGATCGTATCCCTCGCTTTCCCAGCTGGAGAGAAGTAGCGTCAAAACAAATAGATTATGAACAAACAAGAGAATTCACTCATGGTTCAAGCCAACAACGAGAATTGCAACTACAATTTTGAGAGATGAGATGCCACTGTTTCGTATACATCATGATAAGGCTTACCATCCGATGCCTTTGCTAGGTTCACTGCGTCTCTGAGGGCTGTCTCAGGATCAATAACCTTTACAGCACCAATTCTCAAACCACCCCAGTTGGGTATGATAGGAACCTGCTTGATGTACTCGTGGTTATTACACTGTACTTCGACCTTGTAACTTTGCCCTGCTTTGAGATCCTGGATAAGGACTTTGACATCGGCTGTTCCAAGCCCCATGAAATACGAGTCGCCAAGAAGAGGCGCATTGCTGAGATCGATCGCGAGCTTGCCGTCAAAGTAAAGATTTCCTCTTCCCGCGAGAATGAGAGAGAACTGATAGGTTCCGGACTCATCTGGGGTAAACGAGGTAGTGTACTATTGGAAGATATTCAGAATCCGACTGGTAAAGGAAATTTGATCCGTACACGATAGTAACACTCTTTCTCGACCTTGGTCTCATCCTAACTCAGAGTAGATATATCAACGGTCAGAATATGTAGTTTTGAAAGTGTACCCACAACGCCATCAAGTAAGACACAATTGCTTCCTTTCGTAGTACAGCTCCAGACACATGGCTTTAAGCTGTCGTTCAAACTGGGCTCGGCGGTCGCAAAATGCTTGCTAGGTTTCTCGTTCCAGAATTCCAGTAAAGCCCCCTTACCCGACCCGTCTTGAAGTGATATATATGGATCAAGTAGAGGGTTATACTTGTGAGTCGTTGTCCCAAGAGCGAATTTGACGTCTACGCCGAGGTCCTTGGCGCTGGACTGGATACCCTCCAAAGGGGTAACGGTATAAGACTCGAGTAGTCGAGCCGAACCTCCTCCTGAGGTCATCGCGTACTTTGCGTTTGGCCCAATGACAGCAATTGACTTGACATTTGAGGAGAGCGGTAAAATATTGTGATCGTTCTTGAGGAGCACAATCGAATCGGATGCAGCGTCTCGCAAAAGCTTTCTGAGTTCAGGAGTATCTACTCCTTCTTCGGGCGCGTTAAAAGGAATCCCAGATGCATAAGCTCTTTGGAGAAGTTCAAGCACCTTGAGACAGTCCAGTTAGAAAGCGTAAAATATACTTGATTTTGAGTCGCACCTTGCGAGCTCTATCGTCCACGTCACTCGGGAAAAGCTTTTGGCCGGCGAGAGATCGTTCAACGGCCTTCCCGCGCATCACAGAAGGCCCTCTGTTCACTACCATTAGAGCTTGGATTAAGACTACTTGAAAAGCAACGTACGGCATTTCAAGATCGACTCCTGCTTTGATACTTTCAGCTGTACTGTATACGCCAATCCAGTCGCTCATGACGAGGCCTACAGAAAAGAAAGAGCGTCAGAAAGGTCAACTTGTTGCTCCACCGTCATTAACCTTTAAAGCCCCATTCCTTGAACAGAAGGTGAGCCTTGGTCAAAAATGAATCAAAATCACGCACTTTACGCAAGATATCATTCAAAAGCCAAGAACTCTCGGAAACATGGACACCGTTGACACGATTGTACCTGTACCCCATCTGAGAATGCAGGTCAAAACAGCAAGCCAGGAAGCATACGAAGTCATCATTGCCCAAGGATCCGAGTGCTTTAACGCAAGCTGGAAAGGCTTAAGGTAAATTTCTCGAAGAGCACGCTCGCTAACATCACCTAGAGGACGTCAGGTCAAATACCGGTTCCAGTAATCAGCAACTTACTGCTGATTGAAAATCTCTCGAATTCTTGGTCGTTTGCGACGTAATGCTTCAAGGTACTGCTCACACCAACCGATTGTAGGCCATTGATGTACGCCGCAGCAATCAATCCATTCAGCGCCGGGTCTTCAGCGAAAGACTCGAACGACCGGCCGCCAAGAGGTGAACGTTGAGTATTCACGGTAGGTCCCAGTAAGATATGGCAGCCCTTTGCACGACATTCTTCGCCCAGGGCGACACCGACCTTGTAAGCAAGATCGACGTCAAAGGAAGCGCCTAGGCCAGTCGAAGACGGAAAACAGGAAGAAGGAACGCCGTTAAAGAAGCGAGTTCCTCTGACACCGTTCGGACCTAAGCTGATAGTTGGAAGTGTACATTTGTTGATAGAGAGTGCATACCGTCACTCATCCGCATCGACGGAATACGGTCATCAATTGATTCTGTATGCCACCAGCCCTGTTTCGCATCTTGTGGGCAGACATAGTATTGTAGGAAAGAAAGGTAATTACCAGTCCGGCTAGCAGCTTGATTTTCTGGATTATTGAAAGTGAAGCAAGCGTTTCCTCGACGTTGAACGACATGATTTTCGGAAGCAAAGGAGGGGAAGAATAACCATGGCCTTTTTTATAAGTCTGCTCCAAAGGACCAGCTGACCAGAGATGTGGTCTGCGACTCTCAGCTCCGCGACGAGCAAAGTTCGAATCGGGGAAAGCTCGGATATTTGTCATGATCGTGACCGTGAAGCACCAGAAATTGTTTGAGCTGGTTTCAGTCTAAAAAGGTGTTCTGCACATTGGCTGAACATACGTGTTGAAGGAAAGTCTGAATAATATGAACAACTTACAGCTGTAGTTACAACGCTGTGAGAAGCAGAGAGAATTGTCCGAATCGATAAATTGGAATTGAGCGGTCGAGAAAATATGCTGGCAGGCCTGAGATACATTCGCACCGCGGAAATCAATCTAATAATCTTCATGTTGTAACCGCCTTCAATTGCACAAGTCTGGCTATAATCGTTTGCTCTAGACCCATTGAAATTTCAGATTCAAGCAGATATCATATATCACGATCCATATCGAGACACAACTCTATGTCTATGTATTGCCTAACAAGAACATAAACCTCGGTCGACAGTGACACTTCGATAAACCTTCTAAAAAACGCACCAATGGGACGGATGCCGTAGTCGAGATAGCGTATTTTAATATGAGCAAGCCAGACGTTCAATCACCCCAGCTGATAGACAACTTGACGTTAGGATCGTCGAACACTGGAATGGCAGGTCTTTGTATTGGTTTTCTCTAAAAATACAACAAAAGTTAGCCCTACTTGACAAAAGGGAAAAAAATAATCGGGAACGCACAGGCGTCGAGATGACGATTTTTGGAACATCTTCCTCTCCATTTCCGATCTCCGCTGAATCCCCTTCGGTGTCATTTACTGGGGCCTCTTGCTCTGTTTGAGTTTGCGCAGGAGACGCGGTACCCGTAATGGAGTCGAAGTCCTGAGCACTGTTTGAGGCAGAGAGGATATCAGTTCGTATTGAAGACACGCGGCTCCGATGGTTTGGATTGGTGTATAGGTCTCTATTTTGATAGCTAGGTATCACGTTTACCATGCGTCTAAAAACAGACAAAATGAGCCAATGTTGTTTTGTCAGTGAAAGCAGATAGTACACACTCTTCTTTTGCTCGGACGATGACCCCAAGACGTTCTCGAACGCGGGCAGGGTCTATAGGAACTATTGAAGGTATTCTGAGTTGGAAATTGTCAGTAAACAACATTAAGTGGCAAGCCTGAAGCTTACGGTTCAGGCTGGTCATTTGTTGTAGGAATTAGATGGCTACGTTCATTGATAACATCTCGTTGATTTTCTCTTGAGTGGCCCTTGGAGCGCCAACAACAAAGGATATCGCTGAGAGGCATATGGTGGAGAGAGAAAAGACAAAGGCATAATGATTCAAGGAAGCAAATTGAAGGTGCCTGAATCGGCCCGGATCCAACGAGCTTGGGACGTGCACGATGCCTAGCTTGGGAAGGCTTGGGACTGTGGCCACTCTAGTCTCGAAACCAAAGCTCTCGATGCGTAAATAAAGCGGTTCACGCTATGAGAGCGTAGCTTCTGGATCATGCTGGACCTCTGTACGCTTTTTAACTACGCGTCGTACGATTTGCACAACTTACAGCTTGGATATTCTAATGGAACCAGGCGCGTTTATTTCCATTACTCGCCGTATTTTCACGTAGGCCAGTCGCTCTAACCCCAAGCTTTGTGACTGGATGAATGTATAGAGATCAATACTGATGACTTGGAATGAAGGGAGTTGGATTGGACTTGGAAGTCGATGCACTGTTAACCTAATCTTCCTATTCGACGCTCGGCCAGCTTCAACGTTCCAGAACTCCAGTAGGCCCCGGGGCATTACTTTTCCGGTCTAAATGCATATGTACCTGGCTTGTACTGCGGTACCTGTGCTTATTTTCCTTGGTACTTGACGTTTCGGGTTCCTCGCAGCTCATCGACATCGCTCAGCTTTGAGGGACTGTCCTCGAACGTTTGAACTTGAAGGCTCTCACAAGTGGCAGGGTCTCGATTCTCCAGCGATGAAACAGGTGGAAGCTGGGTGGAAGAGAAAAGAATAGCAGTTAGGCTTTTCAGTCGGTGATTACGGGAAGTTGACCCTGGATTTCTGGAAGATTCAGAGCAAGTTGCACGCCAGAAGCTGAGAGCTGCGGTAATAATCCAAGTATCCATTTTTTGGTTTCTCGACAGTACTGTAGCTAGAGACGCGAGCTTTAGCTCGTTACCCGGTTAGCCGTGTAACACTAGCGACATTCAGAACTTTTGTTTTGGTTGTATCAGATGCTCCACACGATACGCGGCCCAATGTATGTACCTCAATTGAGACAAATCAAAATTATGTGTGATGTTCCACGGTTCCCTTGTGTAATTTTACTCATCTGAGCAACGACGTTCTCTCCACTTCTCCTCGCCCCTCACCTCAATTCTCCGAATTCCTACCTACCTATCCGGTGGACCACGCTCGCTTTCCCCACTTATTCTTTTCCAACATAATTTACCATGAGAGGCCGTAATCTTGACGAGGCGGCCGATTCGCTCCTTGACGCTCGCGAATCTCAAGCAGAGTCCAGCTATGTTCGATCTATTGCTTTCTTCCAATTTCCATCGGTTAAAACTATTCGCCACTATAGGGTCCGTTTCCATCTAGCAGTTCCTTCTCCAAACGCCAAACAAATTCTTCTTCTATCGCCGACAAAGTGAGCCAACGCATGCGTATTATCATGCAGCCCAGTTGACTTATCCTCCTTCAGTACTCTCTATCCGCCGACCCTGCAACATGGGGTTCCAATATATATTCCACTGTCAGAGAAGCGGATGATTCGCTGCATTCTCTTGAACCCCAGAAGAAACTAGATGCCCATCCTTTCGTGTTGTCCAGTAGAGCTTTTGCCAATCTCGGATGTTTGGCGTTTCTCTTAGTGATTCTGGTGGGATTATTGTACGTCTGCTCAGCTCATAACTTGGGAAGCACTCATTGACCCTACAATTCTATTTGTAGCCTTGGTTACCCTGTGCTTACTTTCGCACAGAGAGGAGGGTTTTCCACAGTTACTTCTTTAAACACCAAAACGAACGGAACTGGGCAGGTATGTTTACACAGTAGCGAGGGACGCTTGATGTAGATAGCTAATGCGGGAATCGCTGCAGGTCCCGTCTATGCCTTTTGGTCTCGTCGACATAGACACACCTAGCGATGCTCGCACGAAAACTTCTTTGACTGATGGGACGGAATGGACACTGGTTTTTTCTGACGAGTTCAACACTGATGGTCGATCGTTTTATCCTGGAGATGACCCGTACTGGGAGGTGAGTCCCGTTCACGAATCTGAAGGTCATGATAACTGATCGAATATGATGATTGGCCAACTTTAGGCAGGTTAGTGTTATTGTTTTCTCCCATTCCGATTCCTATCTAAACGCATTCGGACTAGTCAATTTGAACTACTGGGTAAGTCTTGGTGCTTTTTGTGAACGGTTGATTTTAGACCTCATTAGGAAACAAACAACTTGGAATGGTATGATCCAGCGGCAATCACAACCGCCAACGGATCTCTGGTGATAACATATGAAGAGAAACAGACACATAACCTCAGCTATCAAGGAGGTGAGTAAGATTCCTTCATCTTAGGCTATATCAACTGATTGATATTGTAGGGATGATGTCAACCTGGTATGTCGTTGTGCAGAATTGTATTAGTTTGGCGCCTTAGCTGTGCTGTAGGAACAAGTTTTGTTTTACTGGCGGGCATGTTGAAGCGTCAGTCATGCTTCCCGGTATCAACAACGTACGCTGTAGTTCCTTCTATCCAATGTGGACACTAGCTAATACGGTCTATCCAGGTTGCGGGGATGTGAGTGGCGATGTGTTCTCCCTTTTTTATTTCACTCATCCGCAATGTCATTTTCTTCTCCTTTATAGGGTACGTCGATCCTCGTCCCTTCATACCCTAGATTAACCTTCTTATTTTTAGTGGCCTGCGATATGGGTATGTCACTTGCATCGTCAACCGTGTTTACTGGAATAAACTGATTTGCGATAAGACCTTGGGAAATCTGGGCAGGGCGGGTTACGGTGCAACTTTAGACGGAATGGTAAGCCCTTGCTTGATTTTTATTTACGCCGTTTTTCTGACGATCACGACATGTAGTGGCCATAGTACGTTCCATTGTCATCGTGCAGCTTCTACTCTAGCTGACCACCGTCTTGGATCAGCACGTACGATAATTGTGACGTTGGAACAGGTTAGTAGCCTTTACTTATGCCTTGCAAATCATAACCTGCTGTTTTACAGCCCCCAATCAAACTATCAACGGCGCGCCTCTAGCTGCCACCCTCGATGGAGCTTCAAACGTCAACGGCGCGCTGTCGTACCTTCCTGGCCAGCGTCTCTCGCGGTGCACATGCGCAGGTGAAAGCCATCCCGGACCTGTACACTCGGATGGAACGTATGTCGGACGAAGTGCCCCCGAAATAGACATGTTTGAAGCTCAGGTATGTTACGTCCCATTACATCCCACTTGTAAAAGGAATTCGCTACTGACTTCATTATTCAGGTCACTGGAACACCTTTGACAGGGCAGGTCTCCCAGTCAGCACAGTGGGCAGTAAGTCGGTTGATGTTCTTAAGGTTACATACTGCTAATAAACATTACTCTAGCCTTTCAACGACAAGTATATCTGGTTGAACACTACCCAAAACCTGATTATACCTAATACGTCGATATCCGCTTTGAACTCTTATATCGGAGGAGATCTACAACAAGCTTCTTCGGTTGTCACTACTACTAATCAAGACTGTTACGAACTTTCAAAAAGTCCCTGTTACTCGACTTATGGATTTGAGGTGTGTGTTTATCATAGACGACTATGGGGAATTTATGCTGAGATTTCGCTCTAGTACAAACCAGGTACGTTTGATTCGCTGGGGGATTCTGGCGTGGGCTGAATTATTATACGATGCGACGTAGGATTTGATAATGCGGTTAGTGGGCAATCTATAGATTTATCCTCTAGATACTAAACTTTGCCCAGTACATTTCTTGGATATCCAGTGGAACGCCAGCATGGACCCTCAATGTCGCTGGTATGGGAGCAGATCCCATTACAGAGATTGCTGCTCGTCCCGTCCCCCAAGAACCAATGGTGAGTATCTACATACTCCTGCTGTTCAAATGACGAACTTTTTTTACTAGTATCTCATCATAAATCTCGGTGAGTTCTTCCGCTGTTCTAAAATTACATTGCGCTGACTTTAAAATCTTTATTCCAGGGTAAGTTCCCTGTCAACTGTAAGGCGCTAACTGCTCACGATTGGGCGTCGTTTTTCCTACTAGGGTAAGCCTCTTTGTTCGTTCCCAAATTTACCTTCCACTCACTTAATCGCGGTGCTTTTATAAACCTTTCAGAGTGAGTTTATTCTTTTTTTGTCTCCTGTCGTACGGATGCTAATCGAACTGACAGTGAGCGAGAACTTTGCGGTCGTGGACTTTGAGCACCTAACGTTCCCAAATCACCTTCGCGTGGATTATATACGAGTCTACCAGGATCCTCAGAACATCAACATAGGTTGCGACCCCGAGGTAAATGAAAAATTAATCAACGATTGGACGAGATGCTTAACGGTATGGTAAACAGGACTTCCCTACAGCAGACTACATCAACACGTATGTTTCATTTCCTGTTTGCCTCTCCGCAAACGCTAAAACATTATCTCTCGCAGTTATCTTGAAGCCTACACAAACCCCAATCTGACGAATTGGGAGGGCGATTTCAAACAACCTTGGCCAAAGAACTCCCTTCTTGACTCTTGTTAGGATTTTCGACTTTTTTGTTTTCTTTCTTCATTGCGCGCTTTTTTCCTGGGATAATATACAAATAGCATTTTTTTGTATTCCCAGTGTTGCTTTCGAAATATGATTACAGTGAATTAGGTCATGCTAGATTTTGTATGTCCTATCTTCGAAGGTGTAAAGCCATCTCACAAGCAGTAAACTCCACCTGTTTCAAGAACCTCCGTTCTGGCTTGTTTCTTCGCATATCGATTGTTTGAATGTTCGAATGCGATTGAGTAATATTTTGACCTATCTAAACACGGTTGAAGCAAAATAAGTATTGTTCATGCCAAGAACCCTGATATGGTATGTAAGTATCCGGTCAAGGCAATCCAGACTATGCTCATTGGACTCCAAAGTAGCTGTATGTGTATAAAAATGGATGGTACATGAACAATACATACATCGAGTGCTTGACAGCAACCTATCTCAATCGACTTTCACCATAGGTGAATCGTGTTCGCTCAGCACAACAATATTTGGCCTGGATTGAGTCGCTGACGACCTAGTTCGTTTTGGTAGTGGACAAATCATTCTAGGTGCCTTCTTTTTCTCGCCATCGGAGCTGATAGAGTCGAAAGACGGAGGAGAACGAGAAAGGAGACCAGAAGGGATGAAAGAGGAGAGGATCTCTTCTGAGTCCAGATCTGAATCAGAATCCGAGTCAGAGTCGGAGTCAGAATCAGAGGACGATGAAGATGCTGAGGATGAGTCGATCATGTCGGTATCTTCATCCCCAGGTTGTCCTTTCGGTTTCATATCAAACACACCAAGGCCGAGATTCTGGTGTGGCGTCAAAGACATAGTTGGTAACGGTAGTTGATGGCGATAAAGTTGATTCGTCAAAGATAGGCAGTTGATAAGGAGAAGAATGTCGGAAAATCAATGAGTATATACATGAAAACGCGCAATAAAAGAACACACACACACCATTTCAATGTATTGCGCCGCGTCGTCCTCTACGTGTTCCATGTCAACACTCTGCGGGTCTGCTTCAACACGTTGAGTCAATATCACGTTCGAGGCCTCCATTTGAGGTAGAAAAGCTTGGACTCGAAAAATCACTAGCACGTCAATCAGATGAGCGAAATGCAGTAAAGATAAGGACTCCTACGTACACTCAGAAGGTGGTTCAACGGCCCAAGTCTTGCGTTCCCCAAAGTCAAATTGGACGTTGGGCATGCCAAGTGGGTTTCCTACAAACCCAGAAGATGAGGTGGTAGAGTTGAGTTTTTCGAAGATGGATTCTAGATATATGTCCTAAGCTTCTTTGAAACAAAGAAACGAGTAGCAAAAAAAAAAAAAACGTACGGAGCCGTGTTACTCTTGCGTCTTCATCTTCAACTTCAAGCCTTTCTAGTTTCATATTCTGCCTTGCGCCTTCGGAGCTGTTTGTGCCCTCACGCGAAGGGACATGAGGAGCTTGCTGGTCTTCATCCATTGTCGTCGAAGGGAAAATAAAGGTAATTAGAAGAAGATATGCTTGGGTTTAATGAGGCCACGGGCAAAGGTAGCCTGAAAGCCAGATTTTTGAAAAGCGGAGAAGAGAAAGAAAGAAAGAACAGTGCTGGCGCTTGTTTTCGAATGACTCCGGCTCTCTCGGCATTGAATATTGATGTCCAATTCAAGACGCGTGCGCCACAAACGCGAAGTCTCCTGAAAATCTACCGATTTGGATGGAGACAATGTTTTTTCTTGATTGCATACTGGTGCGCCGGTTTCGCCATCGGTTGGGCGGGATCTCGCAACTCATCAACTCGAGAAGCTCTTTCTGTTATTTCTAATACCCAATGTCGCGTACTACGTAGTGGCTAACATCGCTGGCTTTCATTCTTGACCTCTAATACACAACGGCCTGGGTTTGATTTCCTCTTGAAATATGAACCTGTGCAACCTGGCAACATGTTCTTTTTTTGTAAAGCGACCAAACACTTGTATCTAAAACCTCTCTGACAATGTTACTTCTACCATCGGTACTCCAATGTGGTGTAGTGGCTAACATTGCTGTCTTTCATACCGAAGGCAGGACGTGTATATCACAGCAGCCCGGGGTTCGATTCCCCGCATTGGAACTTGAGTTATGTAATGGTCGTGCTTCTATACTTTTTTCAGTACTGTTTTGCTAGCCAAGTCGTTCGTTCTCTCAGCTGCTAGGTACTTCGATAACTTTGTTGGCTGTCCGTCCGAGAAATAATTTATTGCCTGTGTTGCTAAACAATATCAAAAGAATGACTATGCAATGACTATGTATCACAATCACTGGCTTGCTAGCTGAGTAGCTTGTCGGAAAACATGATTGAGGCAAACTAGTAGTGTCCATACCATGCGAACTTCAAGAGTACTTCTCGTCTCACAACACTGTTAATACTTAGCCATGCATAAGCATAACACCGAATCCCGGTGTGGTATGTAAAAATCAATCCTGAGTACATTGTTGGACTCCAAATTAGCTGAAAGGTAATCCAATGTGGTGTAGTGGCTAACATTGCTGTCTTTCATTAACGCAACCATTAAGATTACACAGCAGCCCGGGGTTCGATTCCCCGCATTGGAACTAAGTTGCTAGCTACTCAGCTCTATTTTTTTTTTCTTCTAAACTTCTTCTGCCTGTTCAGTTTTGCTGGCACAAATGGCTGCTTCTCTCAGGTGTAACTTTGACATATCGGATGACCAAAAAAAACAGTTCAATGCCCTGTGTGTAATTCCAAAAGATAGACTATCACAATCAGCTAGCTGTGTCGGGAGAAACGGTTGAGGTGAAGATCTACGCGTGTCATTAGGAACTTCAAGAGTATGCCTCTCGTTCTCACTGCATACAGCTACATAAAATAATGCCTCGTTTGGTGTTGGTATATTATAGTATGTACTCTGATCAACCCACACTACGCCCGTTGGACTCGAGAACAGCTGCATAGGCAATAATCCAGAGATGAAGATGATTGAGACTATGCTGGGGCGCGCCTGTCCTAAGTTCCCCAAGTTCCCAAGTTCTAAACGCCCTGCAATCCCTTCCCAGCAGCCTCCGCTTTCAACTTGTGCACCAGATCCGCCATGATCTTACTCCCCTTCAACCATACGCGGTACGTTTTCGCCTGTGGGTATATCGAGAGGGTTTGGTCCTTGTCCTACAAAACAAAAAGATAAAAAGACGTCAGTAAGACACTGTCTCCCACAAGTTCTACGCCGAAAGCGAAAGCGATCACGCATGATCATGAGGCATGGGGAGCTTACCCTGACACCACTCTCTGGCCCAGCTCTAATAACATACTCCCAAGACAGATACATCAGCTCTGCAGCTGGGTGATCCGCATACCGCGAGGCTTCGAATTGCTCTTTGGTGAGCTCGACAGCGAGCCCCGCTTTCTCGCCCGTCACTTCGCTGAATTGGGTGGCGATGTCGCGCAGGGTGAGGTATTCGACTACGATCTTGATTTTCTTGCCTGTGAGTGGGGTAAGTGGGGTAACATAGCCAAGCCAAGGAAACAAGCGAGTGAGTGATCAGAATCAGAATCGGAATAGGACATCAGAACGTCGGAACAAGAAAATTTGACTTGGAGGGAGGGGAAGGGAGAGAGAGGGGGGAGAAGGGAGAAGAGGGGGGAAGGGAAATTCACAACAAGACCGCGTAACGCACCATTCCAATTCTCCGGCTCCCTAAACGCAGGAACAACCCACCCCCCCAAATCCTCCACCGCAAACGCAAACACCGGCACATCCGGAAGGAACCCCACGCTCCAGCTGAACCCCTTCTCCTCCTCATACGTGGGCGCGAAGAAGCTTGTCCAGAAATTCTCATAATACATCGGGATGTACACAAACGTCCACGGGATCCCCGACTTCATAACCATATCCTCGATCTCCGCCTTCGATTTCCAGCTGATGGCGCCGCACTCGCCGTCGCGCCCTTCAACGGTGGACCACACGATGTGGCGCACGCCTGCGGCTTGCGCGGCAGCGATGATGTTGGAACCGTGGAGTTGCTCCGCGTCGTACCCGTGCTCGTAGAACTGCGTGAGGCCGAAGACGCCCCAGGCGCCGGTGAAGGCTGCGGTGACTTGGGCGAGGGAGGAGAGGTCGGCTTGGACGACGTCGATGCCCTTTGCGGAGAGCGCTTGCGCGGCGGCGGATTGGGGGTTGCGGGTGACTGCGCGGATGGAGAAGGTTTCGGAGGGTTCTTTGAGCAGGAAGTTGATGACAGAGCTTCCTTGTCTGTGAATTCGAATGAATTCGAACGAATCAATTTGCGAGGTAGGGACTAACACTTTTTTTTTGGGAGAGAAGACTTACTGTCCGGTAGCGCCAGTTACAACGATGAGTTTGGCCATGGTATTGGGAGTGGTAAGTATTGGGAAGTGTTGGGAAGGAAAGCAAGGAAATGATTGCCAAATGCTCCTCTTTCTGTTCTCGGTTTATAATTTCCAAAATGTCGCGCGGTTTCCGGGAAATCATCTTTCCCTGTGTCAAAATCACCTGTTTCCAGTGGGGCCCTGTGGGCCCTGTTCTTATTCGGTTCGTCCCTTGCTATGTTATAGACCTAAATTCGACGAATCCATACAGATCCATACTAACAGATACTAACTTACACGCCACAGATGTACTAGTTTTCTTCACGGTATACCTTGTAAATGCACCGGAGCAGCCTTCACCATCGAAGTATAGAATAATTGTACAATTCTCCTGTCGTCTCCACTTCCCGAAGCTGAACTTGACTCGTGGGCGATCCTACGGGTGAGATGGTATAGATCAGTACTTTACATAGCAAAGTGATAACGAAAAGATTGAAGGAATCTGGGTGCGAAAACAATGTGAACCCACTTTGCAGACAACGAGATAGTGGTATAGTTCTTTGCGGGGGCAGCTCTGATTCTAAACTTGAGCGTGCGGGTGACGATGAGGTATCCAGCAAAGATACCGGTCTAAGGATGGAGACGATAGATGATATGTTGATCAAGCTAAGATGAAGCCGGTTATGAATGACATATATAACGATGCTTACCTTTCCTTCCTCTGTCTTATCCTGAGCTTGATCATCGACCTCAAAAGACTCCTTCCACTCCACACTGGTCTGATTCGTCCCGAAGGCCTGCCCCATCTGCTTGGTGAAATCGCCCACGGAAAGAGGACCAGTATGGTTCATGAAGATTTGTGCGTTTGGAGAGAACATTGCTTGGATTTGGGAATCGAGGGACGGACTCTGATCAGGTGTGGGATCATCTTGAGCGTCGTTAGAGGCAGAGGTGGTGTTGTGTTCGAAAAAGGCGGTGAAATGAGACTGAGCCCATTCTGTGAGAGATTGAGGAGCAGCGGTTTCGTTCGACATGGGGGTTTTAGTCAGGAAGACTGCGCGAGATGTAAGAGAAGGTTTGATCCTGGGATTTGACGTCATTCTTAATAAAATCCTCATCTCTGTGATACTGGAGTCAATTTTCTGAGACAAGTTGGCATCGTGAAGCTCTTGGGGCTTGAAGCTTGTATGTAGACCGAGAGCGTGTGGACGTGTAGTGCAAGTGAAGGCAAGGCCACTGGGCGCTTCTTCGTTCCGGGCGCTTGTAGAACTGACCCTAAACCTAAACTTGAATACGGCACTATAGCGCTTCTGGGATGTTTTTGACTGGATTGGACTCTAGGTTTATATGGGTTCAAGATGCCGTCAAGCTGCGGTGTCCGAAAAAAGCAAAAACGCACACTTTGGTAATTTCTAGTCGAGGACGAAGCAACGATTGAATTCCAATCAATCCATCGAGCTATATCTTTCTTCACCACCTCCACACTACTCCGACGCCTACTCTTCATTCGGCGTCTTTACCTCTGCACCCGGCCATTCATATTCCGGTCTTGGTCTGCTCATTCCTGCTGCCCAGTCTCCACGAGACACAGACCACACGTACGAGCAACTAGGCAAAATCTTACGTCCATACAATGGCCAAAAGAAAGCCTCTGGATTCAAAAAGCTTTGGAAGGCTTTTCAAAACTGAATCCTAGTGATCACCGTTATATCTCAGTCTACTTGGCTATATCAGCTACCTAGACTTTTGGCTTTCCGCCATTTCGACGCCCAATGTCGACTCATACTTCCAAAGTCGCGCCTCACGCTAACCAATAGTAAATCGGAAACGAACGCGCGGCGGTGTGATATATACAGTGCGAGACAGGAGGAGGAGGACATGACAGGACTTAAGTACATAAGTACTAGAGCTCCAGGCCTGAGGCATGAGGCGCTGCGATCGTGGTGGAAAGGCGAGCAATGCCTCACATCCACATATATCCTTTTCTTACGCACCCTCTGTATCCCAGAATACCCTTACCTCTTGCCCTCGGGAAAACATTGTCTTTGCTACACCTACCCTCAAACCTCCTAGATATCATGCACCGTGTGGTCCACGACTGGTACCGGAGTCACCAGAACCCGATCGCAAGAGTTCTTTCGTGTTCTTGCCAGCATGCCTCATGCCATAATCCATATTGTCGATCCGTGAACGGGTCAAAGATTAATCACTCTGCTCACCGCCTTCCCGGGCGTTCTTTTGGCGCAGGAGAGTCGTGTTTGAGAGATGGTATGCTTTCTAGTACTATTCGAGTCCGACCAGCTGCGTCCCGCTTTGTTTGTAAGAACATTTGCACGGACTCAGACATGGCGAACAATTACTTCAACTGCACTACAACGTGAGTATCAAAGGCCATCATTTGTGAGATACGCCCATGGTGACTTCTGTTATGTAGAGTACTGACGCCACACTACGAGGGTCTTTGAGGAAGAGACGGTGATCAAGTCGGGATTGTTCCAAACAAAGTTGACACCGGTGTGCGCTTCTTCTCGAGATCCCACTGGGTCTATCTTCAAGACCTGCAAGGTGTAGTGCTTTCGAATCAATTGGAGACTCTAATATTGCTCGCCTTCTCGAGTTTACCTGTCTCGCAGCCGATCTTATTGATCTTCCATGATCTCTATCCGTGTGATCTCCCAAATACGCACCATCCGCATGGGCGCATCGTTCTGATCGATATCGATGAAAGTCCGAATAACTGGATAGCACATCGAGCTAGTATTGAGCTCAATAAGAGGGCGGGTAATTTACGAATTTTGAAGAGGCTTCCGACCTCGTTCAGTGAACGAGGTCAATGAATTTGTGAAATCCTTACTGTATAAGAGGTAAATTGGGAACCGTACATGAGGAAAGACATGAGGCATGTATGTAATTCAGACCGGGCGAAGGGTATTAGTCGCAGGCAGGTAGTGCGGCATACACGTTCTTTCCATCGAACCAGTAGTTAGACAGACCCCGAGTCAGTCAACCTATATCACGGATATAACAGTGAGCCCCCATGGGTATTACTTGCTTCAGTGGGTTGCATCTGACGGCGTGGGCCTTTCCAGATAAATATCCTCAAAGATCGTTTGAAGTGCAATTACTAAAGTTGTGCGAGGAATTTTCATAGACAACATAATGGGGAACGAGTTTGTCTGATCCTTTTTTTGTTATACCAAAATGCCTAAAGCAGTCTTAGTTCACCACGTCAACTAAGTTCTCGAAAGGGACTTAAAGGACCTATAAAACCCGAAATTGGCAGACCAAACCATTGCGCTGAGAGTCCGAAGGTAGGTGGATGGCTGCGGAAAGCGATCAAAGAATCCTAGCTGTCAATGGAAATTTACAATATTATTACAGGAAAACATCTGCAAAACCTGGGACAAGCTTTGGCTGCTCTGGAGCACTCTGGAGCGCTCCAAAGCTGTCAAAGCTGTCAAAGCAACCCAGAGCACTTCAGAGTGCTCTACAGCGAGTACCCTTGCTCTGAGATGCTTTGGACTGAATAGCAACTGAATACAACTGCTTTGATCAAAACCCAGGTTTTGCAGATTTGAATGAGGACAAAATCAAACGTGGACGAGCTACCCGTCCCCATCTTGTTGGCCACCCTAAGCGTACTTCAGCATTCAAGAACCTCAGTATGGGTCTCGTAAATTTCTTTCGGAAGACAGGCCACCTTGAAGAGTTTAATGATGATTCAGATAGAAATACACTTCCGCTCTGTGCCAGGGACGGCGACCACCCGGACCGTGCTTCTTCACTCTACAACCTGAGTCTGTGCCTCTGGAATCGCTTCCAACAAACGGGCTATCTCGAAGATCTTAATGAGTCTATTCAGTTGGATAGAGATGCACTTCTACTCCATCCCATGGGCCACCCACACCATGATTCTTCACTCCACAACCTCAGTCTAGGCCTCTGGAATCGCTTCCAACAAACAGGCTATCTCGAAGATCTTAATGAGTCTATTCAGTTGGATAGAGATGCACTTCTACTCCATCCCATGGGCCACCCACACCATGGTTCTTCACTCCACAACCTCAGTCTAGGCCTCTGGAATCGCTTCCAACAAACAGGCCATCTGGAAGATCTTGACAACTCTATTGAATTGAATAGAGATGCACTTCTACTCTGTCCCATGGGCCACCCAGACCATGCTTCTTCACTCAACAATCTTAGTCTGTGCCTCTGGAATCGCTTCAAGCAGACAGGCTATCTAGAAGATCTTGAAAACTCTATTGAATTGAATAGAGATGCACTTCTACTCCGTCCCATGGGCCACCCGGACCGTGGTTCTTCACTCAACAACCTAGGTCTGTGCCTCTGGATTCGCTTCCAGCAGACAGGCTATCTAGAAGACCTTGACAACTCTATTCAATTGAGTAGAGATGCACTTCTACTCCGTCCCATGGGCCACCCAGACCGTGGTTCTTCACTCAACAACCTCAGTCTGTGCCTCCGGATTCGCTTCCAGCAGACAAGTCAGCTGGAAGATCTTGACAACTCTATTGAATTGAATAGAGATGCTCTTCTACTCCGTCCCATGGGCCACCCAGACCGTAGTTCTTCACTCAACAACCTCAGTCTATGCCTCCGGATTCGTTTCCAGCAGACAGGCCATCTGGAAGATCTTGACAACTCTATTCAGTTGAATAGAGATGCACTCCTCCTTTGTCCCATAGGTCATCCACTACATGGTTCCTTCCTCAGTGGGCTCAGTCTGAGCCTCAGCATCCGCTTTGAGCTGACAGGCCACCAAGAGGATCTAACAGAGTGTATATCGGCTTCCAAACAGGCTGCCGAGGATATATATTCTCCAGTATCAGAATGTTTGAGGACAGTAAGGAACTGGGTGGACTTTACATGGCGCCATGATATTGCTCAATCTAACCTGGATGCATATATCACTGGGCTTTCCCTGATTTCCCGCTCTCTTGCCATGATGCCTATGATCTCTTTGCAGTACCAGCACCTCTCATCTGTCATCAAGCTTCCAAAATTTTTCTCAGATGGGGCATCACGGGCAATTCAACTAGATCAGCTTGCCCTAGCTGTAGAGATCATAGAACAAGGGCGGGGGTTGCTCTGGTCTGAACTGCGGGGATTGAGGACACCAATGGACAAGCTACAGGCTCTGGATCCATCACTAGCTGATGAGTTGATGCAGATCAATCGCCAACTTGAGCGACTCTCAATGGAAAATTCTGTTGAGCCTGACACAAGTCTCCGCTTTCAGACTCACAGCCACCAGCATGAGATGGAGGTAAACGGGGACCTGTTTGGTCATAGCTTGTCTGAGAAGCGCCGTCTCTTGCATGCTCGAAGTGACATTATTGAGAAGATACATAAAATCCCTGGATTGGAGACATTTTTGAGCAGAAAATCATTTAATGAACTAAAATCTGCTGCAAAAAATGGCCCTGTCATTGTGGTTAATTGCAGTAGGTATAGGTCTGACGCACTCATCGTATTGGAACAAAACTCGCCAGTATTGATTTCGTTGGTAGAAGGTTTTCATGAACAGGTAGAAACTCTTGTGCAGCAACTCACAGAAGCAAGGTCTGGTATCAAAGTGTCTCCGAAGCGATACAATCATGTCCTTCGAGCTACTCTGAAGGACCTATGGGATCTTCTAGTATCCCCTGTTGTCACCAGACTCCATGAGCTCCACATTCCAGAAAAGTCACGGATATTTTGGTGCCCCACATCTATTTTATCCACGCTCCCACTACATGCCGCAGGTCCCACTTCACCTGGAACAAAGGAATTCCTTCCTGACTTGTACATCTCATCATACACTCCTACACTCACTGCTCTCATTGATGCCTTCAATAATACCAAATCATCTTCACAACTACCCCATCTTCTAGTGGCCAGCCAGTATGATAAATCCCTTCCAAGGACAAAGGAGGAGATCCATCAAATTTTACAGTATCAAAAGCTCATCCCTACTACATCTATGGAGGGACCTGCAGCTACTAAGCAAGAATTAGAAAAGGCCCTTGTTGACCATGAGTGGCTCCATATTGCATCACATGGTACCCTCATCCCCGGGAAACCCTTTAGCTCTTACTTCTCACTGGCTGGGGGTTCACGTTTTGCCTTGATGGACATAATCCGCCTCAATTTGCCCAATGCCACCTTTGCATTTCTCTCAGCATGTCACACAGCAGAACAGCCCCCAGGAAGTGTTCATGATGAAGTCATTCACCTTGCAGCTGCAATGCAGTTCTGTGGTTTTCGGAGTGTGGTTGGAACCATGTGGGAGATGGCTGATGTAGATGGGCCAGAAATGGCGAAAGAATTTTACTCGCATCTTCTCTCGGATGAAAACTTATCTCGATGCAATGAGGTTGGAGCACAAGCACAAGCATTGTCTGAGGCAGTCAGGAAAATGAGAGGGAGGGAGGGCATAACCTTGGAGAGGTGGGTAAATTTTGTTCATATTGGTGTGTGATATCATTTTGTGCTTCAAGGTGAGTCGCCTTTGTCTCTTTGAAGTTTTCTAAGCTTATTTGGGTGCTGCCATTTCAGACTTCAAGTATTAACGCTTGCCTAAAACTGCGTTACTATCTATGGAACCTGCTTTTTGTAGCCTCGTTGACTGAATTTAATTATTTGGATACTAGTCTGTTTTTCCCCGAAGTTTGAGTATACTTGCTTCCTCGCCCAGCCTTAACAGTTAGGATCCTTTCAACACTACTGAAAAATATGGTTCGCAAAGCAGAGACCGTTTACAGTGAAAGATTTGTGGTAAGTTTTCACCTCATTGCGAGTAGTAGAACTGGGCGAGTGTCTGATACACATTACTACGCCGTCACTGTAATTGGGGGAAGTTTATAGTAGCGTACTTACTGACACAATACTGGCAGCTCAGTGCTCTAACCTCTATGCCTATCAAGAGACTAATTAATCGAAGCCGTTCGATATTACACTCCGGCGAAATTCTCCCTGAGACTCCTCGCACTAACAAACCGAGAGAAAAATACTCATACTTCTCGCTAGATCGTTCGTTCGTTCGTTCAACTCGTGCGTGCACCACCAAAAGGCTGCTGCCCAACAACAGCACTGGTACATTTTCGTTGTAACGAATATTGCGCGCAGCATTGCGGAGGTCATTGGTGGCCATGATGAGGGCTTTGCGCTCAGAGGGGAAGCTGATATCGGGAAAGATGAAAGATTAGGACTAAGATAAATGGAGGGATAAGGGATAATACAATGAAACGTACATTGCGCCACTTCGACCGTGATCAGTAGTGGTATCAATCAATCGCAGTGTTTTCTCATAACCCGCATCTTCGAACACGTAAGCCATTTAGCTTTCAGAAGATAAAGAAAAACATCGTGTAATGACAAGGCCAAAGATCTCCTCGACCCGACGACCATTGCGACCATATGTTGGGTCCTTCATGAGAATAACGGTTGCTTGAATGAGCTAACCTTTGGAGCTGTCACCTAGCCACGTAGTTTGAATGGTTAAATGGGTAGAACGGCGCGGCTCAGTCGTACTATCGTTGGAAGAAGACTACCTGTGCCTCCAACGAGGACTCTCTCAGCTCCCAGATCTTTGGCATTCACGCCATACATGTAAGACGTGATGTTGTCAAAAGCCGGCCAACCTCTGAAAACTTGAAGGTGTTAGGCGTCCACGCGTGCGCATCTCGCTATGTCATTCCGAAGGTTCTTGGAGATGAAGATGATTCCAGTGAAATGGAGCGCAAGCGAAACTCTTGTGCCCGATGGCCTGTGCGATGACCTCTGGAGGAGGGGGCCAGGTATCGTACGAATTGGATGATACACGTTACACCGGAAAAGCCGATCCTCGAGGCGAAACCGCCAGTCCAAATTAACGAGACGTCGAGCCGCGGCGGAGCACTTCTGGCCTGCAGGCCCTGATGCATGTGTTGAGTAGGTTACTTAGTGGAAGACACGCAGAAGAACTCAATAATAGATCGTAATAGATCGCTTGCCTTGGGTACTCGAAAAGCTCCGCGAACAGCGCGAACAGGCTGTATGAGCCGCATTTCGCAACCTCAGCAGACTTATGCATGATATGGAAGTTCTTCCCTCCAGTCTCCCCGAAAATCCTCGGGTACCCCTTATACCTCTTATACCCCTTATACCCCTTATACCTGTCCATATTCGCCGGAATGTCCTTCGTCCTTCCGCAGCTTCATTGATGAATGTTGCTTCCAGTCAAATGGAGCGCAGCCCAATGGCCTGTGCGACAACCGAGTCTGGAGGAGGGGCCAGGTACGAAAGATTTGGTGCATAATGTAGTTCGAGCATGTTGCAGTAGGGGAAAGGGGAAGGCGCCCAAACGAAAACGTTGCCCACGAGATTTTCCTCCGATGGCAGTGAAATTAAAAGGAAACGCGAAACCATCAAGAAGTAGTATTGAGACGGGATTTGATACGGTTGAAGAACAGGATAAGCTATAACCTGCTATAACTCTGAACGAAACAGCCCATCAACATTAGTTAAGACACCCGCAGAGCTCTTCGTTGATACACCCAATATCAAAGAAAAAAATGGACAACTGGTTGAAAATTTGGTTCAATATCAGCCTTTCCGATCGATGAAAACATAGATTAGATACCAAGTAAAACAAAAACGCACTTCAGCAGCAGCTCAGCCTGCCACGCATTCTTCCCTATTATTTCTGTGTCCCAGGAGTTTTGCATCCACGAGCTTGTAACCACTAACCAGATCCGGCGCATTCAAAAACGAGTTGGCACCGCGAAGCTTGGGGCATTGGGGCTTGAAGCTTGTATGTAAAGCGAGAACGTGTATTGCAAGTGAAGGCAAGGCAACTGAGCGCTTGCCGAACTGACCCTAACCCTAACTCGAACCAAATACGGCACTATAGCAGTTCTGCATTGTCCTTCTCCATTATTTCCTGTTGAGGCTATTTTGACTGGATTGGACTCTCGGTCTCTATGGTTTCTCGATGCTGGCACGCTGTCGTCAAGCAACGTCAAGCAACGTCAAGCTGCGATGTACGAAAAAGGCAAAAAAACGCATACGAAATCTCCTTTTATGGTAATTTCTAGTCGAGGGCGAAGCAACGATTGAGTTCCAATTGGTGCTGGATGTTGGGGGTATATAATGTTGAGGAGTTTGAGGATGGAAGGATCAGCAGCTGGCTATTCCAGACATCGAGTTGTCCATCGAACTATCCATCGAGCTATCCATCGAGTAATCCATCGAGCAATCCATCGAGCAATGTCTTTCTTCACCACATCCACATCCACATACACCGACGACGCCTACTCTTCATTCGGCGCCTTTACCTCTACACCCAGCCATTCCTATTCCGGTTTTGGCCTCTTCATCCCCGCTGCCCAGTCTCCACGAGAGACACACCACACATACGAGCAGCTCGGAAAAGTCCTACGTCCACACAACGGCAATGGCGAGAAGAAAGCCTCTGGATTGAAAAAGCTTTGGAAGGGTTTCTAAAAACCGAATCCTAAAAGCGAATCCTAGTGATTCAGATAACTCTCAGTCTACCTGGCTATATCAGCTACCTAGACTTTTGGCTTTCCGCCATTTCGACGCCGAGTGTCTCCCAGTGTCATGCTGCCAAAGTCGACTCGCGCCCCACGTCAACCAATGAATTCGAAACGAATGCGCGTCGGCGTGACATCATACATGTATAGTGCGGGGAGAAGGACATGACAGGACACCAGTACTAAGTACTAAGTACTATAGACTTTAGAAGTACCAATAGTAATCGCGCTTGTATTATTTGTGGGTTATCTATGTATCTGATTCTCAGGCCCCAGGCACATCCAGCGTTGCACTGACGACGTGATCAATAAAAGTTCAAATCACTCCATGAGGCTCCTGTAAAAATAAGCAAAAACTTTTCTCATCCTTTCCTTCCGTCCAGCTGCTCGCTTGCTCTCTCTTATCCAGAGTTTCTACGAAAAAGCCCAGCTTACCCTCCATTCTTTTATAAACGACATGATCTTCATCACTTTCAGTCTCCTCGCTGCTTTCTTTTCCACTCTTTTCGTCCGCGTCTGCGCAGCCCCCATCCAGTTCAGAGATGACTCGTCTTCGGATATCACCCAATACCTCTTCGCGCACAACTACATTCGCTTCTCACACGGCGCCGTTCCGCTTATATGGTCGGACGATCTCGCGTCGGGAGCTCAACAATGGGCCGACGCGTGCCAGTTCCAACACAGCAACGGCCAGCTCAGCGAGTTGCCCTACGGCGAAAACATCGCCGCCGCTACAGGCACCTTTGGCATAAGCGCTGCCGTCGAGTCGTTCTTGAATCAAGGTCATTATTTGATTTCAATTTTCAATTCTAAAAGGGAGTTAACTAATGTGCCACTTACGTCTGCTGTTTAGATTCATATGATCCTCTATCCCCGACCTTCAGCGCCTTTACGCAGATCGTATGGAAAGACACCACCAGCGTGGGATGCGCGTATAACACCCAGTGCGCCAATATCCTCCCGGGACAAGCCACCCTGCATGTGTGTTTGTACAACCCGCCCGGAAACGTAGTCGGGCTAGTTACGTGCGTCTTGCCTTTTCTTCTTCTTTTTCTGAGAGTGATACATGGGTTGAACGATGCTTCTAGTGAAAACGTTCAGGGTTCTTTGAACGTGGACTGATACGCACGATAACTTCACTCCATTCCATTCTCTATCTCCACGTTCTTTTTCTGGTCAACCTTCTCTTCCCTTGCAGTCGATGAACCCACGTTCTCCTGCCCCTACTCATCTTTACACCCAACCCATCCAACCCATTCAATTTCCCACTCGCGTCGTACTTCCCCGAATCCCCCCGAATCCCTCGAATCCCCATATCAATACCCCCGTCCTCGCGAACTTCGAGATTTCGGTTGGTTTCTAGTTGGTTTCCACATGTGCTCGGCCTAGAGCCAGAGCACTACTCCATTCCACTTCACGGCTACAACTCGTTGTTCTGTGTTCACTAGTTTGTTGCTCTTTTGCTCTAGGCCTGCTCGATGTATGCCGTGGCGCATGTTGTCCTTGTCTTTGTCCTTGTCCTTGCATTGTCCCTGTCCCTATCCCTGTCCTTATCTTTGTCCCTGTCCTTGTCCTTGTTCTTGTCGTCGTCGCTGGTTAAACTTGGGAATGCATTTTGCCATTCCTACAAGTAGTGTCGAATCCCCCATCTGTACACGCTGTTTTTATATCTACCAGCTAAACATCTATCATTTACCCATCTATCTCGGGTTGATCTCGGGTAGCATAGGGTAGGATATGTATCTCAAATCTTTTGTCTGTTCTGAACTGTCCATCTCGGTCCATCTCAGTCATCCGTCTAACGGTCCAAGTCTATCCACGTCTGTCGCAGTAGTCCATATAAGTCCATCCAGGGCCATCCCTGTCCTAGAAAAAAAACGAGATAATTATGGGGAATAGGCGCACCCGGATTCGAACCGAAGACTCCTGGAATTGTAGGGAAGATACCAAAAGTATCATACCCTAGCTTATCCTCTAGATATTGATATAGCAGTGTCAGGGCATAGTATAACCTAGTAAAATCTAGTAAAGTCCAGTAAAGTCCATTCGTCGACGCATATATCCGGTAGTGGGGCATCGACTTTGTCCCCGATTCATCTTCCCGGTGTAACCGCGTCTTCACCTCGTCTCGGCTCTGCTATTTCAGACAATATCCCTGGACACACTCTCTTTTCTGTAGGCCTCGTCATGAGCGACTGGATTAACGTATACAGTACAGCTGAAAGTATCAAAGCAGGAGCCGATCTTTGAAATGCCATACGTTGCTTTTCAAGCAGTCTTAATCCAAGTTCTAATGGTAGTGAAAAGCGGGCCTTCTGTGATGTGCGGGAAGGCTGTTGAATGATCTCTCGCTGCTCAAAAGCTTTTCCCGAGTGACGTGGATGATAGAGCTAGCAAGGTGCGACTCAAAAAACAAGTATATTCTATGTGTTCTGACTGGACTGTTTCAAGGGTGCTTGAACTTCTCCAAAGAGCTTATGCATCTGGAATTTCCTTTTAACGCGCCCGAAGAAGGAGTAAGATACTCCTGAACTCCAAAAGCTTCTGCGAGACGCTGCATCCGATTCGATTGTACTTCCTCAACAATGATCAAAATATTTTTTTACCACTCTCCTCAAACGTCAACTTAAGTCAATTGCTGTGATTGGACCAAATGCAAAAGTACGCGATGACTTCAGGAGGAGGGTCGGCTCGACTACTCGAGTCTTATACCGTTACCCCCTTTGGAGGGTATCCAGTCCAGCGCAAAGGATCTCGGTGTAGACGTCAAATTTGCTCTTGGGAAAACGACTCACAAGTTTATATAACCCTCTCCTGCGACCGCCGAGCCCAGCTTGAAATGACAGCTTAAAGCCATGTGTCTGGAGCTGTACTAACACGAGTAAGTTCTCTTGTCTGTTCATAATCTGTTTGTTCTAATACTACTATCTCTCCAGCTGGGAAAGCGAAGGATACGATCTTGATGAGGGGAACTCAGTTAATCGTCTCGTTTCCGATGTCCATCTACCCTGTGGGTAGGGCGGTATATAGTAGTAGTGAATAAAGAACCATATGGATAGGGGCCCAGGGCAACTACATCTTCACAAGCAGCAATAGTAGAAGGTTGGACAGTGGTGGTCCAGATTCTATTCAGTGACACTTGGTTTTGAAATATCATATGCATACTTATGTGAAATTATCTCTAGATACAACGATTGTGTGGAATGAGCGGAAAGATGAAAGCGATTGGTGAGTGGCCAGTGTCTAGTCACAACAGTCAGTATGTGAGGAAGATAACTAGCAGCAATGTGAAACTTACCCTCAGCAGCCCTAGTCCCTATCCAGATCAGAGTTCAGAGTCGCTGCCATCTGAAGCTTGTATTAGAGAGATTGTAGGATTTTCTGAAAATTGGGTACTCACAGTTGGTAAGGACAACATTTTCATTCTGCTTGTCAAAATCTTTGTAGGAAAAACCGAACACTTTGCGGTATAATGCCGCGAGATGAGAATGATCATGCATATTTTCTTCCATCTTTAGAAACGCAGCCAGTTCTTCCGCCGTGACCTTGTGCGCAACGTGATTCCTCGCTTCAATTACATTGTTAATCTGTATGGCAGAATATTGAGTAAAATACAAGTGAATGTTTCAAACACGCACATGCTTTGCCCGCCAATTCTGGTGCTTTTTATCAAACTTTTTAACCCTCTTAAGCTTCTCAGCATTGGAGAGGAAACTGTACTTTCCAGTAGGTTTGGGTTTGGGATTTGGTGGAGGGAACACTTTTCGCCAGGTTTCAAGATTGCTCATCAACTCTCTCTCAGGCTTATCAGAACCAGGAGGCGCTAGTTTATGGTGTCGGCGATACAATCCGGCTGCAATCGCAGTACAACGCTCGGGAATATCCTGGACAGAAGTCCCATAGTCGTATAGAGCCGTGAGCTCCTCAAACTGGTTGGGAGATTTGAGATTCTGATAAAAAGTAGGTTCGAAAACTTCCCACAAGATATGGTGGGCTGCGGCTTGACTTTGAAGAACTGATTTGAGTATGGCTTCAATTGATTCGGTTTTTGCCTCTAATTTCGCTATTTTTGCACCTAGTGATTTGTGTGTTGCCTCTAATTTTGCTATTTTTGCACCTAGATTTCGACTTAGAGCATCGATGGCATCTTGGATGTGAGGTGGCACTGGCACTGACATGATGAAGAAAAAAACAATTTGAAACTAGCAAGCATTTTTTCGGTCTGCCCAGAAAATGATTTCCATATCCGCTGTAATATCTTTTGTTTTTGTAATCCTTTACTAGGCCGCCTGTGAACAACTTGATGCCCTTTCAGTTGTTTATGATGTTTACCAGATGATCCTTGTAAAAGGAAATCAACGCACGTCCTGCAAATGCTCTCGTTACCATAGCTACTATGGCGTCCAAGGTTAGCCTAGCTGGCTGGTCTTTTGAGAAGAGAATACTTGTTCTCATATAAAGTCCAAGGTGGCAGCTAAGGGCTGGGTCATGAGCAAACAAATTAATTACCTGTTGGATTGATGATTCTCTTGACGAAGATACAGAGGAGCACTGACCATTACATATTCTATGTACTTTTGTGTACAATGTTGTTTCTGCCATGAGCTCATGTGAGTGGGGTGAGAGAAGCCAGTCTTGCAGGGAAACCAGAGGGTGACGATGCTTGCAAGAGCTGTGGATATGGGTACACCTGTCTGCTTGAGCATGGGGAATCCTATCATAGCCTATACAGTCCAGCACCTTCCCACAGCCCTTCAGTCTCCATAATATCAACACAATCCTTCTCCTGTTATTCCATCTCCAGCTCCCCTTCCACTCCTGGAGTGTTTGAGACTTACACGGTAATTGGCTTGGTTTGTACTGGTATGTGAAAGGCGCTAGAAAACAACCTAACAAATACAAGACCAGACTATCAATTCATTTAAAGGGAGCGAGGCTGGGTTGTCAAAGATTCCCCAAAGAAGGTTAAGATATTGAATGTAAGATGATACACCAACCAGTATAGTAAAACAACTGAACTAGCGTAGTGCGACAAGGTCTAGTAAGTTCTATGAACTGAACTAGCATAGACTATCGTCTAAGTGGTGCATGTATGTCTGACCAAAAACCCAAATAACCAAATAACCATGTGTGTGTGTGTGTGTGTGTGTCTAATGATAACCAAAACCAAAACCAATACAACACAACTAGGACACTCCTGGGCAGACTCTGGCTCCAGCTAGCACAATAGAACGAGGTTGTGAAACACTCCTGGGCAAACTCTGGCTCCAGCTAGCGTAATGCTGTAACGTCCCTGACCAAACTCTGGGTCAAGCTACGAAACTGTGAGTGAACTTAATCACTAGGAACTTGTACCACAATCTTAGTGGCTCACTAATACTCATTAAGAGCTAGCTAAGGAACCCTCACTCTGGAGCCAAATAATTCCTTACTAGAAGCCGTCCCCTCTAAGGAAGCAACTAGATTCACGCAAAAGATCTAACTCAATCTCAAGCGCGCGCAAAAGCTGTTACAAAGCTTCTATTACACCAATCCAAACTTTATAAGATAGAATATAATATTAACTTTGAAGAGAAAGCTAGACTCCGTATGCGCCCTAAACAAATGCCCAGTTACAGTGTTTGATTGACTCAGTACTTTTAAACCAGGGGGAATTAAGAGGACTAGCAGACTCCGGCAGTGAAGAGACCTTCAACTTTGTCACAACGAGTGGTTATGAGAGGTGGCAAGATAACTTGATTTATGAGATAAATACATCATGCTTATATACTGGGTCTTTACTAGTTTAATACGAAAAGAGATGAAACAGAGTTGGAGAGAAATGGAGTGAGATGGAAATTTGAGAAAGAGAGGAATTTAGCTAAGAAAGGAAACTCTAGCCCAGACATATTGTACATTTATCTAGAAAACCATCCCAATTTAGGTATGGTCCTGATTTGGGTATCAAAGTAAAAGAAATTAAAATGTGTTAACATATTCTGGTCCTCGCGGAATCTCGTACCGCAAATAACCGTTCCTTCCATGAGATGTTTCATGGCTCCACACAGGTACATGTCCGCATGTTTATCCTTGAGGTCGTCTGGTAGGTTTGAGCAAGTCCAGCTCAATCCCTTTAAGATAATAACATCTCCCAGCAATAGCTCACTTCACTAGCTTTGAGTAGATACCAAGAACCCCAGAGATATGTGTGCTAGCACAATGCTCAGAGCTCATGGATTGTCCTTGGCGATAGCCTATCCACCATAAGATCATTGGGTTTATTGCAGTAGGATTTTCCTAGTCAATAGTCAGCCGATAATCAAATATCAAATTCGCCTAGCTTAATCATCTAGCAGCTGTGCCACATCGCAACCCGACTAGTCATTGTAACATGTTAAGATCTTCCTTCTGGTCCATAAGGCAATTGTAGATCTTATCCTCTGGCATCTGTCTTTCCGCTAGTGCAGTATGAGGATTGCATTCCCCTTCTGATGCCTTCCCTGGGTAACGCCGCCGCCAGTACTCATCCCACTTCAAGACATCCAGTATGCGGATTTGTGTATACATTGGGGTGGGTAGAACTAGACTGACAATCTAGTGTTGATGTCTCTGGGCACCTCGAGTATCCTCACTAGTTTAGTATCAGACTATGTTTGTGGGTGTGTTGTCACAACTAACTGAGTATTATTGCTGAGATACTAAGCGTTAGCTACAGTTATCATGTTCAGGCTCCGTATAACCCTCTTATTGTATGTGTAGCACATATACATTGTCAAAATATATGGCTACAAGCCTAAGCGCAAAATCTGCGTATTAACGGGCACATCATCCCACAGTGCAGTGATAATGCTGATGGACACTGTACTACCCTTGGTTTTTGGTGGACCAGGCTGGGCCATACACGGGGTGGCCAGTCCCTAGCATTGCCAGAGGAGGTTCCAACCATACAGGCTTGAATGTGCAGGAAAACAAGTGTTCTCCCATAGCTACTGCATCCAGAGGTCAAGGAAAGACAGTCTTTGTTGTCAGCCACAGACAGGTAAAGGAAGAGCAAGAGTGTTGGTAATTAGGATATGGTTAAGCCACAGTGCAAAAGGCGACCAGAAGTACTGGCCAGTGAGAGTCAATGGTGGTAGAAAGATGCCTATGGTCCAAGCAGTGCCAAAAGCTGCTGGAAGAATCCAAGTGCAGGGTAATTCACCCACCACTGCCTCAGTTTCTCATCCAGGGAGGAAATGTTGAGACTACTGAGCCATCCTGCTAATGAAGAATTAGGGTTTTAAAGTGCGGTGCGGTTCGGTTTTGTCAGCCATTTTGGGCAAACTGATAACTGCACCAGTGGTATATTTTTTAACTTTCAGCAAACCTTGCACTGAACTGATAAGAACCACCTCACCGGTGCCGGTTCAGTGCAGTTATGTGGTTTTGAACCGGTTTGGCAATAACCCGGTGCAAACTGGTGCGGAACCGGTGAAAACAGCGGTTATACCAGTTTCAAAACATCATATACCCTGTAGTGTTGGTTAATAAGATAATCTCTACTTATGAACAGTGTATAAAGGTATTCTTACATTAGTATAAAGTAAATTTGATGCAGTCATCAAGATATTGATTGTATACAGCTCACAGGCGCCCAAATCAAATGTGGCACATGGGCGCCTGTGAGATGTATACAATTAAAAATTTGATTACCAGATCACATCTACTTTACAATACATAAAGTCAGGCTTGAAAAAGACAGTTAATAAATTATTTTCATTATGTAAATTGCACCGGTTGACCACCGGTTTTCAGTTATGCAAATTCTTCAATTTCCAAGAACCGCAAACCGCTGCACCGGTGCAACCTTTATTTACCCTCACCGCGGTTCAGTGCAGTGCGGTTGTCGGTTATCCAACGGTTTGTGCACTGCACTTTAAAACCCTATGAAGAATAGATTTTCTGTACATGAGCAAAGTGTGGACGGCTCATCTGCTGTGTTCTAGAGCTGCCAGCACATTGAAATCAGGCCACGCAAGCGTGGGAATATTCAATGATGATGATGATGGTATGAGATCAAGCAGCCCCCTCTCTAGTTCTAATAGTCACACTCAATCAACACTCAATGAAATCAGGTTATATCAGGTTATATATCCAGTCTTGAGACTCAGGAGTCGGTGGTAACAGATTCCAAGTTATTCATTCTATCATTCTATTTGTTCTATTTGCATTCTGTTTTCCCCAAGTACCATATACAGTAAGTTCAACATACTTTGATGGTTTTGTTCTATTTTGCATCCCGCTTTTGAAGTTTGACATTGGGTCTGATCAGGTCTGATCCTTTATTTTGACCTTGTCCCAGTGCTTTGACCTTGTATGCTCCCTTTTACTGTAACTTTACAAGAAAGGGGCTGAAGAAGCAAGACTCAGTGGTATCAGATTTCAGGTTATGATCATTCTATTCACATTATTTTGTTCTGTTTTTGAGCATCCCACTTTCAAAGTTTTGTATTCAACCTTGATCTGATTCTTTGCTTTGACCTTGTGCATTTTTTAACAGTAACTCTACAAGAAACAGACAAGAAGAAGTATACTGCATTCATGAGGAATCAGACATCATATCAGTTATCATGCACCACAAAGAAGACATCTAAGGTGTAAGGATCTAGGTGGAATCCTTCGAGCGCGGGTTACAAACCTGGAAACCAAAGTGCGGATACGCTCCGTACTGCCGTTGTTCAGCCGAACTGGGAAAGTTGGTTTGAGATGTGAGAGGATGTGAGTGTAGAACAGTTCCAAAGTGCCTATGGGATGTAAGACTCGTGTTGGGATCGTCCAAAGGCCTAATGTAAGGATGGCAGGTCCGTACAGGCAATAGAATGAACTCGGCAAGTAAGCCTAAGAGTAGATGAGTTTCCGACTCGAAGGGTAGGACCCACTAAGTGCAAGCGGCTTTGATAGCGATATGAGCGGAAGCGGAAGGTCAAGCGGTAGCTGACCTGATGCGGCGCAAACAGAGCGGAACCAAATAGATGATAGTAGATTGCAGAGGTTGTGAAAACGATGGAGTGAAGAAACAGAGTTAAAGAAACAGATAAAGCGAGAAACCAGAACACACAAGAGCACACAAGTCAAGGGGTTAAGCAATATTTCCAATCTACTGTACTTGACATGGTACGGAACTATATAAAGGGTACTCGAGGACCGGAGTAATAATCTGAGAGTAGAAAAGACAAGAATAGCCAAAAGAAGTACAAGGGATGAAAGACAACAATGAACATAAGCGGAAGCGGCGGGATGAGCATAAAGCATATGTATGATTGTAAGAATGATGGAGAATGGATTGACGGTATTTGGGTATTTACGTGTAGGTATGCGAAAGGTGCTATAAAACAACCTAACAAAAACACTACCGCACCTAACCAGACTATCAATATGTAAGGGAGCGAGGGCGGGTTGTCAGAGATTCCCCGAGGGAAAGCTTTGTAATATCGGATGTACGCGTGCGACTGCTCCGGGTTCAAGACTGTAGCGCTAACGTGGGTAACTAAGCTTAGACAACTCTTAGAACTAAGTCGAGAGAAGCCTAGTTGGGGTGTACAAGTGTACGAGGGAACCAGGTGTGTATGTCCAAATCAATTAACCAAAACCAAAACCAATACAACGAAACTAAGATTCTCCTAGGCAAACTCTGGCTCTAGCTAGAATAGTAATCTCGAGGTTTGTCAACAACCCTAGGCAAACTCTGGCACTAGCTGCTGTGACGCTGTAAAGTCCTCGACCAAACTCTGGGCCAAGCTACGATATTGTGAGTGAACTTAATCACTAGGAACTCGTACCACAATCTTAGTGGCTCGTCTAACTTTGTGAAGAAGTCAACTAAGGAACCCTCACTCTGGAGCCAAATAATCCCTTACTAGAAGCCGTCCCCTCTAAGGAAGCAACTAGATTTGAGTCGATCTGGAGTTCGAGAGAATTCTACACACTTAAATTTGATCAAGATATAAATGGGCTTTGCGAAGCGCGTGAAGTTTATTACTTTCTTAAGATAACCAAGTCAGGAGGCATCACGCTACTGATCCCGTGGGGACATTCTACGGAGCACTGGTCTTAGCAGTCAAGTCGAGGGCAAGAAACTTGTCTTATTGAATAAATATATCTGGCTTATATACTGAGTAGAGAGAGTTTAATACAAAAAATAGATGAAACAGATACGGAGAGAGACGGAAAGAGAGTGGAACAGAGGAATCTGGCTCGGAAAGGAAACTCCAGCCTATATATGGTACACATGATAAAGAAATAGTCCATTCTTGGGTATATATCAGAGGTAAAATATGATTTCGTGAGGATTAACATAGTTTTAGGGTGTTTTGATCCGAGCGAGGTTTCTCCGATTACTCCACAATTCTCCGGGGTCAGGAGTACCTTTGCGCTTCATGATCACTCGCCGCCCGGTTTCCCTTGGGTGAGTTTCATTCTATTCCCCGGATAGTTCTGTCCATCCTGAGTGTGATTAACATTCTCTCGAGAAGACCTGTTATCTAGCTTTCCAACGACACCACTTATGATAATCTCGAGCAACTGCGCTGAGTATGTACAAGTGATTCCCGATAGTCGGCTTTAACGGATAAGACCTTCCGTGTATGATTTCTAAGATCAAATGTTTCGATTTGCCAAGGCTATCCCGGCGCGTAGCTTTCCGTAGGACCGCTAAGCATGTTTCTACCGTCCTCACGGTTGCGACCGGTGCCGCGAATAGATCTTTACGGTTTTCCTCGGGATTGTTCTGGTCCATTGTTACGGACTGTAAAGTCCACATTTTAACATAGCTCGTTGGGGTCTTAGTGCAAGGGATGCCTTCCCTCATAATTCCTTCCCTCGAGTAACGCATTGGCTTAGTACTTATCCCGCTTTGAGATGTCCTGTAGTTTAGAGAGTCTACACTCTTGGGTATAACTAGATTGACAATCTAGCGTTACATCTCCGGGCAGCCCAGGTATCCTCGCTAGCTTGGCTCTAGGCTACGCTTGTGGGCGTACCTTCACGGCTCGCTGAGTATTATTGTTAAGTTCTTTGCCTCGGCAACAGCTATCACGCTCGGGCTCCGTATAACTCTCTTATTGCATTGTATAACACGTACAAAGTGTCAAAATGTGCGGTTACACACCTTAGGCCGATTTTAGGCCTAATAACGGGATCATAGAAAGTGTACAGTGAAGGAAAAAGTAAAACGGAAGCAAAGTGGAAGTGTATCGGAACCGGAAATGCGGCGGAAGCGGGTTATGTAATGGTAAGCAGGAAACGTCGGCAGTCTGTATATGCCTAGGGCATGACATAAGGCATCATCACATGTATGGCACTGTCTGATATGCCAGTGGTCTAAGTATGTCACCTAGCGTGCCCCCCGCATATGGAGGCATGTGGCGGTGCTCTAATTCACTACATGGCTACTATAGGACTATCATCCTCTCCTCCTCTGTTTCCAATTACTAGCACTCAAGAGTGAGAAAGCAAAAAGAAAGAAATAATATTACTCATAATCCATAGCCACCCACACCAATTGTGAATGACAAACAGGATGGTCAGGGTGGGAGAGAATATCCACCCAGTATTTGGTAACTTGCTGACACCCAATGGTGAAGGCATGGAAGTCTACTTGCTATGTACATAAGCATCAGCAAAACATGGGTGAGCTGGCGCCGTTGTCAGGCATACACAGCCGCTTTCAGCGGCTGCCAGCAGCCCCCAACGCTGTACAGTGCCAGAAAGCGGCTTCCCATGCACCCACGTTTTGCTGATGCAGTGACCGGACACATGATGTTTGGCCAATCATGGCTGTAAAAGAGTGTATCTGAACCGGTCCTTCTGTAAAACTAAGGACTTACTGAGCATGAACATGCTGGTGTTGATGAGATAAGTCCAAAGGTCACTCACTCCATGTCAATGTTACTACTTTTGTACAGCTCATCATATTATTGATAATACTACTAGAGTGAACAGTACATTAAGGGCCATATAACATGTTCTGAAGTCTGAGAGTACTTGGGTGCCTAAAGGTGAAGAAAACACCTATACTAGTGCCCATAATTATACAAATATGGGGCCTCAATCTGTTGCAGCAATGAAAGAGTGAATTTTTCTTATCTAGGCATAATACAGCACTGGGAACCTTTTATCCTTCAGGTGAAAGGTGTATTGGATGCTAAATTTTATGTAGATTCCAGATATTAGTATGACTACCCAAGAAATTGTGTAAGCTGTAGCCAAATTACCAAATGTCCGGTCACTTATATACATAGTGAGTAGACAATTACTTTGTACAGTCAACATTGTTGCTCCCTTGAACTTCAGAGACATTGGCACCAATTTACAAAGTCTAAATGAGGGCAAAACTTGGTTTTTGCTGTTAGAGTTCTGGTGCTTTATCCAACTCAGCCATATAACCGGTTATATGGCTGAGTTGGATAAAGCACCAGAACTCTAACATTTGCCTTACATGACAATATTTCAGAATGGTAAAGCCCAAATACTGTACCATTTCATTCAATCTGACTCAAGGTGTGAATTGTGACCACCTTGTCAAAATTTTGAATTCAATACATTGAGAGGGGACATGTGACCAGCAAGAATTTTGACACACACCCATCAAACTGAGAGAAAATTAGTCAAACCAAGAGGACTGACTGAGTCTGAACTCAGGGAATGAATGATTGGTATCATGCCAAACCAGAAGAATAAATGATGTCCTTAGTGTTATAATTGATGGCGGCGTGAGTTGGTGCGCCAGTGTGCTCTGTTTGCGCCACTACTAGTCATCACCTATTGTCAGATTATTGATAAAGTCTTAAAATTCCACAATCATTTGATAACCCACTGGTCACTCAGCAGTCACCTACCAAGTTGTACAATGTGCACTGGAATGTTGATTCTACCACCTGAACTTATCACAATCCATTCTCCTTCTAAGCTACTAAAGGTCCTTGATCTCCTGGCACTGCTCCACTCTCTCCCACTTTGAATTTTGGAAGTGCCAAACAAACTAAAAATTGAATCAAAAAATGTATTTAACACAACCCAAAGTGACCTGTGACCAGCAATTTTTTTTGGACTTTTTTGACCCCCGTGACATGTGACTGTCAAATTGAATGAAATGGTACAGTAGTTGTTAGATAAGTGTCATTGAATGAAGATTCAAGCAGGTTAGAATGTGTAGTAATAAACATACCCCCTCTCCCTCCCCCGCCCAACATGTCAGCAGTTATATTATTGGTACCACTTGGCATTGAGATCTGCTTTGTGGTCCAGAAGAAGTTGGACTATATTGTTAACATTATTGTTGCCACTCTGGAAAGCTGCCAGGAGTGCATTCTCATAGTGGCCCTCTTGAACATTTACATCTGCATTGTGTTCCAGAAGAAGCTGGACAATATCCTTGTTTCCTCTGCTGATGGCTGCCAAAAGTGCATTTCCACATTCTCCCCCTTGAGCATTTACATCTGCTTTGTGCTTCAGAAGAAGCTGGGCAATATCCTTGCTTCCAATCCAGGATGCTGCCTGAAGGGCATTACCATACTGTCCCCCTTGGGCATTTACATCTGCATTGTGTGCAAGAAGAAGCTGTACAGTATCCTTGTCTCTCCACCAGGAAGCTGCCTGGAGTGCATTCCCAAACTCCCCCCCTTGAGCATTCACATCTGCATTGTGCTCCAGAAGAAGCTTGGCAACACCTTTGTTTCTTTTACAGCTAGCTGCCTGGAGTGCATTCCCAAAATAACCACCTTGGGCATTTGCATCTGCATTTCAGTCCAGAAGAAGTTGGACAATATCATTGTTTCCTCTTGAGCAAGCAGCCTGGAGTGCATTTCCATACTGACCCCCTTGTGCATTTACATCTGCATTGTGGTTCAGAAGAAGGTCAACAATATCCTTGTTTCCATACAAGGAAGCTGCTTGGAGTGCATTCCCATATGGTCCACCTGGGGTATTCACATCTGCATCATGCTCTAGAAGAATGTAGATGATATCTTTGCTTCCCATGAAACAAGATGCCTGAAGTGCATTCCCATAATGGCCCCCTTGGGCATTTAAATCTGCATTGTGCTTTAGAAGAAGTTGAACAATATACTTGTTGCCACTTGAGCAAGCTGCCTGAAGTGCATTCCCATACTGCCCCCCTTGGGCATTTAAGTTGACTTTGTTCTCCAAAAGAAGCTTGATAATATCATAATTTCTGTTGCCAATAGCTGCCAGGAGTGCATTCCCACACTCTCCCCCTTGGGTATTTACATCTGCATTGTGCTCCAGAAGAATCTGGACAATCTCCTTGTCTCCTCTCCTAATAGCTACCAGAAGTGCACTTGCATGCTCTCCCCCTTGGGCATTTACATCTGCATTGTGGTCCAGGAGAAGGTGGATAATCTCCTTGTTTCCTGACCACGAAGCTGCTTGGAGTGCATTCCCATAATGGCCCCCTTGAGCATTTACCCTTGCACCACACTCCAGAAGAAGCTGAACAATATCTTTGTTTCCCTTCAAGGAAGCTGCCTGGAGTGCATTCCCATACTGGCCCCCTTGGACATTTACATCTGCATTGTGCTCTAAAAGAAGCTGGACAATATCTGTGTTTCCGGACCAAGAAGCTGCCTGGAGTGCATTCCCATATGAATTCCGCTGGACATTTACATCTACTTTGTGCTCAAGCAGAAGTTGAACAATGTCTTTGTTCTGTTTATTGATAGCTGCCTCGAGAGCACTTCCATCCAATTGAGCATTTACATCTACTTTGTACTCCAGAAGAACTTGGACAATGTCCTTTTTTCCTTCATGGATAGCAGCCACAAGTGGATCCCCATGTTCACCCAGGTGGCCATTTATATATACATTGTGCTCCAGCAGAACTTGGATAATATCCTTGTTTCCTATTTTGATAGCTGCCAGGAGTGCATCCCCATCCTGGGCCCCTTTGGCATTTACATCTGCATTGTACTCCAGAAGAAGTTGGACAATCTCCTTGTTTCCTTTGTGGATAGCTTCCAGGAGGGTACTCCCATACTGGCCCCATTCAGGATTTATGTCAGCATTGCTGTCCAGGAGAAGCTGAAGAACATCCTTGTTTCCTTTGTTGATAGCTGTAAGAAGTACATTTCCATATTCCCCACCTGTAGCATGTATATCTGCATTGTGTTCCAGAAGAAGTTGGACAATATCAGGGTTCCCTTTACTGATAGCTTCCAGAAGTGGATTCCCATACTTCCCTCCTTGAGTTACATCAGCATTGTGCTCCAGAATCAGCTGGACAATATCCTTGTTTGCTTTGCTGATAGCTGCAAAAAGTGCATCCACATGAACATCTGCCTTGTATACCATTATAAACTCAAGAAAATCATTGTTTTGCCTTTCCAGGAGAGCATCCCCATACCAGTCCTGTTGTGCATTTACATCTGCATAGTGCTCCAAAAGGAGCTGGACAATATCTTTGTTTCCTTCACTGATAGCTGCCAGAAGTGCATTCCTATACTGGCCCCATCGGATATTTACATGTGCATTATGCTCTAGAAGAAGCTGGACAATATCCTTGTTGCCTTTGCTGGTAGCTGCCATGAGTGCATTTCCATAGTCTTCACCTTTGCCAGTGTCATTTGATTTTTGCCCCAGAAGAAGCTGGACAATATACTTGTTTCCTTCACTGATAGCTGCCAGGAGTGTATTCATATACCAGCCCTTTTGGGCAAAAAACATCTGCATTGTGCTCCAGAAGAAGCTGGAGAATATCTTTGTTTTCCCTCTGAGAAGCTGCCTGGAGTGCATTCCCATTCAGACCCCCTTGGGCATTTACATCTGCATTGTGCTCTAGAAGAAGCTGGACTATATCCCTGTTCCCTTTGCTGATAGCTGCCATGAGTGCATTGCCATACTTTCCCCCTTGTGCATTTACATTGGCTTTGTGCTCCAGGAGAAGCTTGACAATCTCCTTATTTCCATTGCTGATAGCTGCCAGGAGTGCATTTCCATACTGGCCCCCTTGGGCATTTACATCTGCATTGTGCTCCAGAAGAAGCTGGACAATATCCCTGTTCCCTTTACTGATAGCTGCTTGGAGTGCACTCCCATACCAGCCCTGGTGAGCATTTACATTTGCTTTGTGCTTCAGAAGAAGCTGCACAATATCCTTCCTTCCCTTCTGAGAAGCTACATGCAGTGCATTCCCATACTGGCCTCCTTGGGCATTTACATCTGCTTTGTACTCCAGAAGAAGCTGTATGGTATCCTTGTTTCCCTTATTGATTGCTGCCAGGAGTGCATTCCCATGTTGGCCCCCTTGGGCATTTACATCTGCATTGTACTCCAGAAGAAGCTGCACAATATCTTTGTTTCCCCTCCAGCATGCTGCCTGAAGTGCATTCCCATACTCTCCTCCTTGACCATTTACATCTGCAAGATTTTTTCACCAGCAAATGCTCAGCTATGTTTAGCACATTCAAACTTGCCATATAATAAAGTTGATTTTGTATTTCACTTGTGTCTAAAGTTGGACGATAGGTTTCACTGAAGAGGCTTTGATTTGGCACATGAATTCTAATCCAATTCACATATGTGATTGCACTGCTGTCTTTTAAGAATGTTATAGCCAGGTCCTTCACAGGTTTGTGTTCAGAAACTTCATCATGTAGCCTTTTCATATGTGATGGCCAATGCTGTGCAGCATATAGTCCAACAGGATATAACTTCTTGAAAGTATACTTGTCCTGAGGCAACATCCCCTGTGTTTTAAACTGGAGCAGATAAATCAAGCATGTTTGACATATTGTGGAATGGGCCAATTGCTCATTCATCTCAAACACTTTGCTTATATGCACTTCAGCATGGGTTTGGGTGAGAAATTCCTTCACTGAATTGTGTGCAAGTTGCACAACTTTTTCCCCATTCACAGTTATCAAGGTGGAATCTAAAATCTCATAAGCCCCACTCTCAAGCTCCAATGACCGCATTTCAGGATCAAATGTTTGAGCTTCTAGGTCTACAGCCAGAATATCTGTAACCTGTTCAATTGAAAGTGGTTCAAGTGCATTGACCAACCACATAAGAAGTTTGCCTGCATCATGCACATGTTGACTCTCTTTCATTCTTGTAATAGCCACAGTATATGTTTCCATTAGAGTCTTTGGTAGCTTCTGCAGTGCCTCCCGTATGGCTTGGGGGGTCATGCACCGTTGCAGCACAGTTACTTGGCAGTCAACCCAACGGAACCTGTGAAACATTAGATCAGTTGTGTGGCAGTTCATTAATGAGATTACTCACTGTCCATGGGCACCTTCATTTAAATGATTGACTATTTCAGTAATCAGTTCTGGCTTCAGTTTTCGCTGGCTCAGCTTGTCCTGGAGGTATTTGGTAACATCATCATGAAAGGCATCTTGTGTTGAATCAAGATGAATACTTTCTGTGACACCATAGCTGACCTCTGCCACATATCGACTGGTTATAGCTATGTGGAGATTTTCTCTTACATGAGCAAGATGTTTGAAAACATCCATTGGCTCATTACATTCATCCATGGCATCCAGCACAAGGTACACTGGGCTTAACTCTTTGGAAACAAGTGCTAAAGTAGCACTTAGTTCTGCCATGGTAGGTTCCATAAGGCCCTCCATATACTTTGTATACAGCTCATGAAGGGCAGGATGAACTCCTCCACTCCTTGTAGCCATTTGAAGCAAAAGTGATTGAAGGAGGCCCCGAGCATTGGTCTTAGTCTGTGAGTTATCACGGTTGTCAAAATAGTAGTAGCAGCACAGTAATACTGGATTGGCCTGGAGTTTCTGAATGATAGCTGCCCTAAAGAATCCAATGAGAAATTTTTGAAAAAAATTCATGCCAATACTGCATGCATACGAAAGGAATGTTTTGCCTGAGCCCACTACACACACCATGATTAGATTCAAAATTACTATCCAAAATAGTCTTACCTTTTCCCTGGATCCATAAGACTCCAGATGCACCCTGGCTCCATTTAACAAACTCAGGATGAGAGAATATCCAATCTCCAGTTCCTAGTGTTCTCTTATCACATGCTGCTACAAAATTTGTAGAGGGATTAGGTGCTTTTAACCATTTCCGAATAGCGAACACATCATTGGTCTCTTTAATGTAAGTGTTGCTTGAAAATACCAATAAGAGCAGTCAAGTGCACTCACGAGTCCAGGTATGATAGTTGTTATTGATGGTAAATTGCGAATTTGCCAAAGTAAAGTTGGAAGCGCCAGTAAACATGCTATCAGAAGTTGCAAGCTGGTTTTATGAAAGGAGACAAGTAATACTTACCTGCCCGGTCTATCTGCGCCAGCCTGAGGGCTGTCTTGCTGCTCTCTGATCATGATAATTAACACTGGGCTGATCACCGCAAGGTGATCTTGGATTCTTACCTTAGATCTCCGGACAAAGGTTCAAACATGGTGGTACGAAGTCAAAAGGGAACAGCTAGCTTCGAAAAGCTGATCTGACACGTGTAAGTCGCATGCAGTGTACCGGCACGAAGTTACCGAAGGCTAGCGCGCGCTACTTCAATTAAGTACTCAAGCCATCGCCGATTTCCTTTCTTTTGTTTCCTTGTTCTTTTCTTACCTACCCGAAGACCTGGGGGAATGTTCGGAACCGGCGCATCACCCAACTTGAGGCGACAAGGGATTTGGTGATTGCCGCTATAGCTCTTCTCTCGGGACTTGCTTTTCGACATTTGGAGTATGGCATCGAGTCATCCTACCTCAACCAGACGTTGCACGATACCAAAACGGCGCTGGTTTTACGAGCGTACGAGTGGCGATGAATCGTAGCAAAATTGGGCGGATCATCTTGTTGTTTCTTTCTGGATTCCTCTTCCGCCTTGTAGTTTACACTGCACAAAACCTGAAGACTCACTTGGTTAACGTTTAACGGTGAATTGACCAGAGTATTCACGAGTCATCTCTTCTGGCACTGCCATTCTCATTCAAGCATTCAAGCTTCAAGGCTGGGCAGTAGAACTTCACCCAAACACCTCTGCCTCCGCTTCGTCTTCTACCGCAATCCGTAGCTCAAATCAACGTGAATGCACCCACGTACACACAGCATACATCACACTCATATTCAGCCTCCTCCATCCTCCTCCCCATCCACAGAATGACCATGCTGGTTATCGACTTACGCGCGTCACCAAGCTCGATGGCATTGATTGTCAACTTCATGCATTCACGAAAGATCATCTATCGAGACGGGTTACACATTACTCAACTTGCTACTTAGGAACTATCTGTAGTTCTCCTGAAATAGTGAGCTTTCACATACTCATTCTTTTGGCCAGTCTACATGCATGGCCCAGATCATCGACTTTCAAGACGAGAATGCTCAAAGGACACGCATATTTATATTCTCTCAAGATGTCTAGGCTCTGCTTCATCGTGATTTCGAGCTGAAAACGAGGCTTCTGAATGATAGATTATACTCCTGTGCGTCTGTCCATCGATCATAGAGATTGGAAGATGAAGACGAGATTTCCGGGCCAGCGTCGGTAACCTTGGCGAATGCTCTACTTCAAGATGCTCTCCCAAACGCTGTCTCGCTGTTGTAAATTCAACTACTCCTACACAGACTTCACGGGGAGGGCTAGGGCTCGAGGGAAATGGCACAGGAGCATGCTTATGAGCTCGGCTGTAGTCCCTGAAGCTTGAAGCCCGGGCCTGATGCGTTGAAAGTTACGGTTGAGGAGTGCAAAATGATGGTCCGAGTCTGGTCTCTTTATGTAAATTTCCGAATGTTGCGCGCACAAAGATCATACACTGTATGTAGTAGCTGATAGGTTGTTCTGTATCTAGGATTGCGTCTCCAAATACACAACCCGATCTCGTGATCAATACAGAGGAGCGACCTTCATCGATTCATAACCTAATCTTCTCAAGATCCTTAATCATCATTCTTTTCAACAAGACCAACATATTCCCTCCAAATTGATATGTCCCGCCTACCAGTGTCCCAGCCTCGTCATCGTCAGTCTCAGTCGCCTGTCTAGCATACTAACGGTCACGACTGACCACAGCCACTTCCTACTCTTCAGCCAGCATCAGTACCGTATCCGCATCCAAAAGCATCGTTACTTCATCAAGAACCGAAACATGAATGAATATGAACATCTGCTTAGTGGAGACGAGAGAGTTTTGTGAGATGGGTTGACGATTCTGTTGTGGGCGGGTATGGAACGGGAGCGGGAGAAAGCTGAGTTCGGGTTTGGATACAGGCAATGGTTGATCGAGATCTGGGTGATGGATTAGCGAAGAGATGGATTAGCGAAGAGGCAGGATTCACATCGTCAAGGTACTCACGTTTGGTATGCGAATGAAGGACACCCAGTGCCGCTGCGGGAATATTTTACCGGGACTTGAAGCCACCCTTCATGTGTGTTTGTACAACCCGCCGGGAAACGTAGTCGGTCAAATTACGTGTGTCTTGCTTTTTTCTTTCTTCTGAGAGTCCTACACGAGTTGAACGATGCTTCTAGTGAAAACGTTCAGGGTTCTTTGAACGTGAACTGATACGCACTAAGTATATCCCGCATCTTCTCATGTCATTCTCTATCTCCACATTCTTTTCGGTCAACCTTCTCTAGCTTCCCTTGCAGTCGATGAACCCATGTTCTCCTGCCCCTACTCATTTTTCCATCCAACCCATCCAATTTCCCACTCGCGCCGTACTTCCCCGAATCCCTCGAATCCCCATATCAATACCCCCGTCCTCGCGAACCTCGAGATTTTGGTTGGTTGGTTTCCGCATGTGCTCGGCTTAGAGCCAGATCGAGCACCACACTTTTCCACTTCATGACTACAGCTTGTTGTTCTGTGTTCATCAGTTTGTTGCTCTTTTGCTCTAGGCCTGCTCGATGTATGCCGTGACGCCTGTTCTTGTTCTTTGTCCTTGTCCCTGTCCTTATCTTTGTCATTATCCCTGTCCTTGTCTTTGTCCTTGTTCTTGTTCTTGTCGTCGTCGTCGTCGGTTAAACTTGGGAATGCATTTTACCACTCCTACAAGCAGTGCTTAGTAGTACTTTGCTTTGCTTCGAATCCCCCACCTGTACACGCTGTTTTTATATCTACCAGCTAACATCTAGATATCTATCCATCTATCTCAGGTTGATCTCGGGTAGCATCACTGAGCATATGTATCTCAAATCTTTGTTCTGTTCATAACCGTCCATCTCAGTCATCCGTCTAACGGTCCAAGTCCATACACGTCTGTCGCAGTAGTCCATATAAGTTCATCCAGGGCCATCCCTGTCCTAGAAAAAAAAAACGAGATAATTATGGGGAATAGGCGCACCCGGATTCGAACCGAAGACTCTGATTACAGGGATCGAGAGGAAGCATACCAAAGGTAGCATATCCTCTAGACCATGCGCCTATTGACATAAACGGTGTCAGGGTATAGCATAACCTAGTAAAGTCTAGTAAAGTCCATTCGTCGCCGCATATATCTATATATCCGGTATTATCAAGGCGGTATCGTATCCTCGACTTCGTCCTCGATTCATCTTCCCGGTGTAACCGCGTCTTCGTCTCGTCTCTTCTTTGCCTTTGCTCTGCTGCATATCCCTGGCATTATCTGACATATCCATCGATATCCCTCCAAATTCCACTCTAATTCCACACTGATTTCACGCGTTCTCAGGCGTCCCCAGGCGTTCTCCCATTACACCCATTTCTCCCATCCCCGACTCTGACCGAAGGGAAGAGAGGGTCTTGTGAACCTCGTTTCTTATCTGATCCTTCAGATTTCTGCTATGACGCAATACTTCGCACACTGATTGGATGATGCTCTTTGGCGATAAAGTTTTCACAGGTTTCGACCACTACAACTCTATCGCTGTACGTATCACCATATCCACTTCTTCCGCCGTATCTTGTTTCTAGGACCACTTTTACTGTTACCTCTGCCACCATATCTTGTTTCTAGGATCACTTTTGCTGTTATGAATGCTATGTATACAGTACAGTACGAGAGATTTTTCTCAGTGAAAAGACGATCCTGGGCCATCATACCAATGCTGTTGAATTCGCTTCCTTTTTCTATGTTTACAGTGCTTCCTCAGATGATTGGGAAGAGATTTAAAACTCGGAAGGCTGCTATATGTTTGATATGCTTGCGAATGTGGTGAATTTGTTGATATTGAAGATGATAATATGTTTGAGCATGTTGGCCCAGGCTATAGGCAAGTATTCGGCTCCGCATTGGCTTCTGAGATGATGCAAGTTGATTCAGAATTCTGGTGGAGTTGATCATGTACTTCTTTGGAAGAGTGTTTTGAAAAAGGTTGAAGGTGTGTTTCATTGCACAGATGAGGATGATGTATCACATATGGTGAATGCGTTACTCCACTTGTAGCTTGAAGACATTTCTGTTGATCGACCCAAACTCATCTGTACATTGTGTAAGTGTTCAAGTTCTTTTGACCTACCGCGATAACTGTAAATCAAGGTGGACATAAACACGTCAAGCTATTCACCTCTGACAAAATTCAAACTGTAGTTTCATTCCTCAATCGTTAATGTAGTACCATTTTTTGTAATGATAACCAACGCTTTCGCCTCTACATTGAAAAACTAATAAAACAATAACACCATAACATATATGAGCACATGCAATAATTAGCTTATGAAAACACTGGTACAAAACACCGACACTTCACGCGCACGCCCAACCGCTACCGACCACTTACTTACAGCAAAGAAAGCAGTCCATCATTCAACCACAACACTGAGCATTATCCTCCACTTCTACAACTAATAACCAAAGGAGAAAGTCTGGTTCGGACCCGATCTCAGAGTCGGGGACTTGCCGTGCTTCACACGGCGTTACAGATTAGAGTTAGTTCTGATACTCACACTCAATCAACACTCAATGAAATCAGGTTATATCAGGTTATATATCCGGTCTCGAGACCAGCTATTCATTCTATCATTCTATTCATTCTATTCGCATCCTGTTTTTCCCCGAGTGCCATATACAGTAAGTATAACATACTTTGGTGGTTTTGTTCTGTTTCGGGCATCCCGCTTTCGAAGTTCGACGTTGGGTTTGATCAGGTCTGATCTTGTGCTTTGACCTTGTGTGCTTCCTTTTACAAGAAAGGGGCTGAAGAAGCAAGACTCGGTGGTATCAGATTCCAGGTTATGATCATTCTATTCACATGCTATTTCTACCCGAGTACCATTTACATTATTTTGTTCTGTTTTTGGGCATCCCGCTTTCAAAGTTTCGTATTCGACCTTGATCTGATTCTTTGCTTTGACCTTGTTTTTTTTTACAGTAACTCTACAAGAAGCAGACAAGAAGAAGCATACTGCATTCACGAGGAATCGGATATCGTATCATGCACCACCAAGAAGACATCTAAGGCATCATCACATGTATGGCACTGTCCGATATGCCGGCGGTCTAAGTATGTTCAGTGTATGGAAAATGATAATCGATAACAGAGAGTTTAGTTTGAGCCACAAGGTTTGAAGGTATTAGACACGCACATGTAGGCGCATGTGCCTTGCAATTGTCATCTTCTTTGAATCTTCTCGCGTCTTCTTGATATCTCTTCTTGATATTTGTTGCGAACGCGATGGCATCGCAATTCGCTTGTCACGATCACCCGCAGGAGTTCTGATTCTTCTGTTTGAAGTACATTATAGTCGCATTATAGTTTATTAGGCTGCCCATACTTATTTTGGCTCAAGTTGGGATTCCCACTGGGTTACTTATTGGTTTCTTGGAAGAGTAAGTAGAAGCATTCCCGGCCCGTCACTTCAATCTCCGGTTTTGGTCAAAGCGGTACATCGCGACCGAATTTGGGTGTTCGCATTAGTGCGGAGTAGTGCGGCCGTGAGTACTTATATTATTATAAGCTCTAGGAGTAGAATATAATCAGGTTTGTAGCGAGGTGTACATACCAGAAGATCTATCAAGTTATGATATGATAATACTTATACTATTACATGTACTGATAACAGCTCGTCCGACTTTCATGTCTCACAAGCAGTTCCGGTTAAGCTCCAGCCCCAGCCTTTCTTAGCCATTTCAATAAAGAGTTTGAACAGGAACCATACTGCTAGAGGAAAAAACATTGGAGACGTTAATTCACGACTATGGACCTACCCGGACTCGAACCGAGAACTCCTACAATCACAAAGATTGTAAAGAATGCCCAGGGAAGGAGCATATCAAAGGTATCTTACCCTCTATACCATATGCCCACTGACTTATTCAACAGTGTCAGGCAATAGTCTAGTATAAGCTCGTTTGGACTCTTCAAGTGGAAGAGTCAAGACGGCATACAAAGAAAAGTATTTGTGTAGTAACTCAATGATACTTGGGTTATCTATCCAAAGTAGGCAAGAATAGTGCAATTTTTGGTAAAAGAAAGTAACATTCAATGCACTACATGGGGCCACACGGATTCGAACCGAAATCTCCTGCAATTGCAAGATTCGATAATGCCCAAGGAAAGGTAATACATCTCCTGGACCATACGCCCAGTGACTTAACAGTGTCAGGTTAGTACTTATAAGTAGTCGATCTAGTATAGACACAAATGGATTTGAGTCAAAGAGGCAAGACGTCCTGCAGAGAAAAATATCGGCGTAACTCAATGATAGGCTGGTTATTTAGTACCCAAAGCGAGAAATCATATTTAGAAAAAAACTATGAATGAAACACTTATTACAATGGGGACCCGGATTTGAACCGAAAACTCCTGCAATTGCAGGAATCGAGAATGCCCAACGAAAGGTATTATATCCCCTAGACCATACGCCCATTGAATTAACAGCGTCAGGTTAGTACTTATAAGTAGTCTAGTATAGACTCAATTGGATTTGAGTCAAAGAGTCAAGATGTCCTGCAGTAAAAAATATTGGCGTTACTCAACTATAGGCTGGTTATGTAGTACTCAAAGCGAGAACCCTTATAGAAAAAAGTGTTCCTTCAGCTGCGTTATCCTACACCATGCCAGTGGGCCGATCCGGATTCGAACCGAAAACTCCTGCAATTGCAGGAATCAAGAATGCCCAACGAAAGGTATTATATCCCCTAGACCATGCGCCCATTGACTGAACGGCATCAGGTTATAATCTAGTATCCTAAAGCAGACTCGTTTGGAGTGAACAAGAAAACCTTGCCCCGAGACCTACTAAAGGCTGGAGGGTTCACAAAGACCACCGATAGCTCACACGAAATTGGGCTCCAATTGAGCCGAAGATGACCTGCAAAGAAAAAAATTCTATCCCAGAAATACAGTGGGCCCATCCAGATTCGAACCGAAAACTCCTGCAATGGCAAAGATTTGGAGGATGTCCAGAAAAGGAGCATCATATCCTTTACACTATGCGCCCATTGACTTAGCAGTGTCAGGGTATAATCTAGTGAAGCCCATCTGTCGGCGCATATATCCGTATATGCGGTAGTATCGTGTCCTCGACTCTCCTCGACTTTGTCCTCAATTCATCTACCCGGGGTAACCGCGTCTTCATCTCGTCTCGGCTCTGCTAAATATCCCTGACATATTTATCCATCAATATCATCCAGATCTCACACGTCCTCCCATTCCTCCCATTACTTACCTTTCAAACGCCCACTAGTTATTCACACCCAGTTCTACTTATCTCCAGTCTCGAGACTTGGTGATATGTAAGAGCCCTGACTCTTAATGCCTCAGACCATGAGCAAGATCTCGTTCTATTAGAGAAATAGACCGAAACGAGTATGTGGTACGAGGATAAGAGTAGACTAATTATGTAATATCGGCGCTAACGGCAATGAACGTGCCATAGGCGTTACACATGCCCCCTAGATTGACCCCACAGGTCCATCTTACCCAAAAAAAAACAAAAGAGAAAGATGGAAAAGGGAAAACATAACAAAGAGAAACATACAGTCATCTAATAGGTAACGTACGATGTAGTATGCTGGCAATTTCCATAAGCGAAGAAGAAGAGAAAGTGTCCTGTGAAAATCGCCGGATTCTCTGGATGCTGACACTAAGTCCGGATTGAGATGGTGGTGGCACAGTGGAGACAGTAGATCTCCAGCGCCATGAATGGGAGCATTGATTGGGAGTTTCAGTGGGTGAAGGTGATGGCATGAGTGTACCAGATTGGGATGGGCAACGACTTGAACGAAGCAAGAGCGAACCAAACGCACCAGACACATTGTGTTTGACACGTTTACGAAGGCCTGTTGGTGGAACGGCAGTCACAGGGGCAACATAAGGCACAGGTGTACACTCGGTTGGAGTGTTTGAGAGATGAACACGATCTGGCAGTGCTTCAGCTGTGTGTTCGAGCCCCATGACATGTTCATCCATGAATACTTCAAGTTTCCGGCCTGCTTTCCGCAGTTCAGCCACCTCCCGTGCAAACTCTGAGGTTGGTTGGAGTTGAAGTGAAGGGGAAGTGGGTTTGGAGGGTGAAACCAATGTCAGAGCGTGTGGAGATGATTTCGATGTGTTCGACGCATTCAAAGCGAGCGTGGGAGTCGGTGATGAGGCAGTAGGAGCAGTCAAAGGTGATGGAGAACTCGGAGCAGGAGGTGGTGTTTGAGATTTGGACAGTTCCATCCCAAACTCTTCTCCCAGTCTCTTAATAGACTCTATCATCTGAAAACAGACCTCTACCTGAAAACCTTCCTCCTTCACTGCCCAGCAACATCTTAATGTTGAATCCTGCACCACTGCCTCTGCCAAATCCCTACCAGCCACTGAAAGACCATGTTGTTCCCAGAGCTGCTTAAAGTTGACTAGCAGCTGTTGAATTCCCTGGGAGGAGAAGTCCAGGATCCCAGAGATGTGTGAGAGAGGATCATGAGGGAACATAGAAAGGATTTGAGAAAGAAAAGAGTAAGCCAGAGCCATGACAGAGTCATGGCTTGAGTTGTGCTGTTGTGTGGTCATATTGCTGTAATAGTCCTATTCAGGACAAGGTTGCTCAAAAAAGTGTAAGAGCCCTGACTCTTAATGCCTCAGACCATGAGCAAGATCTCGTTCTATTAGAGAAATAGACCGAAACGAGTATGTGGTACGAGGATAAGAGTAGACTAATTATGTAATATCGGCGCTAACGGCAATGAACGTGCCATAGGCGTTACATGATATCAGATTTTCGGTGATCATTCTATTCGCATTCTGCTTTTCCTTGAGTACCATGTAAGCTTGTATATAATGTATCCCGTTTTGGTTCTGCACAACACTAACCCGCTTCGATTCGAATTCAACCTTGCTCTGATCCTTGATCTTGTACTTATTTTACAGCAAGAAATCGGGTATCATGGCGGCCCATCATGGGCCACATGCTAGTCGATGCCAGTTTAAATGATAAATGATAATCGATGAAAGAGAGTTTGTGACACAAGGTTTGAAGGTATTAGGCATGCGCATGTAGGTGCATGTGCCTTGCAATTGCCATCTTCTTTTTGCATCTTCTTTGCATCTTCTTGACATTGTTGCTGTGAATGATATGATTGTGGGTGATGCGCGCGATGAATGCTCGGCATCGCAATTCGCTGAGTTTTTTGTCATGATCCACTTGGAGGGTTCGGAGGGTTCTGATTTTCTTGGATGTGCGGTAAATTACTAGTCTGTTCTAGTCTATTTTGGCATACTTATCTGGCATACTTATAGATACTTATAGATACTTGCGTATTCGGTTCAAGTTCGAACTCCCACTGAGCTGCTTATTGGTTCTTGAAAGAACCAGTAGCAGCATTCCCGGCCCGTCACTCTTTGCTCCTTAAAGCGTCGGTCAAAGCGGTACATCGCGACCGAATTTGGGTAATCCGGGTAATCTGTTGTTCTGATCGTGAGTAGCTATAGCTCTAAGAGTGAAGATAAACTTGACGAGGTGACTATTAGAAGGTGTATCAAACTCGTATCGTAGTACTTGTACTCTTACATAGCACCAATAGCAATTTGTTTGACTTTCATGCTCACAAGCGGTTCCAGTTAGGCTTTTAGGCTCTAGTCCCTCAACTTTCAAGCTCAGGCGCTTTAACATTCTTGGAGAAGTTTCATACATACCCAAGCTTTGTATAGACCGATTTGGAATGAACAAAAACCTTGGGTTTATGCGCTGAAGTGCTGAAGCCGGAGGGACAGTTTTGCCTTTGAGAGTAGGCTATTGGCCCCTCAATAATATGTAGCAGCCGCTGTATGAATCGCATGTGTAGTCGTGCAGATCTAATTTATCCTTTTCTTTCCTGCTTAAAAGTCACCAACAACTGAGTCACGGTATGCCAGCCTCCAGGACGGTGACAAATTCGGGTTCAAGCTGAAGACTCGGACAAGCAGAGAAGACACAACTCAACGATGGGTTATTCCAGACCCAAGGCGGAAAGAAGTTGGGAAAAAAAGAAACTTGCTTCTAGAAACTAAAGTATGGGCCCACCCGGATTCGAACTGAAATCTCCTTTCACAATTTCGACAAGCTGAGTATACCAAATGTACTATTAGACACTCTAGACCATGTGCCCACTGACTACAGGAGTTAAGTTATCGCACACTTAAGAGTTATTGGCCACTCGATAATGGGTACAGCGGCCGCGGTATGGATTATTTATGCAGCTGTACAATATGCACAGTAAAACCGTCGGATCCCGCAATGGACCAAGCAAGGATGAGCTGTCCTCTCAAAAAATTTCAACCATCCAAAAACATTACGCAGTTGAACCATACAGTTAAACCATACAGTGATTGCAAATGGGGCGAATCCGGATTCGAACCGAAGACCCCCTGCAAGGGGATGGGATGCATGAGTGCCTACCCAAAGCAGGAATTGGAATTGGAATTGATTACACGGCCCATTCAGCCTCAGCTGAAAGCGGTCCCCCGAAGGGAGCTAGCCGGTCCCTACGCCAGCGCGGGCAGCGAGCTCGACTCTCGTGGAGAAGGTAGACTGCAAGGCCAACGCACGGATGTTAGCAAGGCCAGGTACATACGTACAAGGCTAGCTGTTACGATTACTTATCTACAGCTTAATGGAGCACATTTTCCCCATAACCAAAAAGAGGGAGAGTGCTAGGGTAAAACCAGATCCCCATGCAGGCGTAACCGCACTGTGGCCTTAGTGGCTCTTGCGAGATTTATCATACCTCTAGACCATACGCCCGATGTTATATTAGCATCTTTCTGATGGATGTCTTTGGCTGCAACCTCAGATACAACTATGATTCTGCATAGCGGGAGGATGGTGTACTGGAGAGTCAGAGACCGAGTCATAACTAACTTGAATCATATTCAAAAGGGATTGCTTCTGGTACAGAATAGACTCAGGCTGTTGGTTTCTACAATCTGCCAGTACTAGTGCTTCTAATACTTACCCACAACCTGTCTATCCATCCTATCCATCCCAGTGGTCCATGCCACATATACAGTGGCATCGTGTCCTTGTCGTCTTTTGACCTGGTTGTAATTTCATCATCACCTGGTGTAACCGCGTGTTCATCCTGTCCCTGCCATCGATACTATCATCTACGCGTTTCTTATTACCTTTCACACTTAGTAACAGTTAGTAACATCTTTGGTCTCGGTGACGTTAGTCTATCATTGTATTCCGACCCGAGTACTCGCATATATTTTGTTTTGCACAACTCCACTTCAATTCGAATTCAACTTAGTCTGATCTGTGCTTTTTTTTACAAGAGGGGATGAAGAGGTATTGGGCATGCACGTGTAGGTGCATGTGCCTTGCCATCTCTCATTGTGAATGATGTCGATGAGTGCAGGGTACGATATTTCAATTCTTCAGTGAGCGCATTTCGTCACTATTTGCAATCTTGGTCAAAGCGGTACATCGCGGCCTAATTTGGAAAAGTTGCATTTGGGTTAGTGTGAGTCTAAGAGCAAGGATGGTCATTTGTTTTAGAAGATTTATCTGCTATACATAATATAGCAGTCTGTTTGATAGACTCCAGCCTTTGCTTGTGCGCGCTATATCAAATTCAGACATACTTATTCAAGCTATGTAATTGGGAAAATCGCCGTCAGAATGGTATATAGCCTATTCTTTCTCTTTCTTTCACAAGAGCCATCAACGACCTACACGGTAAGTATTAGACGAATCTGGGTTCAAGCCGATGACTAGCACCTCAATGATAGTTTATCCACCCGAAGCAGGAACCATATTGTTAGTTGGAGGAAAAGAAACAACAATCAATCTTGTAGTCCTTGATGGGGCCACCGGGATTCGAGCCGAAAACTCCTGCAGTTGAGGAAGGAGTATACCATTACCAAAGGTATCATATCCTCTCGACCATACGCCCGCTGACTTATGTAACAGCATCAGGACAAAGTTAATCCAAGTTGAGTAAATTCATTCAGAATGAGCAAGTACTTGCATATGCTTTGCCTCGCACAACCCGCTTGCTTTCGAATTCAATTTGTGCTTCTTTTACAAGGGGAAGAGTCGGAATGAAGAAGCAAGATATCATCACATGCCACTGTATGTAAATGAATCGATAAAGGAGAGTTTGAGACACAGGGTATTAGGCATGCGCATGTAGGTGTGCCTTGCCAGCCATCTTCTTGTTGTGAATGATGAATGTTCGGCATTGCTGACTTCTTGTCACTGCAGGGCTCTAAATGTGCAGTATTCTATTCCTATATTTTCGGTTTTTCGAATTCCCACTGAGTTGTGCATTTCGTCACTATTTGCAATCTCGGTCAAAGCAGTACATCGCGACCTAATTTGGGAATTTACATTACCGGTTAGTGAGCTGTAGGAATGTCACAAGAGCTATGCATAGAGTAGCTCTACTTAAGAGTGGAATGGTCATTCGTAACTAGCTGTGTATATGTACTAGAAAATTTATCAAGTTGATATATTATTCATAGCCTGAGTTCATTCGACTTTCATGCTCGTAAGCGGTTAGGCTCCAGCCTTGCTCGGGCGTTTTATGAGGAGTTATAATTCAGTTGCATCGAAGCTAATTGAGGTAGGTCTGAATTGGCATTCAATAGAAAATTTATCCTTTTCTTTTCACAAAGTTGAAAGCCCCCAACAACTCACACGCTCACACGATGAGCCGAAGACGAAAAATATGTAGGTTATCTACCCAAAGCGAATCATATTGCAATTGTTAGTAGAAAAAAACAACGAATCTTGCCTATTGAATGTAGACAATTTATGGGCTCACCCGGATTCGAACCGAAAACTCACTGCAACTGCAAAGATTTATAGAGAAATATAGCAATACCAAATGCATCGTATCCTCTGGACCATGCGCCCATCAACTTAAATTTTGAACCCTGAGTTTAGGCCTGAGGCTGAATCAGTGAATGGACAGACCTTGAGAGTTATTGGCCACCCGATAATAGGTAGTATAGCGGCCGCGTTGTGAACCGTGTGTGTAGCCGTATAGGACCGTCAGGTCCGAAGACTCTTCCTCAAATCACTCTCAACTTGTGTTGAGAGGTTCTGTCTGCTAATAGTTTAAATGATAGTAAAATAAAAGATTGGGCGTGATTTTACTATACTAGAATTCAGTTCAGTAGGTTATGTTAGCTACCGAGGCGAAACGAGGATACGGTCTCAAAAAATCATTAATAAAATGTGTATATTTCCAGTAGAACGGGGCGAATCCGGATTCGAACCGAAGACCCCTGCAAAGGATATGTTACACCCAAAGCAGGTATCATACCTCTAGACCATACGCCCGATAATAGTATGTCGTCCAGACGCCATTTTAGTTAACACCGTGGTTATGAGCTTCATGATAGTAGTAACCTCATAACTACTTTGAAATCATATTAGGAGATTGTACCGGTACAGAAAGGACTGGTGGTTTGAGCTTGGACGCCAAGTTCCTGAGAGCTTCATGCTACATATGCGTATCGCGAGACAGCACAGCGAGACGCCTGTTCAAAATGACATTTCAGGTGTAGCATGACCATCCACGACGTGTAAAGGCGCTCTGCACGTAACGTGGGCCCCAGTACCCTAGCATGGACCACCCGGCCGGCTTCCTTCCTTCCAAGGACCAAGTCAAGATTTTCCATCGCGTCTGCATTTTCATGTACAATCTAGTTTCTACCCACAACACGAATTTTGTAATCTTGTTTGAACGTCTCGAAATCTTTTTCCTTGTTCTCGTACTGTTCCGCTAGTGTTTTTACCGCGGTGTGAATCTATATAAGTCTGTTCAGCATCGTCATTGAAACGCAGTAAACAGTAATCGTACTCCATCGCGATTGGTCTGTAATGCTGGAACAACGTCTTTCACCGTACGCTCAACTAGAACTCCACCGATAAGACGGAAACATTTTCGATCTGGATCATCTTGAAGTGCCTCAGTGAGGGTATTGAGAACCAGACTAGCGTAACAATGAGGAAGCTTTACAGATAAAAAGACAATACTCACCTGTGCTCGTCAGCTTCTGCTTCGAGCTCACCGATCTTGGTCGCTACAGCCTGTAAGTCTGACTGGAATTGACTATACTTTGTTTGTATTTCTGGCTTGGTTCCAGTGAGCTGCAAGGTTGAAATCATTTCTTAAAGCACTTACCCTGGTCGGAAAGAGGTACAATCTTCTTTTTAGTTGAAGCCATGGTCGCTGTCGACAAAGAAGATTGTGCTGATTGGCTGTGAGTCACGGGGTCTGGAGTCCGTGCCCCTCCGCTCGTTCCTCAACACTCATCATGTCTTTCGCCCGCCAGGCTCTGCAGGTCGGCCTGTCTTCCAGAATTCGTCTGTCTCCCACCTTGGCTTCTGCAGCTATTCGATCTGCTGTCGCTCAGCGTCGCCTTCTCCATTCTACACGATGCGCTCATGCTTCTCTTCCCAAAGACGACACAGAGCATTATACAGAAAGTTTGCACAGTGACATGAAGCTTTTACATGGCAGATACCAGGAAACGCCACTGTACGCTGACCTCAACTCGAAGGAATATGTCCAAAAGTTCAAATCCGGCGAGAGAGCCCTTGATAAAGCTGTCCATCTCTTCTTTCTAACTGAAATAATGCGGGGTGGGTGGCTCGTGATATTCAGTAGAATAGTAAACTAACGCACTGTAGGCATGTGGATCGTTATTGAAAACTTTTTCCGTCCGCCGTATACGATAATGTATCCGTTTGAAAAGGGTCCTCTATCGCCTCGTTTTAGAGGAGAACATGCACTTAGAAGGTACCCGAGTGGTGAAGAGCGTTGCATTGGTGCGTTCCCGGTGGTCCGCGTCTTTTCTGTTATTTATAACTCGCCTCCCAGCTTGCAAACTTTGCGAAGCCATTTGCCCTGCTCAGGCGATTACAATCGAGAGTGAACCTCGTTTGGACGGCTCTCGTCGAACAACGAAATACGGTTCGTGTTTCTGTTCCTCTTGCGGGCATCATCTTGCTTATCTGGCATCGTAAAAGACATCGACATGACCAAGTGCATATACTGTGGTTTTTGCCAAGAGGCCTGTCCTGTCGATGCTATCGTGGAAAGTACGTTCATTTCCGGTACTTAATCACGTACGAAACCCTAAACTATTACCCCCGCTTAGCTCAAAACCAGGAATTCTCCACTGAGACGCGTGAAGAACTCTTGTACAACAAAGAAAAGCTATTGGCTAACGGTGATCGTGCTGAGGCGGAAATTGCGGCAAATCTACATGGTTCGCTCCATTATTGTCCCTACGCAACCAAGGTGCTAATCAATATCCCTCTCTGCAGCCGACCACGTCTACCGGTAAAGGTAGTTACAACTATCACCGTAATCACAGCCAAGCACGGGAGCTTGAAGTAGTACATGTACTGTTACCCTACCGGCGTAAGAATTATTCGGAATAAGACAAATTTCTCTATTTGTCCCCTTGGATGGTGGAGGCAAGGATTTCAATCTTTGGATGCAAGCCCAGCCTGTTTATCGAGCACAAAATACCTACCTCCAAGATGCTTCATCTTCTTTGGTCTTAAAATGGTAGTGGTCATCGGTTCTTGTTGCTGTACTCCCGATGGCAGGACTTGGCAGGCTCAGATTTATCTGATGTAAAGGCAATGAACAGTATGCAGCAAGGTCTATTCATTGGGCTCAGTACTGCTTGGTGCCTGGTAATGTAGTTGGTAGCTCTCGCTGTTAAAGTTGAATTACCTTTTCTAAACCTGAGGATATGATTTTTCTGAATATCCTATCTGATGGTCCCCGACTTTGGGTTCTCTTTTTTTCCTCTAGATCTTTTACAGAACAGGTCCTTCAACGTAAACCGCTTGTTTTCCGCCGCGTAAGCTACTGTTACTCGTTTCATTAACAGTTGACTGTTCTATTACTCCTCTGGTCATGTAGATCTCTTACAAGATGTTTTAAAAAAAGACGCATATGAAAGAAGATGATGAACGGCCTCTGGGCTGTTGCTTTCTCGAATTTCTCTGGGAGAGTGCAGCAACAATTTGATGAACGAGTGCTCATTCGAACAAGATCTTTTCCTAAGATGAAAGAAGATGAATGGCCTTTGAAAGCTGTTTTTTTCTCGAACCTTCCTTGGTGTGTAGCGACTCATTCATTCATTCACCTATACACTTCTAATTCAATTATATTATTGTAGGTTGTTCTTTGTTGTTCTCGACGGATATCATCATGGATCGGGATGAATACTTTTGACTACTTTGACCGCTATGACTTGCCCACACTATTACCTGTGCAAAATCCTAGAATAGTCTGGGATTTCTTGACAGGATTCCTTGATATAACTGCCTTACAGTAGTAAGTCACAGCGAAAAAGACAGGCGTACTCGGAAAACACTCGGACTTGGACGCCTATCGCGGTGGTTACCGAGTTAGAAAGTTCGATTTTGTGCATGCTGGTCTTGTGTCCAGCAGGTCATCTTACCCTACCGTCGTAATGGGGTGCTGCCCTCTCGAGACAAGGTCGCTATGTAAGTACAATGGTACGAAAGTTTTTTCTCTTTTCTTGCCGATAATTAGGGATCATGCCGCCTCTGTTAACGTATATCACATGTACATACCTATCATCTATATCTGTGCTTCGATCTAGTATTCTCCCATGCGCTTAAATTTAGTGTGTTTTTTTTCCCTATGTCCTCTCGTCACTGATTGATTTCTGGTCAAGTAAATGCCGCATATTTTCTTCAAATATCAACCCTCCGAGGCTTGATGTTCGTCGGACATTGGTTAATGATCCACTGGGCAATGAAACACGTTTTTCTATGAGCAAACGGCGCTGCGCATATTATCGATGCCTGTTGCATTCAGTTCGTTGTTATCGATTAATTTTACGAGTCAGGATGTTAATGGTGTGCAGACCCGCTGACTCTACTAAGAGAGCCTTTGAGTTGCTTTGAGTCGTATTAGGCAGCTCCTGTCAATCATTCAATTTTATTTATGTGTAAGTGCATAGTTTGGTGTATACGATCATCGCCGAGCTACTTTACAGATTCAAAGCATAGCTACCAATACGTGGTCGAACACTGGGGGTTGCCTGAATCCATTTTCCTTTGAATTGCAATAAGGGTTCTTTCTTTACTACGTCCTTTCTACGCTATTATTCCCCTTTTAGCTTGAAATTGATCTGTGTTCTATCTCGACGTACAAACACATAGTAGTGGCAGGCTCGGACATGGCATGTGTATATACTTTATGCGACGCGACGCACCTCTCAGCCAGGCCCATTCCCTTAAGATTTCTGTCGTACGGCGGGGAAATGCGTCTGATGCTACCTGACCCCCAAGGATGCTGTGCTGTCCTTTCTATTTCGGCCGCCCCGTTTTTCTTGAAGGACCACGGTGAAAGTTGTCCTCTCCGCGGAATGGGTTCAGAATTTCTCTCGTTTGCCGTGCCGCTTTTCGTTGAGTGTTTAGTACGATCATGTTGGTTTGTCTAAGTCCGCAGGAGCTCAAGTCATATGAAGACAAGATATGAACGACACACCGGAAGGGGGGCTTCCTCTGTGAAATCCAAGGCTATCCGCCTACTCCTTGTCGGGCCCAAACTCCCGTTTTTTTTCCATCCTCGCACAAGAATGTTCTGCAGTTGGTAGTCTGCATAGAGTGATTTCCGAAATGGGCTGGTGCTCAACTTCCATACTAAACTTCCATACTGAATCCTATCGGCTCAGAAGCTCTTGGCTGGTACTTGTGACCATGCCTATATTTTTTTATAGCTGGGTTTAGAGGATTCTCTCCTGAACCTGGGTTCGAATCGTAGCTTCCTAATTTGGACTTCTCCGTCCAGCTTCTTTGGCCCAGCACCGGTGCTCGCTGCGTCATATTTGCTAGACGAAACACGTTCTTTCATGTGCTCACGTACTTGCGTCTTGCGGCCCAGCTGTTAGGCGGAGGCGTTCGAACAAACCATTGGTCTCCAATGGTTCAAATTGCCTTTCTGGCTTTGGACTCGCCGTGAGTCACATTGCATTCAGTTGTGAACGATCTTCGTCGAAATTCCCATGCATGCCGTGCTATTGTCCTCGATTCTTTGACATCGTAACACGTTTACTTGTACTGAACGAGACTTACCGCAGCGCTCGCCGCGGCATTCTGAATGAGAATGATTTATTTCAACATTTTACGAGTCATTTCCTCCGAAGTTCATTTCTATGTCTTATAGCTTTCGGAGTTTCCCATTGGGCGTTCAAGTCCCCGCTTCCCCTATTGTTCCTGCCGGGAAACAAACTTTGTTTGCCAAATCGGTGTGGGACCCACTAAACCGCTGTAAAGGTGATCACCGTCGTGACATAGGGGTAAATTCCTTCCGTCGGGATTTTCGATTGAACCTGTGAAGGTTCCTTTAATTCGCGACTAGCCCCTACAGCCACTTAAGACACCCTGTGCTCATAAAGGGGCTTTTTTTCCGTGAATCAACAATCGAACGTTAACCTCATACCAACCCCCATCGCGAATTGAATGAATATCAACTACACCCCCAATTCTTCGGCATCGCCCACGTCTTCCACCCCACACCAGAAGCGCAAACGAGATGTAATAAGCAGGTAGGGACGCGTACAAAGTTACTTTTACCATTGATGCCGTTGACGCTGCCTATTCAGTGAAATGAAATCAAGAACGTTATCACCCTCCGCATCACCCCGGCGACTTCGTTCAGCACCCAAGAACCACGCGGCGTTTCTGGGAAAGAACAAAGGAAAACATATCTCCCAGCAACGCAGTCCTAGCCCACGAATGAGAACCCGGCCCCTATCTTTCCAGAGCACTGGACGTACTGTGCGCGCACTGGAAAGTACATCTAGCCAATCATCCTCATCTGTATCTCCAATCCAAACCAGCTCGCGCTCCTCATACCACAACGTATTCTCCTCATCTCCAAAGGCGCCCCTGGCGCGTCATTTACGCGTGTTGTCTCGCCACATCGAGCACTGCCAGCTGACGTCCGGGTCCACCGCAGGCCCAAACGCCTCCCCAGATGCTGCTAAACGTGCTAACCCAACAGCCGTCTCCTTGACCCGGATCCCATCCATCATGGATGTTTACCTAGATGCCAAGTCCCCCTCAATCGACTTTACAGAAGAGGTTTTGCTCGAGATCGCGGACCGTACGAAGCGACTCTCCCAGGTTTCGAGGGCTGGATGTGCGTTAGTATCTTCACATTATTGCGATCCGCCACACCATGCATACGATGCATACAGTCCATACAGTCCATACAATCCATGCGACGAATACAACGAATACAATGGTTACAACGAATACCATGGACATCGCATGCCTGAATTGTCATTGGGCTTGGGCTTGGGTCTGGGGTGCCTATCTTCCGAGGTATCGGGGCTAAGCCTTTCTGGGGAGCAGATCTGGTCCGGAAGAAATGCCGCCCATTCGGGCAACTCGATGCGGCACCCGGATTCGTTCGTGCGCTCTACAGCAGCGTGGTCAGAGGGGTTAAACGGACAATGTTAAACTTAAATGAAATCTCTCTTGTATGATGTACCTTGTCTTATCGGTACCGCGAGCGCGTGTAAGGGGCCAGCAGAGCAGATCATGCATTGGTCGGAGCGAAATATTGATGTTTTTTTTGTGTTTGTAATACTTGTAATACTAGATTGTCGGGACGGTACTTCAAATAACTTATAGCCTCTAATAGTCTCTTAACAGCCTCTAGAGTCTATAGCTAATTAGCTTTGTTTAAATCAATTAGTTGTCAATTAAGGACACACGTATTACACTTAATCAGGTTAATCCCCTTGTCGTTCGGAGGGAAAAGATTAGTCAAAACAAAACAAAAACCATCAAAAAAAGCCAAGTCGGAAAACACAACGAATCACGATGGCGCTGTTAGTGCAAGACCTTACCTCCGAAGGTTTGAAGGTTTGAAGTGTCAATCTTAAATAAAAACCGTTGAATACCGCGACTGACGCCTCCTACGCCACATTCGGGATCGGATAAGCTGCGTGAGCACCAAGTAGTCGAAACCTTCTGTAAAGATTCGATTGCTTAACATATGTACGTGCACAGGCGGTACAAGTAACTTAGTTCCAAGCCACTGTTTGTAGTTTGGAGTTTTGTGGAAGAGAATAAGAAGAATAAATTAGTGGCTCGATTGCACCCTCCTCATTGGCTGGAACTTGGCGAGAAGATAAGAGAAGAGAAAGGAAGAGGGACCGAGGGTGTTCTTGCCGCATAAGGATAGTAGGGTAGAGTTTTACTAGAGTAGGTGCTAGTTCACCCGGACTAGGGACTAGGGATAACACTTGGGATAGCGAAGGAAAAGGGTGGCGCAGAGTTCCAAAAAGAAAACAAACTATTTGCGTTTTGTGTGTCTGCAAAAAGTGGCAAAAAGAAATCGTACCAAAGGCGGAACAAGGTAGGGTGCAAATACGGGACAGCGTAACAGGGGATGTCTCCGCTAAGAAAGAAAACAAACAAATAAAGCGAGGGTTTGCAAAGGTTTGCAAGGGGAGATCCAAGACTTTTTTTGTGTGTGTGTCTGCAAAAAGAAAGTGATACCAAAGTGACACCAAAGTGGGAACTCGAACGACTAGGGGCACACGACAGCGTAACAGGGGATGTCTCCGCTAAGAAAGGAAACAAAACAAACAAACAAAGCGAGGGTTTGTAAGGGAGCGCCAAAAATAAGAAAACATGGAACCGAATAGTAAAAAAGAACCTTTTTGTGTTCCAGGTAACTCATGACCCCTCAAGGTGCCATCCGGACGTCTTCTGCATTATCACCACGATGATACCGCCTCTCGTCGGATACCCCAGCACCACCATAGGCCGCCACCATCGCTGCCATGCCACTTCCAGGCCCAGCAGAAGCAGCTTCCTCCATCTCTGCGTCCACATCTACATCACCACGAATCTTTTTCTTCGGGGAGGCTGAGTCCTTCCCTGTTCCTGCCCTCTCTCTGTCTATCCTCTCCCTCTCCCTCTCCCTGCGCGAATCCGGCCCAGCCTCACGGTGCTGTGGAGGAGGTGGGAAGCCCCCAGCAGCACCTGCACTCCCTCGATCCCGCGATTGCGATTGCGATCTCCCGTCTTCATGCACGAAATCGAGGCCTGGCTCCTCGGTTGCTGGATGTCCTGAAGTGAGAGGACGCAGCCTGTACCCTCTCGCACCTGCACCACGGTCGTCGTAGTAGGCATTAGGACCACTGGGACCACTAGGACCACGAGAGTCGGGACGGGAGGGTCCATCGGGGACACCTGCTGAATTGGACCCGGAGCCTGAGCCTGGTGTTCCAGAACGCGATACTCGGGAGTACCCAGCGCCGCCACTTCCACTTGGGCCTCCTCCTCCTCCGCCAGAGGGGTCGTGGTAGTAGTCGTCGCGGCGCGAAGAAGAACTGGGATGGAGTTGGTCTGGGTACTCCGCAGGAGGCGCACGGGGTCTATGAACAGGGGAGTGCATGCTCCCCCCTGCACTGTGTGGCTGCGGCTCGCGGTCGCGTTCGCGCTGCCGTGCATTGCTATAGTTCATCTCGCGTTCGCGTTCGCGGTCACGAAAGTCGCGCTCCTGCTCCCATTCCAGCTCGCGCGCGCGGGGATCGTCGCGGTTGATGTAGCCTGGGCCCATCCGCTGATGATTGTGCATCCGCCCTCCTCCCCCTCCTCCTCCAGAACGCGGGTCCGTGTTAGAGGGTGAAATCGGCGCGATGGAGTGTGCGTGGGCGTCGTGTGTGCCTGCGAGCTCGTGCAGGTCGTGTCTGCGGGACCGTGAGCCTCACGGTCACGTTCTGCCATCTGCGGACTGTGCAGAACGTGCTGCATGGGAGGGAGGTTGTCGACGTAGTGTTGCGGGCCTTGGATGTGGTAGGGGTCTTGCTGTGGGGGGAGGTTGCGGGAGCGGTCGTGGTGGGGATGGGAGTGGGGGCTGCGCGGGCCGTCGAGGGGTATGGGAGGGTTGGGGGGAGGGGGGGCAGTTGGCGGATGTCGGGGCCGCCGCTGCCTGAGCTGCGGCGGTGCATGGATGAGATGCCGGGGTGCGCAACTGAGGTGTCGATGACGGGGAGAGACCTGGCGGCGTGACTCGGGAATGGGGCCGGGAATATTCGATGAAATTGGGTCAGGGTCCATGCTCGGAGGGTGATTTACAGGTGAGTGGTGCACTGGTGGGCCAGGATGATGAGCTGGAGCAGAATGTCGGTCAATTGGAGCTGGCGACGGAGAGACTTGACCGAGGCGTTCGTATAAAATGCTGGAGAAAAAAAAAAGTTTTTGTCGGTCAAAGCACAAATACGAAGTTTTTTATACTGACGCGCGCTCTAGTTTCATTCGCTGGATGTTTCGTTTTGCGTTTAGAACTTTGAAATGCAGTTTTTCATTGTCCTTTAAAACTATGGGTATAGCTGGACGAGAAAAGAAGATTTTAACTGACTGATTCGATATCCTTTACTTTTCTTTTGAGCTCTTTGTACTTTGCTTGGTATTTGGAGTCTTCTACGCCAGCAGTTATGCCCATGGGAGGAGGTTTTTGAGATTTTGTTCTAGGGTTCATGGGAGAAGCGGAGGAAGGGCCTGGTGAAGCCATGGAAGTTGAAGTTTGAGAGCGAGAATTGATCTGAATTGATGACAATGACAGACATACACATACTAAATTAGGTTGCGATTAGAACCGAAACATGATTCAGTTTAGCTGCTGTTATTGCTCGTCGTCGTAAGAATGTTATATCACGTGCACACTATAGCTTCAACCACCACCACACATATTTAAAAGTACATTTGTTTTCTGTGTTTTGGATTTACACTGATGATTTGCAGTGGCTCATATGCAGTAAGAAAGGCTTAGATTGTTTTCGATGTTTCCAACGCGTCCGCAGAGATATGCCGCCTGCTGGCGGGTTTGAAGGAATCAAGTATAGACGGAATATAGCGGGAACGAGATTTTCAGCTCTTACGATACTGGGAGCGGTGGCAGTAATTTCTGGAATTGGGTTCTATCGATACGGCCAGGGAATTTTAGAAAGAAGGTATGACCTGGTCAGCTGGCTGAGGAACGTGTTTTCGCGATACGCCGCTCGTCGATAAACGTGTTCCCATCTGGATCCGGCCGTCTATTCGGACCGTATGCTAATTTGGTTTTCACAGAGAACTTCAGCGAGAAAAAGTGTGGTCGCGCATACATCTTGTTCCTCTGCTGATGGCAGAAGGCGACCGGGATGCGTACAGACGCCAACAGGCTGCGGTGGAACGCGAAAAAGTGATTATGAAGGATGTCAAAGGCTGGGAGGTACGTGAGTCAAACAAGCAGTGTAGATTGTGTTGATTTTGGCGAACAGGCAGGCAAGAGTGTTTACAACAATCCCAAGTATGCGTCACCGCAGTTTGTTGTTCTGTAGTAGAGTAGTACTTTGTTGTACCGCGGTGTAAAGGACCGGATTTAGGAACAGAACCGAGCTATTGAGCCAGGGGGCTGGGATACAACTTCCTAATGCGGAATAATAGTTACATCCAGTCACGCCGCATCATTTTTATTATTTTCCAGTCTCTTCCCAAATTAGTAACTTGAGAAGTATTTCGACCTCCTTTTTTCCCTTTCGGTTCTTCGGTCAGATTCCTTGGAAATCTCGGATTCAGGACGAGTCAAGTATCATATAGGATTCTAAAAGGCAATATTCTACACAATGCCGCTCCGGAGCCTTCATAAGCTCGTCACTTTTCTCCCTACTTTGCGCCCGCCGCTATATAAAGCCCACTTGACTTTCCTTCCCCGTCACTCAAACATGCCCTCCGCTCTCTCCCGACGCCAAATGTCTCCAGACTTTGCGGGTTATCTATCAGAACCATCGCCGCCACTGCTCAACTTTGACGACACACAACGCTTCGCCGACGACCAGATGCTCTTCGAGATGGACGACGCGTCTTCAGCGTTTCCATGGGATACTGATATTGATATCAAACCCGTCTATGACTTGGCTTATTATCCGTCTCCAACAGACTACTCGTACGAATCTCCATCTCTCGATAACAGTATATTCACAAACTGGATAAACGAGCCTGAATCCATCTCCATTCCTTCACCCATAGCTCCAATTCCCATATCTCCAAATGACTCTCAGCCATTCTTTTCTTTTGGTGATCCTTCTCATTTCCCGCAGGACCAGGGGTTGTCTCCGAGCGAGTTTGCAGCCTTGCATCCTCTTCCTGTATCACCCTCATCGTCCTACGAGGATAAACACGTCTTTCCTCGTCAACGTGTTGCTTCTATGACGTCCATCTCTCCTGCCGATCTACAGACACCAGAATGGGTTAATGGCTTCTTCGATACGTCGCCAACACCGAGCTCTGTTTCTATTCGTACTCCCGCTTCATCCCGATCTTCTGTTCGTCACTCTCCAATGTCATCAGATGCTACTCAGCGTATCCGTGTTCCTCCTCGCCGAGGCTCCATCACCTCTGCGCACCTCTTCCAGTCCGCTAGCGCGCCCTCTCACAGCCACCTCCAAGTCCAGGCTCGATCTGCCTCTAGCATGGCCAGCCGCCGCGCCGAGTCAGTCAGCCTCACCGATGATCGTGACGCTACTGTTCGGAGGCGTAGGAAGGTGTCAAACTCCTCAGTCGAAGATCACGAAAAATCTGACAAGCTGAATGATTCTTCTGGTATCTCTTTTCATCTTGTTCCGTCCTGAACATCTGAACCTAACCGGTGGCTTCTAGTTCCGACCAAATCTGCTTTGCGGCCCCCGAAATTGGCGCCATCTGCATGGCAGCTGTACTTCACCGACTGGATCCAACGGCAGCAGGCTTCGAATACGCGAAAGCTAAATGTAGCACAGGCGGCTAAAGAGGCAGGACAAGAGTACGCTTCGTTAACTGTTGACGAGAAGGAGGTATGTAATTTTTAAAAGCTTGTGTTTTTCTTTTCTCTGGTGACGTAGATGATACTGATACTCAATTCTTCCTTCTTCCGTGTACAGCCCTATAAACGGCGTTCACAGGCGATGAAGGAAGCGCGCGAACGCGAACACGCTGCTTACATGCGTACCCTCACGCCGGAAGACATCAAGCGCGAGAACGTGTTCCGCGCTGCGCAGCGCAAGGCGGGCAAGTCGCGCAAGAGCAACATCAAGGACCCGAACGCGCCGAAGAAGCCCCTTAGCGCGTACTTTATGTTCCTCCAGCGCATCAGTGCGAATCCGCTGCTTGTGAGAGACGTGTTTGGCGATGAGACGGAGACGACGAAGCAGAGTGTGCTGGCGGCGGCCAAGTGGAGATCTATGACCGACGATGAACGAAAGGTGAATATAATCATGATACTTTGATAGATCAACTTTCTCATGTCTCCCCCCTTCTTTCTTCTAGCCCTTCTTGGCACAGGCTGAACAGGAGAAGATGGAGTATGAGGCTGCGCGGAGGCTGTACGAGGAAGGCACCACGGGGTACGGAACAAGTATCAGTTTCAGTATACTCCCAGGGAGCCCTATCTACCAGCCTGTCAAGCTCGAGAGTGAGAGTGAGAGCGATTCTGCGGGAGACACTGGTTTCCGTCGATCTTGAAAATACGTTCCTTCTTTTTGATTTGTTTGATTTGTTTTTCCTTTCTTTGCGTTGCGTGCTTTCTTATTCCTTCAAATATGTTGTCCCTTGGGCCCCTTGCTGTTCACGCCATTTTACGAATCCACACCCGGAGCACAAGTCACATTTTTACGCACTTTGCTCCTGTTTACGACCTTGCCCTTCTCCGCTTACTTTCTTATTCTTCTCTTTCTAGTAGATACGATACCATGCCCCGTTCATGTTTCGATAGAACATTTTTTTAGTAACAGACTTGTATCACCACCACCCCCTATGCTTGTATTGCTAGCTCTCTACTCTATGATATGACTGGCTACTTCGTCAGTATAAACCAGTGACAATCGTATATACGTATATATATATTATATACACGCTCCCATTTATTTGTAGTATGTAGTAGATTTTTTACCGTTGTTACCTCTAGTACTAGCTAGTACCAGCTCTAGTGCCATTTTTTACTGTAATGGTTGTTAAATGGTACCGATTTACTGTATGGCACCGATTTACCGTGTTTACCGATTTACTGTGATACCGATTCACTGTTGATACCGATTTTTATTGTGTTACTGTTGTAATGGTATCTCGAGCACCATTTTCTGATGCGGATCTCCGTCCTCATCAAACTCCTCGCCCTAGAATATCAAACAGAAACAAAAACAAGGTTTTTCCCGTTAGCCCGAGATCTCTTTTTTGCTTTACCGGCGATTTCATTAACGCAGGGGAAGATAGGGGAGGGGGGGTTATCACGAGCTTACCTCTGGGGTATACCCGAATCTAGAGTAGAATTAAAAGAAAAGCAATTAGGAAATGGGTTCTTATAAGGTACGTGTAGGAATGCAATTGGGTCGGAAAAACCCCTTCGAGGCACCAACAGAACATATTTTTTTTTGGTGGGCCCTTGCCCGACCATTCCGATTCCGAAGAAGTGAGCACGAATGACACAATTGTGAACCACATACAGTCCACATACTCACTTTGCATAGAATCCCTTGACGGGGATCTGAGAGTGGCAGACGACTCGCACAGAACCACTAGTTGTTTGGCCACCGGATTGCTGGGCATCCGCTTTAATCCAGGCATGCAGCGCCTCGACTAGCTTCCTGCCAAAGTGGTATTGGCGGTACTCCTTGAGGACGGCGAGACGCGAGAGTTTGTAAGAACCTGTCGAGGGGGAGCGGGAGCCTCGGATGACGCCGATTGGGGTAAGAGATGGTGTGAGGCGGAGGAGGAAGTGTGTTGCGATGGGATCTAGGCTGCGATTTTATGGTACATTGGTAGTGATCAGTACTCAGTATGTAGTAGAATGAAGGATTTATTGAATAAAGGCAAACTTACTAGTCTATCTCGGTGTCAAGTGGAAATCGCTGTTCATGGTGGAATACATCTATACGGACTTGATAGCACTGTTGGACTTCTTCTTCAGTCGAGGCGATGATAATCTCGTGCGGTGGTTGTTCTGGCATTATTGGTGGACGCGTACTAACTTAGTTTTTTTAGGCGCCCAATAACTTTGTAAGAACGTGACATTGATTTTCTTCTCGTCTCCGAATCCGAATCCGTAAAGTTTCTCAGAGTTCCTACAAAGTTGCAAGCCTTTTGGTAATTCTTTTTTGCACATAATATGTTCATATGTTAAATTATCTCCTTACCTTTGAAACCACAGAAATACTCGTCAACTCTGGACGAGTTTTACATGCTTGAACCTGTCGCCGCGGTCATACTCAACACTGTCCTTTCTGGTCGTTCACACCTAGAGCGCTCCATTCCTCTGCATTCTGTCGTCAAAATCGTGCAAAGTGCACCATCGAGACACCTCAAGTCGGATTTTTTTAACCCGCAGCCGAGACGCGTGAAAGGAAAAGCTAGGAGTACTGCGTCGCTCAATGAGGAATTCGAACGTTCCACCTTGGCTTCGCGCTGCCGCGAATGGTCGGTGCAAGCGAAGAGCCCTATATGTGCCTCTAGCTCCTCCAGTGCGCCTCTCCTTCCTGTTATTTTTTCTTTTGGTCCGTATGTTAATTACAATTTCACAGGACGAAATCTCGCATTTTTCATGAGAGATACCTTGTCCAGACAGAAACCTCATAAACGCGGTAGTCCATCTATATCCGCTCATCGAACTGCATCTCATGCTCGCCTACCCCGCCGCTCCATTCAAGCAATACTACAGAAAAGGCATGCGTCGCGTATGGCGAAGGATCCGCCCTCGGATGACGAGTTTGTTGTCACGTCTTCGTATTCCGATAAGGAAGAACGCGTGCATGCGCCCGCCTCTGGTCCCCTTGCCAAAAGGTTTGCGATAGCGCTGCAGGAGAAGAAAGGATTATTGGACCCGGAGGAAGCATGGGCTTATTATGTCGAGCTGGAGAAGGCTGATGCGCTGGCTGAACTGCCTGTACACCAGCTCCTGACGTTCGCGGACAAGATTCTCATTTTTGGCGATGCACACTACGACACAGCTGTTGTGGAGCTCAGCCGCCTGCATGAGTGGGGCCAGCGTGCGAAGAGGTTATTGTCGACGCTCGCGTCGCGGATAGCACCGCTGTCTCTTTATGGCCATTGGATGAAATGTGGTATGAGCCGCGCGGCCGCTTTGATGGGCCAGATCGACGAGTCCCTTGGGCACATTCATGACGCACAGAAGATCCCTATCGACTACGAGGAGGACTTTCGGATTTTGTGGGCTTACAAAACGCTCATATATTATATCTATCGCTATCATGACGCGTCGCATGTCCTTACCATGCTTGCGAACGAATGGCTATCCATGGGGTCGTTTCTGCTCAAGTCGTCCGGGCAATGGCACTACGGCGTCGCGCAGTACCAGGGCGCGGCGTTTCGCAAAAACATCTACCGTCTCCTCGCACATATCCCACGTCCGGCTGTAGTAATTGCGAGTCATTTCTCGCAGTGGGGCCCTGAGCTCTCGAAGCGCATAGGGCAGCTCTTGATTGATGCCTACTGCTATGACAAGCTCCCGATTCATGCTCTAGAAGTTTTGAACCAGCTCAAAGAACTAAAAATAACAATTCCCCTCGATAATCACCTCCAGCTCGTCCGTGCGCTCGTAAAAGAGGATACTTTGGGTCTCGCGAAGGATTTATTCAATACGATTCCCCGGGGTACCAATTACAAGTATTACCTGCAGACAGCGCTGCATCTTTATGCACATTGCGGAGATCATCGCCGTGCCGAGTCTTATTATAAGCTACTTCACGAGCAAGGTTTTATCAACCCATTCGATACTGCGACGCTGATGCACGCGTACGGAGTCCAAGGAAAATCAGAAAATGTGCACATCATGTTTGATGATTTCTTTCCTATACAGGAAGACGGAACCCGCGCGAACGACCCTCTTGTCCAGCATTTTGGCGTCGCGATTTATTCGTGCGCTAGAAGCGGGAAAATCGACGATATCAATTACTGGCTGCAGGAGATGGTAAAGGCAGGCTCTAAACCGAACATCGTCATCTATAATACGATCATGCAGGCCTTTGCGAGATCTGGTGACATTGCTTCCCTCCGGAAAACCTTGGACCAGCTGAGGAGAAGTGATACAAAGCCGACGGCTATCACCTACGTCCAGTTGATGACCACGCTAGCCCATAGGAAGGACATCTCGGGTGTCGAGGCGCTGTATAAGGAGGCCGTGGAGGTACAGGGGATCGTGCCCAATCGGCGAATGGTCAACACATTGATGAATGCGCACGTCATGGCTGGTTCGTGGAAGGGTGTCATCCGGGTATTCGACTATATCCACTCTGATGCACATCCACGGATCCGGCTGGCGATAGATGGGTACACCACGCTACTGAAAGCGTACGTCCTCATTGGTGCACCCTTCCGTGTCGTCGCGAAGATATTTTACAAGCTAGAAGATCTCAATGTCAAACCGGACTTGTATACATTCGCCCTGTTGATCCAGTCCGCTTGTGATGCAGGCGAGATGGAGACTGCGTCGGACATCTTCCATGAGCTGGATAAGCTTTCGGTGAATCGGTCGGAGCAGTATGTTGACGTGTATATCCTTACGATCATCATGGCGGGGTATATTCGTGCCGGGAAGCACAATCAGGCGAAGGCTGTCTACGAAGAGATGGTTGCACGTAAAATCCAGCCAACTGCTGTCACGTTCAACATTATGCTTAACTCGTATGCGAACGAGCGATCGGCGGAGGCTTTGGAGATCTCGGAGAATTTTGTTAAAGAGCTTATGGGTCTACCGCAGAAACCATGGGATGTTCCGTCTTATGGGAAACCGTCAGCACTCGAGCTTGTATATGGGCCTGTCCTCAAGGGGTACTCCGTCATGGCTATGCCAGAAGAAGTCGAGAGGATAAATTTGGAATATCTTTCTGCAGGAGGGATTGAAACGCTGGGAACTCTATCGGCACAGTTTGATGCTTACCGTCGGACACATCAGATTGACAAGGTGAAGGAGCTGTGGCCGGAGATCTTTAGACTTGGGGTGGAGTACGTTAACGAACATCCGAGATTCAACGCAACTGAAAACGACCCAACGGAGAAACGTCTTCTCAATAACGTACTCTGCCTCCCGCTGTCGATATATATAGATGCTCTGTCTGTGGCGGGGGAGCACGACGAAATCGCCCATGTTTGGAAAGAGTTCCAGGATCATGGTTTTACTTTTGATGCGCACAATTGGAACCACATCACCGTCGCGCTCATTCGTGCTGCTCAGCTGGAACGAGCATTCCAAGTCGTCGAGAGTGTCATCCTGCCTTATCAGGACCAGGCATATGAGCTTATCGCTACACGAGAGATGCACCCGACAACGCCTCTCACTTTCACTGAAAAGCCGGACGATGAGCCCGACCTCCTTGCGTTAGGCTCCCAGGCTCAGCTTCGAAAGCCTGCGGCGAGTAGGCTGCCTCTCATTCGACGTAATCTTCGCTATGCAATGTCTCAAATCGAAGAGGACGAGGAGGTGCATGCCGACGATCTAGCCTATCCTATACATGTGCTGCACCAGATATCCCCCGCGTGGAACGTTTGGAAGGTGCATGGCAGTGTCATACGTGTCCTTGTCGATGCGCTGGAAAACCTTCGCGATGGATATCTCCCAAAGCCAGTCAACCTAAGCGAGGGTCTGCCGCAGAGGGATTACTCGGAGGATAACGAGGAGACTAGAGCCCAAGCAAAGGAATTACTGCATCGGGTGTATGCCCAGTACCCGAGGACATGTCAGATGTTGCAGAACTTCCAGCTTAGACAAACCCAGAGAGAGCAGCAAGGCAGGTTTAGGAAGAGGTAGGCGACATACCTGCGCCTTCATTTCAATCCATCGAAGAATCGAACGACCTCAATCTAGTTCTAGCTGCCTAAGAACCTCGAGTGATCGTATTATGGACCTCACTCCAGCGTCAGGCCTGAGCACGAGCTCAAGAAAAAGGCCCACTAAGGCGTCAATATGCGCCTGGGCATAATTAGGTACTTAGCATGGTCGTAATGTGGTTGGTTAGTTTACCTCTAATAATCAACGAATATAATATGTGGAATTACTGTCTTATTTTGAAAGCAAAAGGTATCGTCGCAATATCATCATCCATCAGGGTAAGAAATGGTTTCCCGGGGCGGGGGTCCAGATGATCTCTTAAACCTATACATACATCGACCCAAATCCTCGTCTCATCACGGCAACCACGTCTACATTACCTCGTACGGTACCAGGCTGATTTCCCAAGCCATGCAAGAGAATATGCTCACAGCAAATCTAAATTAAAATACAGCTTTTTGTGATTAGTAGTACCCTTGGTTCGGGTCCGTCAATCTCTTTCTGACACACTCATCTGGCTCTAGACCTTCACCGAACACTTTCCAGCTAAAGGCAATGATCCAGCAGACGAATGCCCGTCAGAGACGTGGGCCTTCAGTCTCAGATGAAGGTCTAGAAACATGGGGTAGTTGGTCTGGACGAAAGTAAGGAACTTGCTGGGGAGGAAATTTATCGCTTGGCTGATAAATTGCAGATATTACTCACTTCAGGTCGCTCAGCATCCTCTGCGTGCCAGAATGTGTGGTTTTGGAGACAAAGATCGTCGTCCATTGGCTCCTGCGGCAGTGGCAAAGATGATTGTCCGGAGAGACGATAATAGCCTTGTTGATTCAGAGTCGGTTTCTTATTTAATATTTTTTACGCTGGGCCATCTCATTTTTGTTCAGTGATATAGACTCCTCATTCTTCATAGTCACTGTTGACCTTTGGTCGGCCGACGGCAAGCAGGAGATGAATCTTGTTTTGCATCCTTCGTCGACCGATCGCTATGCTCCTCCGCCTCCTCACTCAACTCCAGGCACGACAAAACAGAGGCGAAAGGGAACAACGACTTCGATGGGTCCCCCTGTCTCGTCAAGCTCAAGTTCAAGCGCAAATCCCATGTCTTCTGTGTCTCCTGCTGAGCCACCGTTCACGCCTACTACTCCGCCCACGTGGGGGTACCCCTCTTGGTCTCAAAACGATAGCAGCGGAAACGATATGGGCTACAGGCCATGGAACAACTCTGAGCCCACATGGGGACAACAGCAACAGCAACAATCGTATAATCTTAACTTCGACTATGCACAAGGTGCTTCAGTGTATGTACCTGCCACCCCAACAGTTCCTTCTATGGCCAACCTCCGGCCGCCTTATTTACATCCATATCCGAACTACAATACACCTGCTCCAGCCCCAGCTTCGTCGGTCCCTCCCCCACGTCACACTTATACACGCACACTAGTGGGACCTCTATCGGCCAATGCAACTCGCCTCCTTGACGAACACCGTAAACCGGGTATTTTCTTCCTGTTTCAAGACCTTTCTGTCCGGACAGAGGGAACCTTTCGTCTGCGCATGCGTCTCATGAACATTGGAAGGTTCCCTGCACCAGAAGCTGGCGCGACGGGTGTCATGTCGATTGACGATCCCGATGACGGTCATGGAACTCCTGGAGTTTCACCTGTGTTGGCGCAAGTGTATACCGAACCATTCACCGTGTACAGCGCGAAACGCTTTCCGGGTGTACCAGGTAACCCGATTCTGCTTTAAAAATCTACCCGCGTGTGACTGATGCCTCTTTGTAGATACCACTGCATTGTCCATTGCGTTCGGGAATCAAGGACAGAAACTGCCCTTGCGTAATCGGAACGGGAGTACGTCTGGTGGCAAGCGCCGACGAGCTGACGATGATGATGGAGAGAGTGACAGTGATTAATAAATGATGATTCTTGATTTGCTCCTTACAATCCGCTGCTTGATCTGCCTTGAGTTTGCTCTTTTCTTGAGAGATATAAATTTATTCTGATTCGTTCAAATCTGTCCCTATGCGACATACCTTCTTACTTACTGTACTTATCATTGTCTTTTCGACTTGTTATTAGCAGAATTCAAGCTCGTTGATTATCGATTGGATATAGAACTGCCCGAGCAGTACAATAAATAGAATGTGGTCCAATGTACATGTGGTAACTCAGAAATCCTTCCATTCGTCATCCCAATCATTCTTCTTTGCAGGTGGCTTTGCCGGAGCATCACTCGAAGCACTTGGCGGCGGTAGCACACTCGCAGAGTTTGGATCGGACGTTGCACTACCCCATCCATCATGTCTTCCCCAATAATCAGCTTCATCATCATGATACAACCCAGACGTCTCTTCGTCACCATATCCGGCACCAACGTGACCATATCCCTGTGCCTTAGGTCCTCCTCCTACTCCACTTACAATACTACCAACCCTCTCCCCGACATCTACACCAAACTGCTTTCGACCCCAATCATTGGCACCAGAGGCCACTTGTCCTGCTCGCTTCGAAGCTTCCCCCAACATTCCCTTAACATTCCCTTGAAACTCTGGGTCCGCAACGCGTTCCATACCAGGTTGGATGACGTTTTCGTTGATCGTTTTTGAGGCTCCTACTACAGCGCTCGAGAATAACGACCATCCCTTAGATAATGCTCCGAGAGGGTTCTCCTGCAAGTCCTGAAGAGATGGCGCTGCTCGACTCGACAGTCCGTATGAAGCATTTGCCTGAGATTCTGACGGGGCTGGGGTACTTCCGAATCCAGTATACCTTCCTCCTTGAGACGGAGGCAAGTCCATTGGACGACTGGCATTGGCTTGTCCGAGAGATGCAAAGTAGTTCTCGTTTTCTATCTTTTGGTCAAAGCCACCTGAGCGAGAGAGATCAGGCGTTCCGTTGTTACTATTACTTCCTCGCATGGAAGCAGGAGATGATGTGCCAGAAGATGAGCGGAGTGAACTGCCGGTCATGGCGCGGGAGGTTGTACGCGATTTACGGAGGCCTTGGGCAGATGGAGGACGTTCAGGGGCGTTCGCGGTGGTTCCCTCTGGAGGTGGACTAGGTGACCAGTCTTTTCCAGCTAACAATGCATCCAGCTTGATTAAGATGATCAAAAACGAATCTCATCAGCAGTGAGTATAGCGCACCTTTTCTTTATACTGAGCTGCAGCCCAGCAATGATAGGTGTCATATGTGCTAAGAGTGTCGCTGTATCCTCCTTGTTCTACGGGTGTATAAGATTTCATAAAATCGCGGAATGGAGCGTTTCCTCCTAGCTGCGAGGCGAATTGGTATTTTAGGGCAATTGCAATGAAGATCAAAACTGACCTGCATTCGTTTGACTTGTTCATCCTGCCACGTATCCATCGATATCGAGCGTACGAACCTGCATTATACGTTTCTCTCGTCAGAGCCGATAGATGAGATAACAATAAAGCGGACCGACTGACGATATATGTACGCCGAACCCCCGATGAGTGCCAGCGCATTGGAGACAGATGAACGTTGCAAAACTATAAGTAGATATTTACATCAGTTCAGTGAGATATCATCGGCGCGGAAATAGCTACATATCGTGTAGCAAGATACTGAATAAACTCAAACTCACCTCAATGAAGCCCATTGTGGGTTTGGATTTGTGCAGTCGGCACATACTTTATTCTTCAAATCTTCCCGCTTCGAAAGCTCCATCAAGATCTTTTTATGGTCCATTCTAGTTCCAGCAATGTACTAGATATTCTTTTTTCTAGTTCTATTTCTTCTTTTAAGTTGGGTGACGTGTAATGTTTACGGTGCGTACTACGTGCTGTGCTTGTGCTGATAGAAGTGATTTTCGAGGGATTTGCAGTAAATCTGAGTCGTTTAAGAAAGAAAGGTAAAGAAGAAGGAAAGATTGACTGCTGAATGTTCCAGCGTGAAGGATCTGGGGAAGGGGCCAACTGAGCGAGTTTCAACTAAAGTTTCAGTGTGCAGAATGAAGCAAGAGTGATGGGATCAAGTTCGTGGGAGTTTCGGGTATCCTCAATCAAATTCGAATACATAATACATAAGTTCTGGAGTTCTTAGCCTTCCTTAGCCTATCTTAGCCTACTCAAGCTCTGATGGAAGGCCATGCGAAAAGCTGCTTGTATTTGCCGATTATTGGCTCGAAAGCTCCTTCTTGGCTCCTTCAGGCATCTTCAAATTGTACACTGATAGCATTCTCTGAAGAGCTGTTGGAATTTATTCTCTTCGTTTCCGTCATAACCCAATAATTAATGTACTTGAGGCAATACTTACGCAAGAGAGAGTATACTAGAGTCCATCATACTCGAAGCTTGTACAAAGCTTGTAGATATAATCGACTGTGTCGCGACTTTGGCACGAGCTCACTACTCCGAGTCTTAGGCTTTCACTGAGCATCTCCTCGTCATGGGGGGTTTACAGCTCCTTCCCTTCTTAGACAGTGTTTTGATCTTTATAGAATCATGGTATCAATTGTCCCTCACCAAAGGAGTCTCTTCTGAAAGGATAACTACGCCATCCTGTACTGATGGTAATTACAATCCCTCCGAGTAGAAGCAGTTCGCCAATGGAACTGCCACATTAGGATAAGAGGCGCGGTCGTCACATGATGATTACTTCCATTCTGCAAAATCCCAGAGTTACAGAGCGATAATACTATTAATAGCCAGATGGTTGTGACTTTCACGAACTGGCATAGGTATTAGGGGCCGAAGCCAGGGGAAGGCCTATTTCCAAGCATCATACAGACATAAGTACATTTCGGATCCAAGTTCTAACGGTCTTCGACCCTTGATTGATATACATGCGAAGTCCTTCGATTCTTTCACATCCTGAATACTCCGAAGCCTGTCCCAGTGCCATCCCAGGTGGTTGATCGCCCAGCTCGTGCGGCCCCAAACGAAGGCTTTCTCGAAGCAAGCGCTAATCCCAGTCCAACGACATCTCGCGTATCAGTAGGGCGTATGATTCCGTCGTCCCAAATTCTCGCTGTAGAGTAAAGGGCAGTCGACTGATTCTCGATTTCCGATTTCAAACTCGCGTGCTGGCTGGGATCTTTCGACACAGAGGTCATTACCTGTGAAAGTTGACCAGAGCCCATGACACCGATTTTTGCGTTCTGTATCATGTTAGTTTGACCCTCTTTGGATCCTATTTTAGGTTAGCTTACCGGCCACATCCATAAGAATCTCGGTGAATACTATGCAAAGATGTCATATGTGCCTCCCAGGTCAATGCGCAATGGTACTTACGGCACGTCCTGCCATACCTGCCATAATCCAGTATCAGCAAAAGCAAGTACGAGCAGGTCAAAACTGGCACTTGCCATAATTTCCAGCCCCAAAACTGCCGCCTACAATGACTGTTAACTTGGGTACGTCTGCACATGCTACCGCCCGGACCATCTTTGCGCCTGAAAATGTATTTGAATTGATGAGTACCAAGACCGCACTCGGATTGGACGCACCGTCCTTGGCTATCCCTCCTTTCTCTGCCTTACTGCCAACCATATATCCAGCAACATTGACCATGAACAAAAGCGGTATTTGCCTTTGGGAGCACAGTAGAATGAATTGAGTTGCTTTGAGAGCGGAAGGCGAGAAGAGAATGCCGTTGTTGCCTATAATACCTACAGGGTAACCGTGTATGTGAGCAAATCCCTAATAAATAGTTAGTGAGATCAGGTTTAGATCGAGGAAATGGAAGATCATACTGTGACAATACTTGAACCGTAATCTTTCTTGAACTCTCTGAACCGGCTCCCATCTACTACCCGCGAAATCACATCTCGCATGTCGAACGGTTGTCGTACATCCGTTCCAACAATCCCATGCAACTCCTTTGCAGAATAAACAGGATCTTCCGCTTGGAATTCCGGAGGAGTGGTACCATATCCTGCTTGACCTAAATTTCCAATGATCCCTCTCACTCGCGTGATAGCCTCATTATCATCTCGGCAAGAGCATCCGCCACACCAGATTCGGTCGCGTGCATTCTTCCTCCACCGAGAGACTCATCGTCAATCTCCTCCCCAGTAGCGGCTTTCACAAGAGGAGGACCCGCAAGAAAGATTCGTCCCTGGTTTTGGACGATTACGTTTTCATCTGCAAGTGCAGGTACGTATGCGCCTCCGGCGACTGAGATACCATGTATAGAGGATATTTGGGGGATTCCTAGAGCGGACATTTGTGCCTATGGAAGAAATAAACGCGTTTGTTCCATGGCTAACATATATGTCAAATGGAACTTACCATATTATAGAAAATCCTTCCGAAATGCTCTTTGTCTGGAAAGACGTTCGCTTGGTGAGGCAAGGCAGCTCCTCCAGATTCGACTGTTTCAAAAAGTGTGATAACGAAACCACTCGGATGGACAGTGCAAAAGGTATTCACCGATATAAACACAAGGCAACCCATGCTCTCTGGCGATCTCTTGTGCACGTAGTTGTTTCTTGACCTGGAGAGAGATGAATTTAAATGGATATATTGAGTGTGGTCAATACCCACTGTTAAAGGATAATACGATCCACCCTTGACCGTCGCGTCATTGACTATAACCATACATTCGCGTCCAGATATCCTGCCTATACCGGTAATAAGCCCTGCACCAGGTAGATAGTCCGAGTACACATCCTCTGCTGCGAGTGCTGAAAGCTCTAGGAACGGAGTATGTGGATCCAGTAAAAGTGCCAGTCTACGAACTTGATTAGTACACCACTAACGGAAGCTCTTTCTTTGAGCAGCATACCGTTCTCTGGGCAATAGCTTTCCTTGTTTCTTCATCCTTTCTTGGGCCTTTGTACCTCCACCTGATCTGGCTTTCGCTGTCTTCACTTCAAATTCTTCCACTAAGCCATCCATTGCCTCTTTCTTCGCGACGAATTCGGGTGAAGTTGCAGAAACAAGTGAAGGAAGTACTGTAGCATGGTAGCAGCGTTTATAAACGTCTTTCTTAAATATTTGCCGTATAAGTTGTCTGTGAGCTCCAACTTTGAGCATCGTAGTAGTGATGAAAGACCGGAACTTGTTACACTTGAGCGCTTATTGCTTTCGGCAATCAATTTCGGTCCGCGGAGTTGATTTCCACTTCATAATTTCTTCCTTCATGTGTGGGCTCAAATGGATGAGCCTTTCATCCAGCGTCTCAGTTCTTCTACCAGCACAAAGCTCCGTTCTACGCAGATTCTGACCTCTTTACCCCAAGTTGTGTCAGAACTCTTTCAAAATTCGCTGGATGCAGGGGCAAAGCACATAGAAATTGGTGTCAATTGCTCAGAATGGAGCTGCTGGGTGAGAGACGATGGCGTCGGAATAAGCAAGGGCTCGATTAATATTCTGGGGACCGAAGGCAGATATGGTACGTCGGCAAAGAGTGCGTCGGCAAAATGAAATTTGACTGGTATTCGAAGCAACATCTAAAGCATATTCACCTGATACTTTGGACTGTCTGTCCACTTTTGGATTTCGCGGAGAAGGCTAGTTTCTTCGCGTTCCTTCGCGTTCCTTCAACTTAGTTGAATTGTTTGATCCATAAACAGCTTTAGCGTCCGCTGCAGACATGTGCTGCTTGGAAATAGCTTCAAGGACAGCACGTTCACGGGAAACATGGTCGATCATATTAAAGGCTTGTTTGCGCTAGGCCTTGTACCCGCGTGCTCGCTAACAGGTCTGCAGGATGGAAATATCCTTTACACTGGACCCGCAGTGCGTTGGCGAAGAGAGTCCCAGGGCACGACAGTGTGTGTTCGGGATGCATTCTACAATGTCAGTGTCCTTTTATTTCTATCTAGAAACACACCTAACTCGAGGCACAGCTTCCTGTTCGACGACGTTCTCATCCATCCCCTTCACGAACTTTCGAACTCATCCGTCAAGAGATAGAATCGTGGGCCATTATCCATCATGAAGTCTCTTTCTCTCTCGAAGATACCGAGGCAAAGCTTGCAGGATCTTCGAAATGCAATATTCTAAAAATACCAAAAGTTCGAATTCAAGCTATATTGACTCCGGCGTTCCTAACTTTGTCCAGACTTCATCTAATCTAGGCGCGTTTCGACATTTGTACGGACGCGCATTATGCGAAGTGAGTGTCATGTGCCACCACTAGAATCTACTAGAACCACTTGGCTGAGTGATTGCTAGCATGTCGAAGAAATAGACCTGACCTCAGGTGATATGAGACTGGAAGGATTCATCAGTCTGGAAGGAGCATTATCCAAGGTAAATTTATCGCTTATACCACCTATTCCCGAAGTGATCAAAGCTCATCTAGACGTACCAATTCCTATGTACGAGTGTTCAATTGAAGATACGTTCAAACCGTGGTTTGACCTAGCTGCTTGTATACAGACGTCAATCAGCATCCAATGCCTTCGGGAGAGCTCCATCGTGTCATTGAAACCAAATTTACAGCGTCTTCCTTTGCAAAAAACGTCAGTAGTATACCTTTAGCCTGTTGTCGGGCCCCCTGACGGTGTTTGTAGGCCTTCGACGAAATTGGGGGAATTCAGCGCACTTGTAGCTCCACTTTTCAATTGTGCATCTGTCCATCGTTTCTGACGCAGTTCATCCAGCTACCCGGCGCTCCCCACGCAAGGCCGAAAAGAAACCTGTTTACGTCCTGAACTTGGTTGTTCCGCCTCATCAGATCGATAATTTGTTGGAACCTGCGAAAGCTTTACTTCATTTTCGGGTGGGAATCGCTTATGTTCTTCTAGCATTGCTGCATTTGTTAAGCTCTCGTCTAGAACAAAACTGCCGTGACAGAGTTTCTGTCTTCATCCGTCGTATCATTCTTGGTCCGACACGGTTTTACGGCTCGCGGAGATGCATATCAGATTCAGGAATCCCCATGGAAAAGGCAAAGGGTCAATTGTGAACATACATCCAAGCATACGGAGGTCCGATCTGATGAAGCAGAAACCGCAAATCTCCCTCCAATACCTCTCAGCCTTTATGCGGTACGGTCTTTGAAAAGTCCGTAGATTTATACGCTGGCTCACTCGCACCATGTAAATTAGGAAAAGTCTCATGGGACGAATGAGCTAGTCTGGACTGACCCAAGTACCGGAGAGACTTTCATAGTTGATGCTCATACTGGAAATTCACGCCCACAGACACAACTCCGCCTTGCCCCTGAAAAATTAGACACTAACCAAAAGTCTCAAAGCCTTGGGCAACGACGCACTTTGTCTCTAGCCGGTACTACAGGTAAGGGTCCGGCTCCTGAGTGGATTCAAGAAGCCTTAGAGGTACACATCTGCTTCTATGATGCGCCAACTTTCCCAAGTTTATTTAATCTTCTAGACAAATGACTCGTATGCCGTCAGCGAAAGAAAGATAACTGAAGTTACTGTCGAATCCCTAGGAGTGCACAGCTGCGGCTCTGACAAGCTTCATCCTCAGCCAAAGCAATACCAACAGCATCAGCATTTCTCCCGGCTTTTCCTATCTAGCCAGGGCGACGGGGATCCAAACGGACACCTTCATCATCGTTTCACGAAGGGCGATATCCGTGGAGCGCAAGTCATAAGCCAGGTAGATCGCAAGTTTATTGCGTGCGTATTCAACAATGATCTCGACAACGGAGATCTGAGGAAAATACAAAATGACGATTTCTCAACGCTAGTCCTTATCGATCAGGCGAGTGCTCCCAATAAACGCTACACGAGGATCACAGCACTAATATGGGAATCGTATTTTCGGACAGCACGCTGCCGACGAACGGATTCGAGTGGAACGTTTCTTGAAGGATTTATGCCTCGGCTACTTGCGTAGTCGCTCAGGTGAAGAGGCAGAAGGAGTCGAAGAGCGTCATCTGACACCTCCAATACCTGTTCTTCTGACTCGTCATGAAGCCTCACGGTTGGCTTGCTCGCCGGATATTCAAACCTCCTTCCAAAACTGGAGTATACGTTTCTCTGGATTGGCTCAAATTGAGGCGTTATACACCAGTACCACCGGATTGGATGAGGAAGGTGATAGATATGTCCAGGTTTCAGTCTTGTGCGTTCCGGAAGTAGTAGCAGATAAGGTATGAAAGCCAGCCTGTGGCTTCTTGTCCTGCTAATTCACTTACTCTTGCCTTTTAAAGCTGACAATGGGAAACGAACTGCGGGATCTGATCAAAGGGTATCTTGCACAGTTGGAGGGGGATATGCCTGACATTAATCAAGGTAGTCCCTCCGATGGAGCAGTAGCTGAAGGAGATTGGTTGAAGGCCCTACGGTGGTGCCCTCGAGAGCTCCTCGACTTGGTTAACTCCAAAGCTTGCAGAGGTAAGATTCCGATCCGACTATTCCCTCATAGTGCATTCTCGGTGCTGATTCCGAGACTAGGTGCGATCATGTTCAACGACTCGTTGACGAATGAACAATGCGAGCGCTTAGTTTGCCAGTTGTCCGAAACGGCATTTCCATTCCAGTGTGCTCATGGACGGTATGTCGCATAGTTTTCCCCGCCGGAATTTCTTGATGATATTGTGATTGGCCCCAGGCCATCTTTGGTCCCACTCGCCAATCTGGGAAAACTCTCCGGAAATGGGGGGAGGACATTTCGTCATTCTGTCCGCTGGTCTGCGCTAGACAAGGAGAGTTCGCTCGAATAAGTTTTCATTGTTTATTCATGTCACAGTTCGCCGTTACATCTGTGCGACCATTTTCATTGTAGAGTTTGTATCAAATACCATTGTCACTGTAAATTTATCCCAAAGTTCATGTGGAATCTTGGTTTGTGAGGACTGGGATTCGGGATTCACTTGGTTCATAGGATCCTCGGTAATCCTGTAGACTTAGGAGAGTTGTTTCTACAAGGAGACTATGGTCAACCACTCACAGCTCTTAGCCATTGTAGTCGATTTAAGGTAAAATGTTCCCAGTCAGTCTAAATGGCGAGGTCAACTGCATACAACACATATGTCGAATAAACTGACTCCCAGTGAGTTTCATTGGTAGTAAGTCTGTATATAGGCTTGAAGCTGTCTTTGAATGTCCACAGCAGAGAATCGTTCAAGCTTCTGATGAGATGCAGCCCCGACGTACAATGCCGCTCAGCCACAGTGACTCTTGAGCTAATGGTTCCATTCCGCACATCACCGCGATATTCCTTAGGAGTTTAAATTTGAGCTTCCCGCCGGCAAACTTCTCGAGGGGCAGTCATGATTTCTCCAGAAACTGGCTCATCGAGTCCTCGATCAGCCTTCTGAAATTGTTTTGCGGATCAGAGTATTAATGAGTGCGAGTCGTGTCAACGAACTCAGCGAACTCTAACAGGGATTCGTGGTCCGGTTGGTCATTCATTGGGTGGAGCCATGGGAGCAACCAGAAAGATGTGGGTAGTCATGTTGGAGGATGTACTACTTACGGTACTAGCTATACACAGCGACTTAGTAGAGTTTGACAGAAACGCGAGACTTGCTCTGATGCGCAACAAGGGCTTCGGTTTGATATAACTATGGCCCTCTATGGCCTATCGATATCCTGAGTCCTCTGAGTCCGGTCTAAAGTTTCGTTGCCCTGCTCCGACTCGGTGGCGTGGGACCTCGTTTCGTCGCGTGACGTAGAAGCCCTACGTCATTACGGAGCGAAAAGTATAAGAGCCGAATTCTCAGCCTTTCAACTCCAAGCAATCAACCTACAACTCGCGTGTCACATTTTATACCTCATTTTCATTCCACTATGCCTCATGAACTCACAAAAGTCATCTACAAGCGCAAAGATGCTCCTCTCAGCGAGAAAGCTGAAGAGTACATCGTCTTTGTGAACCATGAAGAGGTATGCTCATCTTTGGCCATCGTCTATAGATCGTACTGATCAAGCTGTTTTCAGTACAAGAAATGGAGTGAAGGAGGTACGTTGAAGATATCTGATTCGACGATTCGCTTCTGATTATCTTTCAATGTCTACAGACACGTAAATACTCGTTTCGATCGTCGTTTCAAAGCTTACATATCCTTAGAACTATACCACTAGCCGATGTGGTTGACTCCTTCCAAGTTTACCACAGTACACAAGGCAACCAAGGGATCCTAGGAAAGCCATCGAAACAGCAGCTGGAGAACGAATTTGGTTCTAGCAAAGACGTGGATGTGGTGGAAATAATTTTAAAGAAGGGCAAGGATCAGCCAGGCGAAGGAATCACAACGCAGACATTTGGTACGAATGCTACCAGAGGCAGCGCTGTCATTGACAACAAGGGGAAGGGATTGTCGGGTTTCTAATGGGACTGTGTAGTCACAAAGACAGAACAATAATTGTATTATTATTTTGACAACATCAACAACATCTGCAGCCAAATGCTTCTCTTATGCTGTAAAAGTAAGCAGATGCTTGAGTAGGAGTGGTAACACAATGTAATATGGTCCTAATGCTGTCCAGCAGTCTCGACCCATTCCTTACTTCCCATCTGCACCAGACGCGAGCAAGCTCGGGCAAAAGCAAAGATCTCTTCTTCTCCCGAAAAGATAGAACTCTTGCCCACGATATCTTGTGAGATTCCCTATGATATAGAGATTATCAGATCTGGATCAAAGTTAAAAGCAGAAGGTACTCACTAGATCATCCATAATACCACGCATATGGTCAGAAATAGGCTTTCCCGAAGTTTCGTCTTGGTCAGAGAAAACTTGAAAAACCGGCACTTCAGAGGTGACAAAGAGTTTCGTCTATCGTAAAAGAAATGAGCATGGAAAGTATGAGGTTTAGGCCAGCTCTACGAACCTTGCTTTCATAGCAAGCATCGATGAACGTGATAAACCTCCTGGCCTAACGAACAGGTTTAAATGTCTGGACACAATCGTATCGTCAACCTACTAACTTTATCTTTACTATCCAATCCCATCTTCGGAACTCCCAAAACAAAAAGTGTTCCAAAGGTTTTTGTCACTTCAAGGTAATCCGCTGCACTTAAAGGTTTCCCGCACAAGTCATCGAATTTAAACTTGGCCACCTTGCTAGTGCTGTCAGGTATATTCAGCTTGCGACCCCAAATTGTCAACTGACGATTCTTGACCGGTGGGTCGCCAGAATCATGACTCGTCATGGATTTGAAGATCTTCTCTATTTCTAGTTCATTGGACGGCGTTAAAGGATCGTAGTAAACTTTCGAAAGGGCCCTAGGTACACGTCGATAATCTGAGATGAGTCAGTTAGTTGAGTTGGGTGACAGTCGAGCACTCGACAAACCTGTTCCGGAGTCGAGGTCAGTTACTGCGAATCGCTCCTTCAAAAGTTCAATAGCGGGTATGAAGCTTGATCTTTGGATACCATTCTTGTATAAATCATCTGGATGTCGGCTTTGAGATGAAATCTCAGTGGACATACTACTGACCATCCGCAAGTCACTCACTTCGAGGTAATGACTGCCACAACTCCGTAATTCAACAAGTTCTCGAGCAGTCTTCTCAGAATCATTGCGTCCGCGATGTCAGTCACCTAAACAAAGGTCAGAGGTACCGATCTACGAACCATGTAAGAAACCGTACCTGAAATTCATCAAAACAGAGCACATACGCTTCCCTCGCAAGATCCCTGGCTACGGGTATTATTGGATCGCCACCTTTGTATCCCATCGCGATCTTTGCTGCATGCAACCGCTTGTGGACATCAATCATGAAAGCATGGAAATGCACACGTCGTTTGCGCTGAATGTGGGGGCAGGGTGGAGTAAAATAGATCCATGAGCATAGTCTTCCCTGTTCCCACGTCTCCATATAGGTAGAGGCCCTTTGGGGTGTTTTCGGGAGGGCTTGTGGGAATAGGTTCATTCCGAGAGAATATACGAGAAAGCTGCAGGAGATGAGCAAGTCTGTGATTTTTTAAGAGGCAAAATTGCTCACTAGGGAGTTAGAAGCGCTCGCCTCGGGTATAGACGGAGGGATATAATCCAAAAGGGTATCGTGTAGATCCTGTAATTTCTGTATGATGCGAGTTTGATGTTCATCTCCTCGTAAAGAGTCTGTTTCTACCAGGTGTTGATAGTGATCCAATGGGGTCTTGTGTCCTAAAGCTTCCATAGTTAGATTGGAACTATTTTGTGATCTGTAGAAGGTTGCGCACCGGTATAGAGTGAATTATGCTTCTTTGGCGAATCAGATTTAGTTCCATTAATTATAGTGGGCTCTACAGATGATGCTGAAACAGGAGAAGTTGATAAGGACGAGTTGTGAGAGCGCTGGGTACGGGATGTTAAAGCAATTACTGGGCTTCTCTGGCAGGCGGATATTACGGCTCGCGAACGGAGCGCAACAGAAGTAACAGAGCGAGCATTGAAACTCATGAATGACTGCTGCCTTAGGCTGCGTATACACTGTACAGCAACAGTAACAAGAAAAGGAAGATGAGGCAAATCACGTGAAAGCACCCAGAGCCGGAAACCCGAACAATACATTTACTAACGCTTTGACCTTCAGGTGGATTCAAGGCGGATTTAAGACTCTTTGCTGGTGTGAGACTCTCAAGCTGCCAACAAAAAGGAGCGCAGTATTTCCACTGTAAGTAGTTAATGATTACTTGGTACTTCACCCAAACTTTAGATTACAAAGTGCTGAACCGGAAGTTGTGGATATCCATCTATGATAACAAAATTGACCCCCGAAAATGATAGAGTAGGATAGAGTGCAATTGACATTTGACAAAGTCTGCCCTCTGTCCTGTAGGATAGTATTAATGGTAGGCGCCGCTGCAACTATAGCCTATGTTATATTATCTTACTGCTAATGGCCCAATAGTAAGCATCAGCACAGCGTTCTCCGTTTCGAGGACTTATAGCCAAACTTAGAGCTTCTGCTCTGAAAGCTGTTGACGGCCTTGAGATTTGATGGCGTTGGCTGCTTTGAATCGAGGCCGATCAAGGAATTTCCTAAACAATTCCATTTTCGACGCTTTGACCTTAAGATCTTAGATGGTATCGGAGTATTTCGGACTATTAAGAGAGCTAAGTTACCGGAATCACTATTGCTTTTCAAGGGTACCCACTGATAAGAAGAGCCTCTGAGTTAGATAAGGACGTATGGAATACTTAGACGAAATACAGAATCGAAAATCATATCATTGACAACCTACAAGAAAAATGGTCCGAGAAGAGATTCATCGAAGCGACAGAGTATAAACAACCTATATCCGAGGGTAAGTTTGGTAGAGACTTAGACCTAGCTAGCTCTTCTGTGTCACTTGTTCGGTACGAGTACAACCAAAATCACTCCTTCATTCGAACAAGCTTAATTTTAAGAGACATCCCTTCAATGCCTGCCGAGGGGAAGCCTCACAATAGGCCTAAGCTCAACGGCGAGGAGTTCGCTGACACCAATGTAGAAGCATAGCAAAGCACCGATGATGCCGAACACTCCACCCGCTTTTTGAACTCTGGAAGAGAGACTACTCAGCACAAGTTATATTTAGAAAAAAAAATCAGCGACGACGCAGACCGCAAACATAAGCGACTTACATTGGCATTCCTGCTAGGCTGTATTTGGAGATACTAAGAATGACCAAAGTGATGAATATAGTCGAAAGCATGATTGTGAGGGCGTGATTACGACGAATAACAACAAAGCTAAGAAGAGCATTATAATCGAGACCGTGAAACCAGGAAAGAATCCTACAGGAAAAACGCGGTTACGATGGTCCATGTAATCAGGTATAGTCCCAAAGCTCGATTAAGCTCCACAGGATCGTCGTAGGCGGCAATAATTCCAGAGGCAGGGATAAATATCGTTGCGTACGACATCCAGAAACTGCCGTAAAGCGAGAAGACTGAGAACAATCAATTATGTATGTCATTTGTAAAAGACAAAGCTCACGGGTAGCATTGAAAACATTTCCTCTGGTATAAAGAAAGACAGAAAAGGTTATCATGAATTTGGCATTGAGATGAACACGGTTCAACTTACCTCGGATATTCCCACATTCCCGCCATAAACTGAGAAAGTCCTCCAGTGAAGACGGCCTATCAAACTGTAAACGACTGGACGTACTTCCAAAGAAAAAGGAAGACTCACCATGCTTACAAGCACCTCTGGATGTTCAACACCCCCAGCTTGGACATTGAACAATGAAAGTAGAAGAGCAGTTGCTGCAAACGAGATAGCACCGCTGCGATAGCAAAATGTGAATTTGAAGCGGATCAAGATATTTCATGGTAAGTAACACATACGCAGGACCAGGATTTGCAATGTTTCCGTTTCCTGTAGTAGTAGCCCTACCGTAGCTATGGCCCTGTGCTATGATTGGGATAGTATGTGCTCCTCCGGGAGAGGGTCCATGGCCACACTCTTTGACGTTGATCCAGCCTCGTTCAACGTCGGTGTAAGTCGAAGGGGAGATTGATTCGCGATCGGTAGTCATGATCTGGCTAGTAGACATAATTTCAGAGCGAATAGATTTCCCGGGAAGAACTTGGGTTACGCGGAGGAAGATGGGTGGAAGAGGGAAGAGAGTGACCTGTCCTTCGGTAGGAGCACCAGTAATGCTCTTTATACTCTCTTTGAGGATGCTTAAAGCGGTCGAGTCCAACCTGTACCTCACAAACGAGCTTCGAACCCTTCTGAAGTTTATACACCAGGGAACTTGAAGGTTGAGAGCGTAATGATTATTAAGTCTGCGAGGGGTCGTAAGTCTTTTGAGATACTGACCTAAGAATGCGGATGGTAATACGGTCAGATACGCTGAGTTCTACACAAAAGAGCGAGCAGTAAAGCTTTCGAACATTGTCGAAACAGTTGATTATGGGGCGCACTATTACCTGTGAGTTTATAAAGGATGGAGCTTGTGGAACAGCCGCGGTCCCCGTGAATCCGCGTCGAGGTGCTTTATAGTCTAAGCAACGGCGATCTACCTCCCAAGACGACGAAGCTAGCAGCGTCTGTGTTGATAACGATTCATTCTGCCCACTATAGTCAATTTCAGCTCAGAGGGTATTTTTCGAACTAAACGTCATCCCGTGCATTGCACCTAGTAGGAGGGTTTTAGAAGCTTAGAATTGCAGGAGGAGTAATTAGGAGAAACTATACTTTTGAGGTTAATCAATTAACGACCGCTCCCCTTTTACTTTTGCAAAAGCTTCAGTAGACTCCTTACACTTTTCAATCCTAGCCAATCCTTAGGATAGCATAGGCACTTTTCGCTCGCTCGCTATCAAACTTTGCCCGGAAGTCCCTCCCTTTTCAGCAGACCTGCACCCTTGGCAACTTTCTCTTACACTTTCGATAACGTGCTTCCAGCCCTCCATGTTATCAACGGAGGTAAGAGGGTCCGATGCGCTGATATCAGGACATATTCGAGTGCTGAGAACAAGAACCTCAGAGGTACTTTGGGGAGCGGAAGGGAACGGAATTGTAGAACTGTCGCCCGTAGATGGAAGTGGGCATAAGGATACCGACGATATACCATCGTATATATTACCCAACGTTGTGATTCTCGTCAATCCAAGGTTGACCTGTGGTCTGTAAAATGTTATGGTTGGGGAGAAAAATTCTACATGGCGTATAATGGAGCAGTTTGTCGATGCGAACTAAACACCCTTTCGCCCTTTACTCGCCTCCACTCCAGCATTCCGACTTCGGCTTGCCCTTATCCTCTGTATTCCATTTTCCAGTATTACACGCGTTTTCTGCCATTCTGAGGTTCTTCTTCTGATCTTTGACTAGATCCGCGCCTTCATGGCCCTTAGCTTTTTCGCCAGTCAAATCCAGTACGCACTTCATCCGAATGAGTCGTGATTCAGATAAGACGCAATTTCTTCGACCGTCCACACGGCAATCTGGCGCTAACCTGGGACCGGGTTAAATGAACTTTATGATCTGAGCCGCCGTTATCATCATGGCCTTGAGTGCTTGAGTAAAAACTTCCTTGTCGTTGTAGAGACTACTTTTGAAAAATGCGGCTAGTCCGGGCCGTTTAGGTTTACAGAGTTATCTATGGACCACGACGAGACTTACCTCCTGCTTCTGCTATCAGACAGCAATCTTCCTACTGGCTCTTTCGTCGCCTCTTCTGGATTCGAGTCGTATATAAAACACGGATTCGGAGCAGGAGACTCACACAAAACAACTGTCTTTATGCGCGATAGTATTGGGGCTTATGCAAGGAACGCTCTTCCATTTGTATCTGATGCCCATCGGATTGTGGAATGTTTTCGTCATAGAGAAAAAGAAATAGATGTCAGGGACTGTCTGCAGAAACTTACAGACTTGGATGAGCTTTATGATGCAATTACCTTGAACCATGTTACGAAACGGGCGTCCAAGTCTCAGGGCGTGGCTTTGTTGACATTGTATTCAAAAGGATTTTCGTATCCACCCGCTTCCTCGCCTCCTGGGCTGTATCTGGATGAGGAGACTCAGAAGAAAATCGCAGTAGATACAAAGACGGCTATGCTGGTCACCAAGTATAAATCCCTTGTCAGAGCAGAAACCGCATCTGGAAACCTTCCCATTTGTTGGGGAATCCTTACATGTGCCTTGGGTCTATCACTAGGTAAATGGAAAAATATCCGTACTCCTTCCATTTTTCTGACGAGCTGGTAACGATGCAGAGCGCTCTCAGTATCTCCATATCTTCCTGCATGCCAGATCCCTCCTGTCAGCATCTGTCCGACTCAATGAAATAGGACCCTATAACTCCCAACAAGTTTTGCTACATCTCTCTCGACCTATCATCGAAGCGGAGGTATCCAGATGCAAGGACCTTCGTACCGGAATAGGGTTTGATACTGAAACGCTAGAAAACTTTGATGAGACTCTCCACGGACCAGCGAATACTTGGCCTCTTGGAGAAATTCTTGCAGCCAGGCATGATCAACAACATTCACGTATCTTTAATTCATAACCAAACTTGGTGGCACTCGAATTGTTCTGATGCCTTGGTAAACATTTTCCGTAGACTCGCGGAAGTGAAAACTGTCTGACTCCAGATCCCATATTGCAACAATAGAAACCTCAAAGTACTACTTATTCTTCTTCGTCCAGAAACAGTGGGCGTGAGTCGCCAGCGATCAATTATATGGTATACATTACACATGTACGATTGATTTGCTGGTACTATTTACCAGGATTAACGATGTAGTTGTACTGCGGTCGTGGATATTAGACATCGAAGTGAGTAAGCCATGCTACCGCTGATATAATGAATCGCCATTTACCCCACTTTACTTCTGCAAAACCTGCAACAGGCTCTTCACACCTTCCAATCCTAGTCCATCCACAGGATAACACACATACATCTTCTTTCGCTCGCTATCAAACTTTCCGCGAAATTCTCCTCGTTTCAACAGACCTGCACCCTTGGCAACTTTCTCATACACCTTCGTTAATGTAGCGATCTTCCAGCCCTTCAGATTATCAACGGGGGTAATATGATGCGATGCGGTGATACCGAAGGTAACTGTTATGGGGAAACCAAGGCGTTCCTCGTCGGCTTGGATATACTGAAGTGCGGTGTGGATGAGATGCTCTGAGGTACCTTTAGGAGCAGAGGGGAATGAAACGGCGTTTTTGATGACATAAACGTGTGGCCCATGAATAGGCGTGAGGATGAGGATACCGATGATGTGGTTCGACCATCGGGCAACCCAGTACCGTCTATGGTCCTCGTCAATCCAAGGTTGACCTGTGGTCTGCAAAATATTCGGTTTAGCGAGAAAGAAAAATCTGCGATGTATAAGAAAAGAACTTGCTGATGCGAGCTGAACACCCTTCGACCCTTTACTTCGCCTCCATTCTAGCAATCCAACTTCGACTTGCTCTCTATCCTCCGCTTTCCATTTTCCAGTGATTTCCTCTACCACAACGCCGGCTTTTTTTGCTCTTCTGATATTCTTCTTCAGATCCTTGACCAGACCTGCACCCTCATGGCCCTTGACCTTATCACTGGTCAAATCTAGTACGTGGTCTGGATGAAGAACTTCTTCATGTATACACATAACCCCACTCCATCCCAACGACGCAAGGATCTTTTCAAAGTCGTGATCAACGCAACACCAAACGGGGCGCAACTTTTGTGACTTGGTCCACTCAATAAACGCTTCGGCTGTGCGCTTGAGCGCTGCTGGAGAAGAGACCAGTGGATTTCCCCAAGCGAAGACATACTTGTTTCGCTGCATGTAGCCTTGGACAGGCTGGAACGAGCTTTCCTTGATCTGGCCTGGCTTGGCTTACCAGATATGATACCGCTCAAACTCGAGCCAAGCGGTATGAGCCATAGTCTGCTACCAAGGATGAAATAGACGATTTGTCGAACTCGGGGTGAGCGACATCGGTGACGGAGGTTGAGAGAGGGTAACTTTGGAGCAAGGGGCGTCTTACTTCCGCACTGTATGATATATCCTTCCATCTCGAGCAAAAGAGGACACTCCCAATGTAACCGAGTGCGCGGACAAAAGAGTTTGACCTAGTGAAAGGGAGGCCGCCATTGGAGCCTGACTCGTAAGTATGAGTGTCATGCTCGTCGTCGTAGAGGTGAGCCTCATCTATAAGGTTTTCCTCAAGAAATAAATTCTGGTAACCTGTAGGTGTACTAACCATTTTGAATGGGGTGAAGAGAACTGTGATAGTATACAAGAGGATGAAGACGGGTCCATTTTATTATAAGTCTACCCAGCCACATTGGCAGAATCCATAGCATGATGTTTATCGTCACGACCAGAATTATCAGTGTACGTTAGACCCGAAGAGTTCCTGCTCCTGCCGGTCGACGGTAAGGTTATTGTATGGGAAAGGGAACTAGATATCTCTGGGAACCCATTTAGTGCAACTGAAACAGAAGTTAATTTGCATATTGAAGGTTGACTTTGGCACTCCATCGCGCAAAGAGAAGACAGTTCTGCTGTGATTACTGGCAGGTTTGCGGAAACTGTGCACATACTATTCCGTAGTCATCCGTAGTGATTCCGTAGTGATTTTTTCTGACTTTCTATAAATCGGTCTTTGCGCTGCCGCAGGATATAAAAGCCCAACGGATTGGTCCTATAGGATACTTACTCGAAATCCCCGCTAGGTTGTAATTCAATTATAATTATCCTGTCCTAGTTTCCAAGTTCCATCGGAGGAGTACAAACTTGAAGGGTTCAGACTCTGTTCAGAAAGTCATTTGAAGAAAAACTGGAGCCTGTTCTTCATAGCTTTTGATGTACATGAGGAATTACGTCGTAAATCTGCCAGTGGTCCTGCTTCAGATTTCTTCAATAAGTTACCAACGCGTAAAGCAGAGTTGGCTGAGCATAATTGTTTAGTTTAGAGGTTGATATCCATCTCTATCCTAGAACGACTAAGGCTATGATGAACCAGACTGGAAAAGGATTGTTCTACGCAAGACACCGGTCCGGAGAAGGCCTGTGTTCCAATTGACTCGTAAGTATGTACCATCTGACAATGCGAACGAGTCCGACGGTTACGTTCAACGTTCAGGTAAGGCGGATTGCTGGCTCCGCTTCCATGGAGAAATCGTCGGCTTGGGATATACGGTGGGATATACAGTGAAATTTGACGAGACGAGAGACGTCTAAGCAGTGGTATCAGAAGGCCTTCATCGGGGGATAATAGGGGTTCAACTTACTATTAGTAGTAATCCCAAGGTTGCGGTGAGTTTCATGGCCATCATTTTTGATGGAGTCCAGAGTTTCGCAGCTCTCAGAGTCAGATGAGTTTCTGTAGCTTGACGTTCGCCCTCCTTGTCGCTGGTTCGACATTGGAAAGCCAAGATTCATTCCATATCTCCACAGAAATTCTTTCATCATGAAGCACATAATCATCACCTCCTTCAGCGTTTTAGTTTTTACAGTAGCTGTAGCGGCGTTAGCCCTACCTATCAAAACCAAAACGCTTGTTTTGGATTCACCCGCCTTCCAAAGTTCCTCCGGCACTCTCGCTGCAGTCCAATCTTATGTATACCTATCTCCCGACATGTCTTCATTCAAAGACAAAGTGAAGGGTTTCTTGACAGACCTCCAAGTGGGCGATAATTTGGAGCGAAATACGGATACTGCATGCGAAAGAATGAAACTTTTTGCCACTCTTGGAACTCCTGAACAGAAGGTTAAATTATCTATCCAGGGGTGTAACGATGCAAAGCCGGAACTTCCTCGCACAGATCACAATGGTATTGCTATATCGGACTCAGTGAACCTGGGAACCTGCTCTTTCGCTAGCAGTGGTTCGAGTACATTGACACTGAAAGCCTCCGGCGAGGATGATGCCCCTGCAACTGTATACTTCTCTCCTCCTCATGGTCTAGGTGTCATTTCCGATATTGACGATACCATCAAGATTACAAATGTTACGGACCACGATAAAATGGCCCAGAATACCTTGTACAAGGATCCCGTAAGTCATTACATCTACTCTCCAGCTTTCGCTCATTCTAGTTTACAGCTCCCTGTTCCTGGGATGCCGGAGCTGTATAAATCGCTTGCTCAGTCACTCACCACAGAGACCATTCCACCGCAGTTCCTGTATGTCTCCGGCTCACCAATGCAGCTCCAACCTTTCCTTTCTTCCTTTCTGAACTCGACCTACCCTGCATCCAAGGGTCCGATCTTCCTGCAAACATTCTCGATCTTCGACCTGCCTAAGATATTCGAGTCGTTGGGCAGCGGTGCAGACGCAGAGAAAATCGAGTATAAGGTTTCCCAGATCACCAGAATCCAAAAAATGTATCCACAAAAGAGTTTTCTAGCAATTGGAGACTCAGGGGAAATGGATCCTGAGGTTTATGGGGAAGTGTGCGTTGTTTAGTGTCCTGAACCTTCATATGTTGATATGCTCGGCATTATCCAGATATCGTCGTTTCGGTAAAGATTTTATACGTTGTATCTGGATCCGTAAGGTTTCTACGGATCCAGATGCAAAGAACCGTAAGGTTTTAGATGCAAAGAACAACCCAGCGCGTTTCGTTGCCGCCTTCAAGGGTGTGCCGACAGAGAAGACCAGGGTGTATGAGGATGAGGACATCGAGAGTTTGGAGGGAATCAATGTTGCGGGTTCACAGTGTTAAGATAAGTATACACCTAGAATATGCAGCAGTGGGAATGTTATTTTGGCCAATCCGTAGATTCTCGATATTCGTATTCTCCGGCCGTCTCCACATCCGCCACGTGAGTTCGTGGATATTATCAACCACAATGGACTTCGTTCGCTTTGACCGCTGGGTTAGGCGATGTTGGAGTACAATCAGTGAACAATGAGGTTGCAAGGCTATAAAGAACCGAGTCGCAAATCCCTTGCACCCCATTTCTTACCACTGGTACAATGGGATCGTCGCCAGTTTTTACTACTGAAGAGATAGTAGCACCATCGAAAGGCGCTCCAAGCGACGTGAGTTCGTTCTTCTAATTCGTTGTACTGGGAATGAACGTGGTTATGTAGTCTCAGAATTGTGATAAGGCCTTCAGTGGCGGTTCACATCACACGACAACACCAAACCCAGCAGGCGGTCAGCCCGACTCAGTGATCTTTCCAGAAGCGTTAAACGATATTCCGGATCCTCTTCTGACGCAGGATGCTCGAGAGGAATTTGCGATGGCGCAAATATTTGACGATTTCATGAACAAAATTAACCACCTTCCACAGGAACCTTTGCCCCCGAGCTGGACTACCGAGACCCTATCACGACGTATTGATTCCGTCCTCAATGGAAGGCTTGATTCTTCGAGGTACGCGTTTGCTACAAATTCTAGGTACTGCCAAACTGACTCGGTATCTCTCATTAAGCAGCACCGCACAAGATGATAGGTTCGATGATCTTTCTCCACTGACTGATTTGAGTGAGAATTCGTCTGCTAGTACTCCCGATGAAACGAACCAGCAAGCAGCTTTTTCGGAGGTAGAATCTCCCACAAGCCGTACACTCCAGGCTTTAGACCCTAATTTAGCGTCACTCGCCGCGCCCTTTCAAAACCAACATGGCACAGGCAAGGAATCAAAATCAGGACATCCAGATAACAAATCGTTTAATAACATGGACGAACTCCCATATTTTATCAGCGTGCTGCTCTCTTCACAGCCATCGTATTGCCAATGGATATTGGATAAAAACCCAGAAGGAACTCCGAATTTGTGTGGAGCTTTCCTGAACTCGAAACAAACTGTCCAAGCTCATGTCCATTGGCACCTGGAGTCCCAGCCGTTGCTTAAGAAGAAAGACCGCTTCGTGTGTCATTGGAGCAGATGCGACTCGTACAGGACAACTTCCAAGGCCAGGTTCGAAAACCATTTCGAGAAGGAGCACATCCAATGGGACTTGCTATGCGTTGATTGTGGCAACGTGTTAAAGCAGAAAGAGAAGGAGGACCAGCATACGAAGAAGAAATGTGAGAAGATAAAGAGAGTAAATCCTGGGTTGCTTGGAGAGTCACTGCGAAAATATGGTATGCACTGGCAGGAGTAGAGTTATAGTTAGATGGAATCCATCGATTCATACTGTAATCGCTGTCTCAAGGAATCGTAAAAACATTCAAGGGTAGTCTTCGCTTTTAACGCCCGCTGAACACTGCCTGAGTCACGATAAGGGCAACCCCCCCCCGAAATTTCGCGTACAATACTCGGGCATTTCTACGCTATGAAGCACCAACCAGCGCCAACCTTGAAGACACCTCCGCTTGAGCCCGAACCAAATTGGCCAGATACGAGATCATAAGGGTATCTTGCAGCCTGCCGTTGAAACCACCTTTCTCAAGATCGTCAGTACTTGCCCCAAGGGTGTCCATGAGGTATCTCCCGATAGCAGGATCGCCCTTTGTTTCTCCAGCGAGCACGGCACGAACATATCCGAGTACACGGTCAATCATGGAGGTGACGCTTTGTATCGAAGATTCAAGTATCTCGAGGTCGGAGAGGGGTTGTTGGGAGGTAGAATTTTCAGACACGGCGGTTGAAGTGAGGAGGTCGACTGCAGAAGAAATTCGTCGGCGTTGGAAATTTCAGTCTAGCTGTTCAGACTTACCACCTCGTCGTTCAGAGTCACGGAACTGAAGTTCTACCGGCACTGGAACGAACACGCAATTTTCGGGTTTAGGGAAAACGCCCACTGGTGAGCTAGGAAACGATTGAGAACGCGATCGAGGAAGATAAAAACTTCTTACCTGACGTATCCCTTGACGCCAGCTGGCTGCCCTGGTTCGACGCCGGTATCTAGAGATACATGAATGGCTTGATGAGGGGTGGTCTCTTGCGAATAAAAGTTTTGAATCAGAGCAGAATACGTGTTGAGATTCGATCCAGTTGAATACCTGTTTAAGACGATTGAGATGCTGCGCAAGCTGTTAAAAAGCGCAAAAACGCACCATCCTACGATGACTTCCTTTGGATTTACTTTATGGTGCAGCTCATACATTGTCCGATGATATTCCATGTCCACAGCGACTTGTTCGCTGGTTTCACTATGCAGAACTGCAAATGAAGAGCGCACTTCGATTTCAGCATCGGTGCGCGTTCCTAAGAGAGTTCCGATGACTCTGTCCTGGTCATCTTTTCGCCGTAAATAATGGTCGAGAATAGAGAACAGGGCAACAGGATGGATGGTGATACTTGTTGGTGTTCTCCTGCGAATTTATGTTATTCAAATCTTGGGCAAGTTATCGGCGTACGTACGGGTTATTTTGTGCGCTGACTGGGACATTGGGGTGAATATGGATTGCGGAAGATGAAGGACCGAGAGGCATTTTTTGTTGTGTAGCACAGATGAAAGTTTTTATCGAAAGCGCTCGGCAAACGCCGAAACACGCGCCTCCTTGATCAAAAACTTCCACTATGCCTTCCGAGGACACCAAAGTCTGTCTATTATCTCTTCTTTTGGCCAGTATGCTGAATAGACTTTTAGGAACGAATTGCAAAGGTTGTGGATGTTGGAAAAGTATGTGCAGTTTTACAATTTGGAAGAAACTTTCTCATGTCTTTTGCAGACCATTCTCCATTATGCGTGGATTCCAATGATTATCTACGTTGGATTTACAAGGAGTAACCCACAGCCCTCTTTAATAAAGTGCGTCGTACCTTGTATTTCGCTGGAAAAAAGCTCATGTATTCGTTTTCAGACTCATTAGCCCGCTGGCATGATATCTACGTCCCTAGCCCCACCTACTTCGTATAATCTCTTCTACTTCAAAATGCATGCATAGTCTTCGCTCGTCACTCGCTCTGTGAATTCCAAGTACATTGCAGGGATATTACAAGTTGAGAGATACTAATAAGCTTTACTGCGAGCTCGAACCAAACCCGTGAGTCTTGCTTTTCTGCGTTCACCTTCGAAGCGGTGATTAAACAAGTCGTGGTGGCATCTTTATGTGCCCCGATTGACCCTTTCTTCTACGAAATGCGGCGCAAAATGTGGATTTTGACTAGGCCAGATATGATTATTTTCCTCTGTTTAGTTATCTTCGCACCTTCGACCATCTTGCTAATCCCAACACCTTGTTGCCTGTTCCAGTGAATATTCCATTTGACAGCAAGATACGAACTTCAGTTGGTGCACTATCACTTATTATCAACGAGAACGGGCAACGCGCGCGCCATGCCTCCTCCATGCCACTTGGGCCTTGTTTGAGCTGTCCAACCGTTGACATGATTTTAACGCGACTCATCACACCTCGGTCGAGACGGAGCGAAAGATTGCCCTTGCAGATTGCCTTTCAGAGTGGAAATTAAGTTGCGGCTCCTTCGCAGCTTCTCACGTGGGTAATTCCTCTGAAGGTGCCGCTCGGACAACATTTTTGAATGAAAAGGTAGGCCCGAAACTTGGGAGGCTTGAACTCCAAAACTCGCCCCTCCAAGGACTTCTGCGTATAGTATCTTATAATCATCGTGCTTCAGAAAAGAGAATTGGGTGATTTCCTGTCCCCGTAAGTGCGAAAACAGTGGTCAGATGGCGCGAAGCTGTTGACCGTTCTGTCCCTCCATGTTGCTCGTTCGTACGGACTGGATGGAACCTAAATCGTTTCTAAGGAAGAACTTAGCAGTACACATGGCGTTCGCACATGCTGCTGACTGGTGCGTTTTCGATACTCTAACCGAGCACTATCTTTCTTCGTCGATCTTGATAGATTAATGAAAATCCCACATAAAGCATGCCCCGGTCCTAAGAATTCAGGTACTCGCTGTGTGAAATCAGGGTTTGACTTTAAGTGGTCTGCAAAAATCAATATTTGGTCGATATTAATTCGATGTAACCTGTAAGTTGACAGTCGCTACTACCGGTCAGGTCTCAGATCATACGTTCTGTTTTGTCAGGCTGTATGTAGCTCACTGTACCAAAACTTTATGCCGATATTTGAGGTGCAAAGTATGTCCAGAACGCTTTGGAGAAATCATGAGGCCAGTAGATTCCATGAAGAAATTTTGAAGAAACAATTAAGAAGAGTTCGTCAAGTAAACAAACTCGAACAAATTAATTCGACGAAAGGGATTAACGTTCGGGCTAGCCGCTACACAGACATCGGATCCCGCGTCGCCTGACCAGCGCAGGGGAAAAGGCAAGAGTAAGTTTGCGGATCACGGGTGATTTGGTCGGACACTAAAGACACCCTTGTGGTCAACTTGATAGTTGAAAAAACACAACCGAGTCGCGAAGGTGTCGACTGGGGAACTGATAAGCAACGGCCCCTAACTATAACAAAAAGCATATGACTCGTCATATAGCTCCCCCTATTAAGGTGAGACCTTCCAGGATCTTCCTCGTCTATATTAAATTTTCATCGAGCAATGAAAACAAATTCCTACCTTCGATTTCCCTAGAAATTGTTCGATATTCTCCACCTGAAAATCCCCTACAGTATTGTATGGTACGAACTGTGCTAGCATAGGCAGTAAGGAATCGTTGCTTGACCGGATTCCAGCCCAAAATTGGATAGACGGGTGCTTCACCCCCTAAGCTTAGGTTCCACCACTATCGGGACTTATGGGGGTCCGTCTCCTTCATTTTTAGGGTTTAGACTTGGATAAGGTGGCGATCGAAATGAAATAACAATGTCTAACCAAGTCCATTGTTCGATTATAATCGAATATTAATGGTTTTAGGCTGACGTTGTAATCGCCGAGTTATCTGTTTAAAAGGATGGACTATCAGGTTATGAAGGCCGATCCGTTTACTCGTCATCCCCCTGTCTCTCTGCATGCCTTGTGAACCGCCGCTAGCTTTTTCGTCGAGGTAAGGAGCCATTGTACTTGTATCTAAATCGTGCTTACAATAGATCAAGGACTCGAAGGATGAGTAACTTTGGCGGCGATTCCATGTATCGTATGCGATCGCCTAGCGCGGCTGAGAGCTCCTGCAGCGACGATTCCTCGTATAGCAGCGCGACTTCGTCTTCGGACAGCATTCGGACTATTTCTGCGTCGTCGTCGTCCTCTTCTCTCTGCGAGCAATCTTTCTACCCCGAACGTTACAGTGAACCCAAATACGGCAAACCGGGCACTAGACACGTCCTCCTGCGTGGGCGAAATGCCAACGTTCCTCTCCTCTATCGACACAACGAGAAGAAGACTAGCGGTACGCGCCGGAGGGAAACTGGGCAGGATTTTGATTACGAGCCTACAGAGAGTCCACAGCGCCCAAAGAAGCAGAAGACCAAGTCCTCCGAGCAGCTCGAGGCGGAGGAAATCCGCATGCTCAAGCGCAAGGCCGAGCTGGAGGAAGATTGCTTGTTGGATGCGAGCCGGATGCGCCCTGATAGAGTCTGGTGTATTCCTTGTAACAAGTATATCCAAATCGATAGCAGGCGACAGTACTACGCAACATTGTGGTATAAACATCGAGGAAAGAGACATGCTGGCGAGGTTGGTCGCTCTACAAATTATAAGCTTATATATAATGATTTTTGCAGAGCTCTCGACTTTCGGGTGCGCCTGAGTATTCGGACATGGACGTCGATTCAGAGGGGCCGAGAGCAACATCCCCTCCTGCGATAGACGACGCTTTTGCGAGCATGATTTTGGCGGACATGTACTCGAAGGCTAATGGTCTTCGTTTGCTCTCGCTCGCTGCTGCGGCTTCGGGTTGATACACATCCTTGCGCTCATTTATTTCTTTCTATTATTTCCCCTCTCTTGTTGTATGTAACATTAGACTTCCGACTCTCTTTTCCAAAGTAGCGGGTTCCCAATGCTGACGATCTTCCATTTGGTCTCGTATTGATACCTCTTCTTTTACTACTCCAAGTTGTACTATCTGTTATGCTTGATCATATATTGTAATGTATCAATCGTCTCTGAGCGCAAGATTTACTGAGAAAAAAAGTAAGATTTACTGAGAAAAAAAGTTGTCCCTGGGGAGATTCGAGCTCCCGGCTTCGCGGAGATGAGAACAATGAATTCCACAACACGATGATTTGACCACTAATCGACAGGGACCTGGTTATTCGGAAGTTACACCTATAGCAAAGCCTAAAACTCTTGTTTTGGTATTGCGTTCGAGCCAGCGTCTAGAATCTAAAATGGCTCTCTCTTCACTTTTACTGGCATCCGGCAAGAAAACAGCTGCTGTTGATGCGGAGCTGGATGCATTGTTCAAAACTTCCGTTGCATTGGTGAATACTAGCACTCTTTTATTCGATAAACACTAATTATCGTCAGCCTACACCTGTAGTTTCTGCGGGGCCTTCTTCAGGTTCACTCAAGAGGAAACACCAAGATGCTTCCTCTATTACGTCAGATTATGTACCCAAAAAGCATAAAGTGAAGCAGGTCACGGAGCAGAAGTCTCCAAGTATCTCGGAGAAAGCGAAACCGAAGAAGAAACGATCAAAAGCCACTGTGCAAAAGAGCCACGAGGATGCAGAAACAGACTCTGAAGACGACGATTCTGAACTCGAAACCAAATATCTCTCAAGAAAATTGAAAGGCAAAGGGAAAGGAAAGGCATCGGTAGAAGATGAAGACATGGAAACGGAGGAAGATGCTTCCAGTGACGATGACGACGAAGAGGACAAGTCACCTCCAGTGCATGAATCCCTCACTAAAAAGCAGCGTACGAAAAAGGTCCCCAAGCCTAAAACCAAATACGCTCCTGCTGATGAGACCGTGGAACGACGGAATGCACGGACAATCTTCGTTGGTAATCTCAGCGTCGAGGTTTCTCAGAAAAAGGTAGGATTCATTGATTCGTTGTAGTATGCATGTCTAACTCCTGTTTAGTCTCTGCTTAAAGCTTTCCAGCGGCATATCCTCTCCCTGATCCCTAGTCCACCCGGTTCTTCCAACATACAACCCAAAATCGAATCCACACGATTCCGTTCAGTTCCATTCGCCGTGCCCACTTCGACACTGGAAAACGACGATGGCACACCTAGAAAAGACAAACCCAAATCTACGACAAAGGCCCGTCAGCACGATATCGAACGTACCCGTTCATGGAAGAAATCTCCCGGTGACAAGGAGGAGGAGGATGCGGCAAAGGGTGAAAAACAGTTCCTTACTCCCGCTCAAAAAAAGAAGATTGCTTTCATCAACCAGGAGATACATGCATCTGGCTCCAGCGTTAATGCATATGTCGTATTTGCTCATCCTAGTCCGCCATCTGGTGATGCTGCTCCGCGTAAATCGAATCTCCCTCCTCCTCCCGAGGTGATGGATCCCTATGAAGCCGCTCGTCTGGCCAAGGAGTTGTGCGACGCGTCGGAATTCATGGAGCGCACGCTGAGGGTGGATGTCGTCTCGCAAACACATGCTTCCGCCCCAGAAGCGCAAGGCAGAGTGCTGAGGACAGGTAACGACGTGGATCCCAAACGATGTGTGTTTGTCGGGAACTTGGATTTCGAGAGTAAGGAAGAAGATGTCCGCGTGTTTTTCGAAGGAGTGATCAGTACCGAGAAAGGACCTAGGGCTGCTGGAGATAATGAATCTGGGGACGATGAGGAAGACGATGAAGAGAATCCGACCAAGGCCGTGAAGAAATACCAAGGATGGGTTACTCGTGTTCGTATCATTCGCGACAAAGATACCCTGCTTGGAAAGGGATTCGCCTACGTGCAATTTGCTGAACGCGAATGCGTAGATGAGATTCTCGCCCTCGAACCCGGAAAACTCAAATTTGCGAAACGCAAGTTGAGGGTGGAGAGATGTAAGACCATTCCCGGAGGGTCGTTTAAAGTCAATGCGAAAACCTCGAAACAAACTTCCGCGCCTACGCATCGTTCATCCAACCCTTCTCCCTCGACATCTTCTATACCGAAAGGTGATCCCAATCTTGGTGCTAAACTTGCACATCTTTCCAAAGACGAGCGGAAGAGCGTCAAAGCGGCTGACGCTGACAGGATGGCTCGACGGTTAGCCAAGAAGAAGGCCCGGATGACAATGGCAGTTGGCAAAGGTAACGCGGGCGGCGTGAAAGTACAAGGCAAAGATCGTGAAAGGGACAGGAAACCTCGTAGTGGTGTGTCGGGCAGGAAGGGGAAAGGACATGGTGTTGGGAGTGCGGCAAAAAATAAAGGAAAGCCCATGACTGCCAAAAGTCTGGAGAAGCGCAATGCGAAAAAGTAATTACTGGAAATCGCTGTACTTGGTCCTCTGAGTACTGTTTGTTGTCCAAGTTAAATATTACAATTCCCCTGAACGTGTGTAACGTGCTTCTAGCGTTCAGATACCCTTTTCGGACTTCGAAAATCCCCATATAAAGTCTAATCGCTCGCTTCCTTTCTTTCCTTGTAACCTTCGTTCTTTTTCTTGTTGTTTTCACTTCTTTTCAGAAATGCAATATACTCTCATCGCGTCTGATCCTGACTCGGCGAGAGACGAGAGTTCTTATGGCGAAAATGTTCCGGTACGCTTTTGTACAGTTTCTTTTTATCACGTTATGTGGACTAAATCTAGACTAGATTGAACCTCCAGCTCTCCACTTGAGCGTCACGAAAACACTTCCAGCGTTGCCTACTTCTGTAAGCTGGGCGATTTTCATGCTTGAGCCAAAAATGACACCTCTAGATACAGCTCACCCAGAACGCCGAGAGTTTTCAGCAGCAGCAACAAAAACACCTCGAATCTGATCGCTTATCTTTTGAAAACGCGTCCGAAATGGTATCTGGCAGCCCACAGCCAAATCCCGTACGTAGACTTTTATGCTCTGCTTAGTGGTTCTGATTTCGCCTTATAGGTCGTTGATAATACACTTACTTCTCGAATGGTCAATATTACTATCAAGACATATGCTGACGCCACTAATGTTCGTGTCGTTCAATATTTTTCCAGCTAAAGCTAACCGTCGGCCACCACACAGATTGCGAGTCTTTACCCAGAACTCGCTCCGACCGTTTTGACTATGGCATTACCTAGCTCACGTCCTACAATTCCTCCGTTTTCTGTTCCTACTCCGACCCAGTCTCCCGCCGAAATTGTCAAAATCAAAGAGGCAGCACCACTTCTTTCGCCACACATGTCACCACATACAAGCGAAAGACCCAACTGGGCTCTCGCACCAGACAGCGAGGTTCAAAGTCCGGCTGAGCCTACTGATAGACACTACAACGCGCGTCGTCCGAAAGCGCCATCTAAACGTTCTCGTGATGCAATATCGCGGGAATTTACGTCTTTTTCTGTACACGATATGGCTTGCAGAGAGCCTCTGTCGAAGACTTCTAGCCGTACCAGAAGTCAGGAAAGCGAATGGGGTTCTAAGTATGACCATGGCTTCGATTATAGACAAGAACCTCCTACTCCTCCTTACATGGGCACTTATGCAGACTACTTGGACTCGAAGAGGGGTAACAGTCTTGAAAACAAGCCGCTTCCTCCAAAACCCATTCCCTCTCATAATCAGTCCATCTCCGATCCCGCCCCGTATGTTCATGCTTTCGCCTACGCTCCTCCTTCAGCTTCTGCCTGGGGTGAACCAAGTGGGGTGGAATCACCATCCACGTACAAAGAACCTGCTTTCAAAGCACCCCCGCCTGCATCTGGCGCTTTCACCTACGTTCCTCCTCCAGCTTCTGCCTGGGGTGAACCAAGCGAGGCGAATCCACCATCCGCATACAAGGAGCCCGTTTTTGAAGCACGCTCGCCTGCAATTGACGCTTTCACCTACATTCCTCCTTCAGCGTCCGCCTGGTTTGAACCAGGTGTGACACAAACCTGTCTTGCAGACAATCAGCGTTCCTTCGATCCGATGTCTGAGACTGCTGCTGACGCTTATGGCTACGCACCTCCATTGACTTACACTTCAGCTGTGACGAGACCGGTTCCGTCGTTCAAGCAGCCTAGGTTTGTTCCAGCTTCGCCGGAAGCTGTTGCTACCGACTCGTACACCTATATCCCTCCGCCGGCTTCCGCTTGGTCTGAAAGTAATGAAGTGGATTCCGCTGCCTCTAGCATCAATTCTTCCTCATACGCTGCTCAAATGGATGCAGCTTGGAAAGCTCAATTTGGCGGATACGCATCTTCGGAGAATCTGCGTGCCCATGCAGAGGACAACCATCAGTACACGAATCTGCACAAGCCTGATCGCCAGAACTCTACGAACTCTCGCCGCGTGCATGAATACGCTCAGAATTACCAGGAAGAGGATGAGTGGACAGGCTCATTGCCCGCTTCGGCCTACGGTGCAAGCGGTGGATCTTCTCGTTCGCACAGAGGAGGTCGTAGAAGTCGCTGGGGTCGTTCATATGATCAAGATATTAACTCCAACAAGGACGATGGAAGGATCTGTCGCCTTGATGACTATACCAGCATTTACGCTGACAACTACGGTCTTGACGACGAATGGACAGGGTCACTTCCAGCTTCCGCTTACGGCTCCTCGTCTTCAAAGAGTCCTAAGAGAAAAGGCGGCGGTAAAAAAGGAGGAGGTAGAGGGTATAATGACCATGACGCATCTTCTCGTGATAATGGTTATCATAGGGACGGCGGAGGCTGTGTCCCTCCTACAACTTCTGGCACGGGAAGCGAAAGATATAGTCTCAGTAACGGAGAGTCCTTTGAGTCTAGGGTTCTTCAGGACAATACCGTTGCGGTCATGGACAACAAATGCCTGTCCGACAATATTGTTCCGTCCGGCTACCCAGTTGAACGGATTTCCGACCGCGACGATGACCACACCGCCGGGAACTTGATCGATTTTGACCCCACTTCTAACTACCAGTCGTCCGATACGGCGGCGGCATCATCGGATTTGCCCACCCCGGCCAGCTACTGGCAAGGCATTCGCGACGCTTTGACCACCGAAGAAAATGCAAAACAATCTCAGCCTTCTGAGCCTGCCGAATCTGTAAATCTAAGCACCGAAAATCAGATCCCCGAAAATCCTGTACAACAAACTCTCACCACTTCGGCCCATTTCGACTCTGAGGGTAATTCATCTCGGTCCCTCAGCTCACATGTTACTGGTATCCTCATAGCGACGCTTAAATATCTATCTGGATCCGTACCCCCTATACAGGAGGCTGCCTTTGCCAAAGACAAGGCTTCCGCACATGTAGCTTCTATGAACTCGGGGCCAGAGGTGCAGGCATCCGTTCCTGAGGCCCTTGGGCAAGTTGATATTGGAAATGCTACTTCAGAAGATGTAGTTTCGACGAACCTGAAGCCAAGAGCTCAAATGCCCGAAGCTACAAAAGTACCTACGTCCGAACTCATCATTTTGCCAGATGGTTTATCGCCAGAGCTATCACTCAGACGAGGTCGCAGTCTCATTCGTACCCCTCCGCCAGAAGAACTACAGTCAGGCTTACGTCGAAAGAGATCAATTTCCTCTACCGCTTCCTCTCGCTATGCTCGATCATCCTCTTCGTATGACACTGCCCAGCAATCTCCTGGAAACCCAACAGCACTGTCTTCCGTTTTCAATTCTGAGCAAGCATGTACACCTTCTCCGCGAGCTGGTCTTGTAGTATTGAGCACGTCAATCTCTCCCGGACACAAGGTCTCGCCCGTACCTCCGCCAAATCTTTTCCGAGATGTACACCAGGTTATGAACACTGGCCTCCTACACTCCTCTCTAAGCCACGCTTAGCGGCAGAAGGGCTCGGTTTAATAGGGAAATTCGAGTTGGGTGATATCGGGAATAAGCCACTTGTCATGGAGGTGAAGGATGGGAAGGAGAACACCACAGAAGCCAATTAAATCACGCTGCCTCCCAAGACAGAAGAGGCTGCGAATGCCACCACGGAAGACTACGTCCCGCTTTCTCGTGAGTTCGAGTATTCCATCGCTACTGCAGCAGTGGTATGGCCAAATCCTAGTCTCTGATACAAGTCGATAGAAATCACTTAAAAGCTATTGTACAATACATTTTGATAATTGGCTCACGAATCCTTGCATTTTTCTGAAACAAATCGAATATTAGATATTACATTTTGATAATTCAGCAACGGAACTAGAACGGAACATCATCAACCGTTGCGATGACCAGCTTTGACCTTAACGTGAATGAGAAAAAGCACAGGTATGCGGGTGAGTATTTTGCGAACAGAGAGCTAGACAGAAATATATACATCAGAAGGACGAAAATGGTATATAAATGATTTAAGGATAAATAATAATGCAGTGATGGTACAAGATGCAGCAAAGGAAAATAACAAGGTCCTGGATGCAACAAAAGTCCGGACAGAGATGTAACGTAGATGGCAACAACAAAATTGAACACAACAACAGAGATAGAAAATGGTATCACTGATGTACACGAAGAGGGGAATAGAGGGACGCGACGACGCGAACTCTAGACGAAGGGGATCGTCCGGAAGCAATGCGAAGTCAACAAGCCCTTGAGGGGAAAAAATCAAACAGCAGCCTCGCTTTGCGTACGCCGTATCACTGATTGATACCATTCGTCGTCTAACGGCGGGAGGTCATCATCATCATCATCAACCCAACGAGACTTTGGTCGGTCCGACATATCCTTGTCAGAAGGGTTACATGGCGGATGGTCAAGCGGGTAACCACCCGCATACGAGTCTGTCAGAGAGACGCCACCTACTATAGTATGCTGTTCAAGAGCACGCTCAAACGCAACCGTGAAATCATCGTCGTCCATGGAATCAGGAGTTTCTGGCGAGGGCGATTCGAGGGAACTGAGACTCTCCGTGTCCAGTTCAGGTTCGGGAGAGTCTTCGAAAGAACTATAGCAATCTAAAGTGCTGCAGTAGCCTTCGCCGTAGTCCTCCTCTTGGTCCACGCCGCATTCGATCCATTCATCATATTCCTCCTCATCGGACCTAGAACTATAGTAATCTTCGATTTCGTAGCTGTCGAACTCGGCATACGCATCCTCGGGTTCGTTGATGTAGTTGATCCCGCGGGCGTACACAACAAGATACCGGCCAAAACCGTAATCTTGCGGATCGTTAAGGATATTGATAGCTGTAACAAAATCATTTTCGGGAGGGGGCTGATTGATGATAATGTGGGGAACTCGGTACGGATTAGGAGAGTCAATGATGAGAGTGGCGCGATGGTGCTGGCTGGCCAATAAGACGGGCTAAGAAGGAAGAGTGTGTTAGATTGAGGACCGCTCTGCATTAGATGAACCTCACCTCAGCGGGGTCGGACCACGAGAAGGGCCGCTCAATGGATGAGAAGGGGAGAGTTATATCGTATCGTTCACGATATGCGATAGCGGCGTGGCTCGCGATAAAAACCTAATAAGATCATTTGTCAATCAAACAAATTCTAAGACAGAGTAAATTAAACTCACGACAGCCTTGACTGTCTGGCGACGGAGGGTAACGACTACATTGAAGTAGTTCAGCCGTTCGTCGGAGCAGCTTTCAATCTAAAAAGAGTTGGCTTAGAACAGGATCAGTGATTTTCAAGAGAAATTTTACCATAGCGTTGAACCTGGACAGACTAAACACGCGTTTCGGAGAGGGCATAGGAGAGAGAGGATTTGTAGGAACATAGATTGGAGATGGGTTTTCGGTGTAATCTGGAAACGGCACACTGAGCCTCTCTGTATATTGATATGATATTTGATTGAACCACGCGATAGCAAGATCACTAAAGGTATCGGAAGCCGGCGTAATTACGATGTGGGGGGTTAGTTGAGGATTTGTGGAATCCAGAACAATGATATTTTTAATCGTAGTCCAGCTGTGAAGAACATCCTGCATTCCATTTTTGAGCGAACGTCGAGAGCAAAAATACAACTTTACTCACGTTATCCAACGAAACATCAAACTCTGGTTCATCGACCAGAGCCTCTTCATCTGAAGACGCAGGCTAACGAAGGATATGAAAAGAAAACTTCAATGTAGGTCACCAGAACAGCTTACATTTTCTCCAGAATTGTAGCCACAATCATACAACGGACGATCTAACGTTTTAAGTTTGGTCTCGGGGGAAGCATCCACAGTAAGCATATCGCGCGTTTCCTCCGCACATAGCGTGTCAGACTCAGAGTCCTAAGGATACCAACGAATCAGTAAGATCTCGATTTACAAGAAATCGCCACACACCTCGAAAACATTTTTTGGTTCACAACACAGCGTCAACGCAGTTGATTTCGCCAGGGGTTCTTCCCACGTAGAAGAGCGCGTCGTTGTTGGACGCGTAGAAACCTCCTCCTTGGAAGAGGGCGCGGAAAAACGAGAATAAAAGCCAAAGCCTATCCAGTCTTCATAAAGCCTGGACAAAGACATTTTGAGATGCTTGAACTTTTTTGTTCTTTTTTTTCAACAAGAGATTCAGAAGTTGGTTGAAAGAAGAGATCGATAAGGGAAAGAAAGGAGTGGTGGTGGGGACAAAAAAAGGAAGTTATATAAGAATTTGCTTTGACCGGGAGCAAGATTCTTTGTGGCCTTCTTGGTTGCCCATGACAGACAAGTTCAACGGTTGAAATTGGAAGGCGGCGTGACGGGCCACGGTAACCGACAACGTGTTTCCCCATTCGGGAATGCCACATGGCTTTGTCAGATCACTTTTCTCAATTTTGCCTTCATCTACTTACTCCTGATTCAAGATTCAGAGTTCAAAAAAGACCTCTAGGAAGAAATCTTGGACTTTGGAGTCTCATTACGGCGAAAAGGTCGGGTAAAACAAAATGCATATTTAGTTTGTCATGCCAATGCCAATTAAAGTTGAGGCGTACGACGGAGGTTATTCCTCCAGCGACAAGCAACGCTTAAAAAACATTTTTTTTTTTGTAAATTGGCAATAGTATCCACGACGAAGGCAAAGCTTGAAGCTTCTAGCTGGTTCCGGTGGATCTAAAACGGAATGTAGAGCTGTTCCATCGGAGCCGAGGGAGAGAGGTGAGTAGCCTTCGAGAAGAAATTGCTGTCGATAAAAGTAAAAGATCGTAGTTGTGAAAAAATAAATATACAGATACATCCGCCTGAAAGATCTATGAAATACCCGACCGACATCGCTTCATGTAGCCTTTTCAGATTGCTGCCCAGTCGACTTTTGAAAGCCCTTCATCAGATAATCCGATCCAGCCACCTATGAACAATCATTTAGCACCGGGCTTAGCGATCAGTTGAAACCCAGGAACTCACCCATTGAGTGAAATCTTTCAAGTAACTGGGGAAATGTTGCCTGTATGGTACAAAGTGAGTATACAAAGGCAGCATGATAGTTTTCGAATGCTGGTCATCGAGAGTTTGTATGAGTTGCTTCACAACGTCGACAGGAGCAACCGAGGGCATAAAGAACTGGTACCAGCCGGACCTGGGATAGTTCATCTTGGCGAAAAGCGGGGTTAAAAGGTGACCTGGGCACACAAGAGTGGTTCGAACACTCGGAGCTTTATGTCTAAGAGCGTACATGAGGCACATCGATATGATTTCGAGGGTTGTCACAGCTCACAAATGGTCTAACTCGTATCGCAGAGATTCATTGAGCGAGGTCAGCGCTGCTTTAGACGCACAGTAGTCGGCTGCAATATATTAGCTCCCTGATCAAAGATATCGAAGCCAGAACGTACTCATTTGAGCAACACCAACGAAGGACAAGACAGAAGACATAGTAATCTAGTTTGCAAGTTGAAAATATAGACTTGTACGACGATGAGAGTCAGCTTACAATATGGCCACGGTTGTTCTTGATCATATTGGGAAGGAAAGCTTTCAGAGTCCAGAAGTGAGCAAGGACATTGACTCCGAACGTCCTATGGATTCTCCAGCGCAGATCCGAGAAAGAATAACAATAAGAGCTTACTGTTGCACGTCCTGAGCGCTCAGATCGGTGATTAGTTTGCCTTGTACTACGCCGGCGTTATTGACAACGACTGTGGGGTGGCCAATCTGAAAAAATATAAAAATCAGGTTCACCATTACCACCATTATGAACGAAATGCGTACCTCTTCGATAATCGTCTTAGAAACTGCTTCAACCTCTTCCCACTTTGATACATCGCACTTGTAGTACATAACGTTGTCTGATATAGGCCATTCAGTGACAGAAGAAGAGAAGACGAAGGGGGATATTCACGGTTTTCAGTGATGATGGGTTCGTTGTCGAGGACCACCACAGTTACATTTCGAACGGCAAGAGTGTTTGCGAGGAGTTCACCAACACCGGAGGAGCCTGTAAGATTGAGTAAGATGCAGTGTTACAGTAATTGGACTGCCACGGACCACCAGTAACCACAACAATCTGTTCACCCCAGTCAAAGCGAGAAGGGCTGAACAACAAATTTCCTTGGTTTCGGTACAGTGTAGAGAGCCAAGTGCCGGCATCTGAAAGGTATATTAGGTGCATGCTGGACGTAAAGGGAACCACATACAGTACAGGCATAGTAACACATAGTAGAGGCCTGACCAAACGACTGATGGGTCAGTCGTCTTTGAGCCTGTAAAGATACAGAAAACGGGGACAAAGAAGACGAAGAATGGACCTAAGAGAAGATATTCAGTCATGAATGCTTGTATCAGTATAGGTTCTACACACTGAACAAAGTGTTTTTGAGAACTTTGAAGACCAAATCGATGTCCAGCGAATCGAATACGGGAGACACGTCGTGATCCATATTATCAATAATTAAATATATCGGGGAGCCTCTGGCTTTGTTTGTGAGCGGAGGCGCAGCCTTGACGAAGAAAAGTTTAAGAAGTGAGAGAAAGAGAAAGTAACTGATAGCTTTGCCGTTGACTTGCCGATTAATGAACGCGTCGCGCGGCTTTGAGCGCTTAAAGCACAATATGTAAGCGCTTAGGGGCTTTAATACACAGCTCTCGACCGCAAACCCTCCGGCCAGAGAGGAAATCTATATATATGCCTATATGCGCTAGCTCAACGCCAACTCTTAGCGCCTTTACCTTCGAGCTATAAGAGGGGAGGCTGCTACGTGTGGCGCCGAGATATCAAACAAATTTGGAAGCAAGTGAACGCAGCATCTGATGGATCTTTCGTCTCACTGATTATAGTACTATATAAAAGGAAATACATAGGCACATTCATCGGCTGGGGTAACACAACCTGGTCCCTGTCCGCATACTGGAATTCTTTTGGGAATTCTCAGGAGAATTCTTCAGTGCAAATGAGGAGAGGAAGACTCAGAGCCATGCTCTTACTTCGTGAACAATAATATGTAAGAGCATGCACCGTACAGTGTAGACCCAGATCTTGAGTAAGAGGGTAACTGAAAGTAAACAAATTGAAAGATACGTGCGACGTTGTGCGTCGGCGGTCGCACATCCGAGTGTCAGGTGACAGTACGGACATCGGTCCGTAACCGACTAGGAGTAATAAAAAGTTGGATGCAGATTTTGCTTTTGTTTCACGACTCTGGTATCTCACCTGGGGAAAGCCAAATTTTGCTCAGACGACTGCTCGCACATGCAAGTGACCATCTCTTTACTCCCCGTCTCTCTTTCTCTTGTGCGAATACCCCGTTATCGTTGCTCTGAACCTCATCTTCTACCTCTTCTGATTCGCCAAGTACTCCAGCCATCTCCAACCTTTCTCAATCTAACTTGCAATGAAATCGAATTCTCAATTTTTGCAGAAACTCATGCCCTTGACGAGTTTGAAAGTATAGCTCGTCGTGACAGACAGAAGCAAAGATCTAGATCTGGTTCTGGCTCGAGTCACCATGATTCCCCTGCTATGGAACCAGTGCAAATTTCGTACGAGAAATGGAATGTTCTACAAATAGACTCCCATAGCGATGCTCTAGGTCCAGCATTATATTATCCTTTTCAATGCTTATCTAAATTCATTTTCTCTAGATAACGCGCAGGGAGCGAGAGTATTCGAGCTGTCGGCTCCTTTGGCCACCGCCGGTATTTCTATCCTTTATCAATCATCGTATTTGAGCGACTTCATTTTTGTAAGTACGTATCGCTTACTGTTGCATAATGGATATAACTGTTCAGTTAGGTGAAGGAGGCTCGTCTTCAAGATGTCATGTCGCTATTCTCTGCAGCGGGATTTGATATATACAGCTCTTCAAACAGTCTACTTTCCCCTCCTCCTTCCCCTCTTCTTGATTCTCACGACGAGTCTGATGCACCCGCAGGAGCTGTCCTGACACGGACGCGAACTACAGATAGTTTGACATCCTCTGTAGTTCTGCCTGCTCATGACGCCACCGAGAGCCGTAATAAATCGCACTCTCCTGTGTCAACACATGTCCGTATTCTCAGCCCAGACCTTGCATGTGTGGGCTTATCGGACGAACATGTTGACCATTGGTCTCTCAAAATTATCAAGCTGATTGCTTTCCCAGACCTCATCCCAACCTCCAAATCGCCGAGGACTACCCCAAAAAATGAACTTCCCACCGGTATTTTGTTTGGCGGGCAGTACTTCCGTCGTTCGAGCTCTGATGATTCATATTTAAACTATGCATCATCTTCTTCAAGCGACGACGACGACGATTCTGAAGAAGGCTATTTTTCACATTCGCCAGCCAGTCTCAGCGGCCGGTCCCTCGTTACATCGTCTACTTCTTCTTGTGTTTCCGACTCGGCTGAACCTAGACTAGGTTCAAGTCCGCGACCACCTTTCGCGTCACCAGCTTCATACAGACCCTCATCGAAGCACTTGATGGGGCCTTTATCGCCGCTTTCGCCTATTACTCCTATGGCTGGCAATCATGCCAGCTTTACCAAGCAGCCGTCTTTCACATCTGACCATCGAAAGTACTCCCATTCTTCTTCGAGAAGCCGGAGCACGAGCGGAAGTGGCTCAGCCATTACGCATCGTATTCCGTTTTTCAATATCACCAGAACTCTGGAAGGTACATCGTTTACCACAGACGTGGAAATTCTAGCTAGACTATTTCCCCCTCGCGAACGGTACATGGTTGTTTGTGGAGGGGAACTGGATGCCGCTGATGAGCAAATTGCGCGGCAAGAGGAGGAAGAATTCTGTTCAGATGGTCCAGACGATGACAGTCTCGGTCGCGATGCCGAGACTAGCAGAGAAAGGCCAGACTTGGATGGCGAAAGCGGTTTGCTAAAATGCCTGCAGATTGATCTGAGAAATTTCGGACTAGGTGTGTTCGACCTGTCGAATGGTTATCTTACCTCTTGAATTATTTTTCTATTTTAGACAAGCATGGTCTCGTCAACCGTTTTTCACGTGTTCTCGAGGAAAATGGAATCAATCATATGCAAAGCTCAACGTACAAGACGGCCAATCTACTCGTTTCAAAAAGGCATGCTTCTCGTGCTCAGGCGTTACTACGCGCTTGTTAAAATCACTGTCATTTATCCATCCATGCAATTATTTATCCTATCTATCTCGGCATTCACGCGCATTCTCCTCATCATTCAACTCTTATTGTATTACTAGAACATTGTCCCGAAAAGGCTTCTATCGATATCTCACTCCTCCGCGGGTTTCCAATTATTTGTTGGCAAAATCTATTGCAGCTGCCTACCGTCACTCTCACTCTTATCGCCCTCCCCACCGTCCTCCTGAGCTTCTTGAGCTTTCCGGTTTTTGGAATCATGCGGATGATTCTTTTCCATCTTTTCTTTGGGCTATCTGGGTCATGAAACATTCTATTTCCGATATTCCTTACTGTGTTTCCGATCCGAGTGTCCCGTCTTGACTCTCCATCAAAGTCATTCGTTTCTGACATTTCGCACCCCAAATACCACGCATCGCCATCCCATCATCCGTAATTATCCGAACCTTTCTTGTGTAACCTGCAGATAATGGTACTTTGTGGTCCTTGAAACTTTTGGATTGAAACTGAGTTCACCTGGAGGGCCACAAGTACGTGTAAGTGACTTTAGGTCAAGATGGGAAGACTTGGGAGTCGGCTGCAAGAGTGTAAAAGGAATTTGGATTCAATGATCCAGTCTAGTAAGTAACCATTCTTGTACGCAGTCGGCTCCGCCTATATGTTGTGGTGGGGCCGTTAAGAATACGTAGCTCCAACGCGCAGGAGCACGATGAAGCTTGAGGCCGTTCACAGCTGCCTAGACCATTCAGTGAGGTTGATTGAGAGTATGTAAATCTGTATGCAGAAGACTTGCGCCTGCTTGAACACACCAAGGTCAGCACGCGGTCTAGATTCTGAGACCATAGTTTGTTCAATGTTGAAGGCTGTTACAGGTTCGCGGTGGCCTGGACTACTTACTTGTGCCATGATCGGTCTTACCCCTGAAGAAAAATAAAACATAGCAGGGTGAAGCTTGGGTGAAGCTGTTTACTACTCGAGGACGGACAATATCCGATTCACACGAGGAAGAGCAGGAGCTAGCAGGAGTGACTTGAGAAGCTGGTCCAAAGGCTGGGGAGGAAAGAGGTCGAAACAAAAGACAACGAATTTATAGACTAACTGGTGGTTGTAATCAGTGATTGTATTGGGTAGAATTTGATAGTCGTATGTACCGCCGTCGAAACTGCTGCGTGTTCTGTCTTGTTCTGTCCCATTTTGCATCTCCAACCTTCACTCGGACAACTGCCCAGATGAAACTATGCAATGTAAACTTGTAAACTTGTTAACTATGCAATACTCGGGTTTTGGAGCGCACGCGACAAGGATGGCCCTTAGCGCCCACGTATGTCTCTCACGCCTCTCTCACGAACGGGCATGTTGCGACGCGCCTGGAAGCCTGTTGCAGCCTCACTGTTTCTTGTGGGACCTGCCTACTACTTCTATACTTCCCGAGATTCGCAAACCTTTGCAGTACCCGTACGAATAACAAACGCTGAGGGTAAAAAAGAAAACAGCATGAAGACGTTACCTCTCCTTCCAATGAAAATTATCGACTCGCGTCTGCACGAAAGTGGTACTTCTGAAACCAATGTTCGACCCTATGGTGTCACTTGGCATCATACAACATCATCATTGGCTTCAAATGACCCTATCGAAGATGCACACTCACACCACATAATTCCAAGCGACAACCAGAAAGGCGATTTGCTGTTTTATACTGTTTTCGACGGCCATGGCGGGCGTAATACCTCTCAATTGCTTTCACGCACACTCATCAATGCAGTGGCACTACAACTTTCAAAGCTAGCTGCGAGTACCGACTCTACGTCTTCCACAAAGTCCTTCACGGATAGTCTTTGGCAATTTTGGTCAAAATCCTCATCAAATTCATCTTTCGGCGCATGGGACGTGCCCAGTATATCCTCGGCTATAGAAAGTGCCTTTGTGGAATTTGACACGGTGCTGATCGATGCCCCAGTTTCGATTTTGAAGCAGGCGCTTCAGGAGATGAAGTTGTCTGCCAAAGATTCGGTTCCGGACTTGAGTAATAATGCTTCTGGTGTTCAAACAATGCAGGCCGCAATATCGGGTATGGTTTGTTCTTCCGTATATCTCAGCGATTCCGCTTCCTCACCTAGACCTTCTTTAGGTAGCTGTGCGTTAATGGCAGTTTTTGATACTGCTCAGAAGGATCTGTATATTGCAACTACTGGAGATAGTAGAGCGGTAGCGGGAATTTGGAGGCCAACTCCAGAAGGTGGATCTTGGGAGGTCGATGTCTTGAGTGAGGATCAGACCGGACGGAATCCTAAAGAGGCTGAACGGTCAGCGACCTAGTTACTTTCACTATCACGGCTATTTACTCTGTTCCAGTCTACGCTCCGAGCACCCTGGCAGCGAAGCGGACACTGTCGTTATGAATGGGCGGATATTGGGTGGTTTGGAGCCATCCAGGTAAGCAGTTTGTCTTTTTCTTAACGTTCGACTCTCATTATACTTAGAGCTTTCGGCGACGCCCGGTATAAATGGCCTGTGGGGCTACAAGAGCTGTATGTCGCGTCCAGTATCCTATACTACATACTCAATTGAGTGCTTTTCAGTCTGAATCAAGTCTACATGGTTGGTAGTGGGACTCCTATGAGGAAACCTCCAAGAACATTCCAAACACCACCGTGCGTATCCCGTAGATCGAGCATGCTGTACAAGCAATTGACGTTGATTACACAGCTACGTTACTGCACGGCCAGTTGTTACCCATCGAAAGCTCTCTTTTGATGATCCATCGTCGTTGAAATTCTTGGTCATCGCCACAGATGGGCTTTGGGACGTATTGACGTATGTCTAGTTTCTTTTGATGCATTTGTTCAGCTCATCATCTGTTCATAGATCCGAAGAGGTTGTTGGCCTCGTCGGCGGCCACCTAGCTGGACTGAAAGGAAAAATACCGAAATCCACTTTTCCTTCCCTTGTTCCAACAACGGTAGGCAACGCTGGCGTTGATGGAAAGGCAGGTAAAAAACTAGCACGGTCGGTGAAAGAAGGCTCCTGGGCCTTTGTAGACGACAACGTTAGCACACATCTAATTAGAAACGCACTTGGAGGTGGTGATGAAATTGAACTGAGGCAGATGATGAGTATCCCCGCTGGAATGTCGAGGAGCTATAGGGATGATATCACGGTGACCGTGGTGTGGTGGGAGGCAGGGAAAGAGTACGACGCGAAAAGTACAGATTTTACAGTCAAGGCAAAGTTATGAACTTTCTGTATTTATTATATGAATCTCGATAATAACATACACAATTGACTAGTATAACAGGCTAACTACTATTTAGTAGTCCTCGGTCATGCATGATCTCGATGAGCCATCAGATGATTGACGCGAGCTTTGTTTATTGCCTTTACTCCTCCTTACTCCTCCTCCAAGTTCCATCATTTCTGGGCTTTGGTTGCCTCACATTCTGTTCGTTAGCTCTATCTTTTTCCGCCCTCGCCATCTCCGGAAATCCATAACCGTAGAGCAGCGTAAAAGAAAGATGCTGGTGTCTCCGCTATATCCAAACTTGTTTTCATCGCAGGGCTCGGAAGATGGTAGACAATACCAGAAGATGGCAGCAAACTTGGAGGCCTTCAACAGTCTCTTACCACCACCTGTTGAATTTGTAGAGGGTTCATCATCCGACGCGCTCGCAGTAGCTGAAGGCAGATATGAACCCATAAATACTACCCCGAAGCGGATTACAATGGCTGAGGTGAGTTCAAGAACTTAGGTGTCAACGTATATCCTCAATTCTCAATTCATAGGGCCATGAAAAATCCAAGCCAGATTCCTCTTCCCCATCTACCGCCAAATCATCCAAACCCGCGCAAATCACTCATACCAACGCAAATGTCAAGATACGACACCTGTATACAGGCGAAATAGATCTAACATGGCCACACAAAGCGCATTTGGGCTCTGGCCTATACAATACCGGGAATACCTGTTTTTTGAACAGCTCTTTGCAATGTCTAATCCACACTCCTCCGTTACTGCACATTATCAACAAACATAAGTGTGAGCGTTTTTTTAAATATCTAATTCTTTCATGTACTCGAACAGATACTTCCAGGTCTTACCAAAAACTCATTCTGTATGGCCTGCGCCCTGCGATCTGTTGCTGCTCAATCCCTTAACAGCAACAGATCCCCCTTCTCGCCCAGCGCGATATCTGGGAAACTTCAAGGTAGCCTTTAGCCTTTAGCATCCTGGTTCGACCGTCAGCGCTCAACTAGTTTTTTAGTTATCGCCAAGCATATGCGGAAAGGCAGACAAGAGGATTCACATGAATTCCTTCGGTATGCGATTGATGCACTGCAAAAGTCATGTTTAGTTGGGCAACCTTCGTATGTCTCCAGTTGTTCGTTTTGATAGAAAGATTGATTTTTTGCACAGAAAAATCGACCCTAAGCTTGCTGAGACGACATGGGTACACAAGCTTTTCGGTGGCAGGTTACGCTCTCGGGTTTCGTGTCATAGTTGTAGCCACAACAGCGACACTTTTGATAGCATACTAGATCTGAGCCTCGATATCCACCATTCGCAAAACCTGAAGGATGCTCTACGAAAGTTTGTGGCTCCAGATCATCTGAAAGGTGCGGACAAGTACAAATGCGACAAGTGCGTTCCCTTTATTGTTTTTCACGAATATGCGACTGACGGTAGTCCTATAGGTGTAAAAAACACGTCAACGCATCCAAACGGTTCACCATTCATGATGCGCCCGTTGTCCTCACCGTTCATTTTAAACGCTTCTCACCCATGGGATCCAAAATAGGACACATGGTTTCCTACGACGAGCAGCTCTCACTTGATCCATACATGAGCGAGGGCCAGTTTGGGCCAAGCTACTCGCTCTATGGTGTCATCTGTCATGCTGGCGGCGGACCCCATTCTGGACACTATTACGCCTATGTCAAAAGTAAAGATAACAAGTGGCACGAAATGAATGACGAATCTGTATCGTCAGCTTCCACGCCCACTCGTATCAAAAACAGCTATATCTTGTTCTACATTAAGAACAAGGGCCAGAAGCTAGAGTCTGCCATAAAGGTCAACCCTCCATCGACCAATGGCTCTTCACTACCGTTCACGCCGCCGCAGCTGCAGAAATCAGGTTTAGCATCGCAGATGCAGCGGAAGAAACGTCCGAGAGAAGACGGTGGTACAGAGGAAGCCGAAAAGGAAGACAGAGGCACCAAGGTGGACAAACCGTTCATCGGACCGCTACTTCCTTCACCACAGAAACACGAGTCTGGTGAAGGCAGTCCTTCTCAGGCCAAACGAGCCAAACTGGACATCGAAGACCCACAAGCTAGCGCAATTAAGCGCAAAATCGAGTCGGCCAAAGCTGCCACCGCGAAGGCGTCAATGTCTTCGTTGGCCAGTTATGGCTCAGACGACGAGGACGTGGGTCAAGTTGAGGAGAAGGATAAATCGGAAGAGAGTAGCTTAAAGGCGGAGAATCAACCTTTATCACCACCTCCGCCTCAACCACGTAATACCCCCGCTCCTCTCAAACTGTCCACGATTCCACCAAAGAGCTTCTATAGCACTCCAATCTCCAAAAAAAAGAGACCTCTGCAGAACAACCTTGGCTCAGTGAACCGTAGACCCAGCCCTATGGGCAAGAACAATGGCTATAATCCGTTCCAGTTTGGAAGAAAAGGCAAGTCGAAGGTTAAAGCTCTATAGACCCGGATGGACGGCCGAAGGATGGTTCTTTCGGATATATTAGCGTGGTCTTGTTATACTTATTCCACTAAGTAATGGCAACAGCTATGTTTACATTTATCGACTTGGGAAGGGTCGAGAACACAAATTGGATACAACAATCACAGCTTGGAGCCGTTGCGGTTATCGTATTTCCATATCAGGATAAGATGTTACCGATCATGGAAACTTTGCCGGTCCCATGGCATCATCAGTGGTGCCAAGAAGCGCTTCGTATAATTCGTTCAGGATGAAAACTTTTCCGTCATTACTTCTTACTTCTTACCTCCATGACCTTTTATCCTCAACGAGCCTCCGAGGCCCAATCAACGGCCAGTCTTCTTCGACGCGACAATGTAAATGGTTTACTGCGTTTCTTGTGGTCCAGGCTGCTCAAAAATAACGCAGGAAGAAAATGCATATCCAGCAGGCTATGGCTCTAGACGATTAGGCGTCTCAAGTAGTGTCTCTAGTAAAGTGATTCTTCGTCTTTACTGTGCTGCTCGACATTCAGCTGCTTACTTTCCAAGTTTTCGCTACCAGCAGATCCTGCTGCTTGGGGCACCAACATTCTTGCCAATCATTCAGAGAGTGACGACTTTTTACACAACCCCGATGTCCGTAAGGGCAAGACAAAAGACGATATCGGCACTATTTTCACGACTCGAGGACTTGCCAATTTGGGATTCCTGCTACTGCTTTGTGCAGCCTTGCTTGCCTTATTGTAAGTTTCGGTCTCAAGTACTTTGTTAATCCTCATCTTTCTATAGTATTGGATACCCTGTGCTGACATTCGTTCAAAAAACCCAAACCGATTCCTTTGTAAACACTCTGGGGGTCAACGCATCGGGCCAAGTAAGCTTCATTCACCATCATTGGTTGCAGGGATTGAATTCTTAAAGGTGCCCTCGGTGGGAAACTATGGTTTGATTGACCTGGATACGCCAAGCGACGCACATACCATAAAATCGCAAAGGGATGGTTCCGAGTGGCGACTCGTATTCTCAGACGAGTTCAACACAGATGGTAGGTCCTTCTATCCCGGCGACGATCCTTATTGGGAAGCTGTCAATCTTCATTACTGGGTATGCTTCTGCTCTCTTCCTCCAACCCTGTTGTTTGTTTTGATAAATGCCTAGGCCACCAACAATTTGGAATGGTACGATCCGGCAGCTATCACCACCGCCAATGGTTCTCTAGTGATCACCTTTTCCAAGAAGGAGGAACACGATCTCCATTATCAAGGGGGTGAGTAGCAGCTCAATTCCATAATCCGTACTAATTTCTACACTCTAGGAATGATGTCTACTTGGAACAAGTTTTGTTTTACCGGTGGTTACTTTGAGGCGAGCGTCATGCTTCCAGGTATCAATAACGTTCGTGTCTGTCTCTGGAAATTGTTATTCTTTTTCTGAGATCAGGCTTCTAGATTGTCGGAATGTGGCCTGCTGGTATGATTGGCACCGCTTGTTTATAGTGATGAGATGAGACTGAGTTAGTTTTTAAGTGTGGGCCATGGGAAATCTTGGTCGAGCTGGATATGGCGCTACCCTGGACGGACTGGTATTTCTCTCCCGCTGATATCTTGGTATTCGCATTGAACCTTGTTCTTCAGTGGCCATATTCTTATGATTCATGTGATGTTGGGACAGGTTTGTGGATTTCTACGCGCACGTTGCAAAGCATGTGCTGACGTACTGCAGCTCCCAATCAAACAAAGAATGGCTTGCCTGAGGCTTCTACTAAGGATGGTACCAAGGAAGCAGACTTCGCCCTTTCATACCTTCCTGGTCAGAGGCTTTCTCGATGCACTTGTCCCGGTTCGAGCCATCCGGGACCTATGCACTCGGACGGCACCTATGTTGGCAGATCAGCTCCAGAAATCGATATGTTCGAAGCACAAGTTACTGGCACTCCACTCATGGGCCAAGTATCTCAATCTGCGCAGTGGGCGGTGCGTGTATCTCGGTACTTGTCAGTCAAACCATTAAGACTTACTCGTCCCATGTACAGCCTTTCAACGATTTTTATGTTTGGAAGAATACCTCGGATAATTTGGTCATTTACAACTCCACGGGCTCTGAGCTAAATTCATATACCGGAGGCGACACCCAACAAGCAGCCAGTGTCGTAACCCTGACCAATCAAGATTGCTATGAGCTTTCGGACAACCCTTGTTACACGACTTATGGTTTCGAGTACTTGCCAGGGTTTGATGATGCATACATTACCTGGGTGGCTAGTGGCACGCAGGCTTGGACACTAAACGTTGCTGGAATGGGTGCTGACACTATAACTGAAATCTCTGCTCGTCCTATCCCTCAAGAACCGATGGTACGTACCTTACACACGACCATTCGTGTTTTTCACTGATTGCTCCTTCAGTATCTCATCGTGAACCTTGGGTTAGTCTCGTCCTTTGGGTAAATGCTTTTGGGTGCCCATATTAATTCAAAAATTAGAATGAGCAGAAATTTTGGAGACGTCGACCTGGAACACCTTACATTCCCTAACCATCTGCGAGTTGACTGTGAGTGCGCTCCTCCTTCTTTAGCATCACACGTACCGAGACACTCTTTAGATATCCGAGTGTATCAAGACCCTTCAAAAATCAACATTGGATGTGACCCCACAGTGAATATGGAATTGCCGCTGCTTGGGCCTGCCACTCACGCTTTCTTGATATTAGGGATTCCCTACAGCAAGTTATATCAACACTTACAACGAGGCCTACACAAATCCCAATCTAACAACATGGGTAGACGACTTTAAGCAAGAATGGCCCAAAAACAGTTTTGTTAGCTCATGCTAAGATACTTCTTGCTGGAATGGATACTAATATTTTGCTAATCCGCTGAAGATGAATAGACGATTCTATACTACAAGCATCGTATTTATACTGTATAATATATATTTATATATCACGATCATACCATACCCTTCATGTACTGAGAAACTTTCTTGCATACCTAGTTGCATAAATCATCACGAACAACGCTAGATATGAGGCATTGCGTACCAGCGGTCAGTGCCAAAAATGATGGACGCGATAAGTATCTTATCTTATCTACTTCATTCACAGCGAGCGCCAAACGAGAAAACTTCGTTGGATCCAAAAATGAAAAACAAACTTTCTAGAAAGCGTGTTTCTGCAGTATTGTCTGGACCTCGCAAGAAAATCAAAGTCGGACATGACAACGCCGATGGTCTTCCCTGGAAAACTGTATCGCGACCCATTGATTCTGGACTGGACGGCGATGAAGGAATACTTGAACTGGAAGAAGTGGAAGGCGTAGAGATTACTTACGAACAAACCGAACAAGGGAAAGTGGCAAGGTTCATTGTATGATGCTTATTTAGATGCTTTTTTGAGGAAACTGAAAAGCTATTACAGGTTATCGACGTTGACGAACAAGAGCAAGTGCTAGCGCTAGATAACGCAACAAACGAACTATCGGCAGACGAAGCTGAAGATGGTACAATTATTGAGGAACAGGTTTTTGACTGTGAGTATGTCGTATGCTCCAACAAGCGTCCTAAACCATTCTATAGCAGAAAATCTACTGCCAGATTGGCACCCTTTCGGTCTTCATCCACAGTTAACTAAAAGCCTTCACCACAACCATTTCCTCATTCCGACGCCAATTCAGAGCGCAGCTATACCTGTTGCATTAAAGCAACGGGATGTTGTTGGAGTAGCTCAGACTGTAAGTTATCAGACCGTTATACCTATTCGTATCTAAACTATATCTCCAGGGATCTGGTAAAACACTGGCGTATGGCCTTCCTATCCTTCACAAACTCCTGGCGGCAGCCACTCGAAAGCCAACGTCTAAACACCGTCCAGTACAGGCACTCATTCTAGCACCCACTCGCGAACTTGCGTTACAGGTTACCACTCACTTGAACACATGCCTAAACCCCTACTCAGACACAGTCAAAAGTGAAACGGATGATGTAGAAGTGAATCTAAAAAGCAAGGGAAAAGCCAAAGCTGATCCCCGAGTAAAGAAACCTCCACCAAGGGTCAGCGTTGCAGCAATAGTTGGAGGTATGTCTGCTCAGAAGCAAAGAAGAATCTTGGACCGAGGGGCGGACGTGCTTGTTGCGACTCCAGGTCGTTTGTGGGATATCATAGAAGAGGTCGGTGTATTAACTCTTGACTGTCGTCCGTCGATTTCTGATTATTTTCAGGACGAAACGCTTGCGAAAGAACTGAAGCAACTCAAGTTTCTTGTCCTTGATGAGGCAGACCGAATGATAGAAGCTGGACATTTTGCCGAGCTGGACAATATTCTTCGGTTAACTCTACGAGAAGACCAGTGTGTAAAATCCAGTTTGTCGACTGCTAATTCATATAATTTATATCCTCTAGAAACGACCAAATACAAGACGATCTTCCGTCCATGCCAGTCGACCATGACGCTGATGATGAAGATAACAAGGAAAAAGTCGCTCGAGATCAAATGCAAACTTTCGTCTTTTCCGCTACTTTGAGCAAAGACCTTCAAAAGAACGTCAAGAAGAGGTTCAAACCCAAAAAGCCAAAAAACTCGAAAAAGGACGATAAACCTGCATCAACGCTTGGTAAGAACTCTCGTTTTGCTGGTGCTGCTCTGACTCATACGGCTTAGATGACCTATTACTACGACTCGACTTCCGTGATTCTGAGCCTGAGGTTATAGACTTGAGTCCCAATGGTGGTTTGGTCTCGACTTTGACAGAAGGAAAGGTTCTGTGTCTTTCAGCAGACAAGGTATGTTTGCTTTTTCTGTGTGACGGACTCCTGAGCTGTCTCTTTCGTTTCCTCAAGTCTGTTTTTCTCTGCTAGTACTGATGTCCCATTTGTTACTCCAGGATGTCTACCTCTATTACTTCCTTCTACGCTATCCCGGCCGCACCCTTGTCTTTCTGAGCTCGATAGACGGAATCAGACGGCTGTTACCATTGACCGAGCTTTTAAATATCAAAGCGTTTCCGTTGCATTCCCAGCTGGAACAAAGACAAAGGTTGAAGAATCTTGACAGGTATGCTCAGGTTTACCTTCTCACCGTCGTGATCACTGATCGCTTCGTGTTTCTTCATCCAGGTTTAAATCCATCCCTAACTCTGTTCTTCTTGCGACAGATATCGCTGCGCGCGGACTCGATATCCCCAGTGTCGACCATGTTATCCACTACCAAATTCCCCGGTCCGCAGACGTATATGTGCACCGTAATGGCCGAACAGCCCGTGCAATGCGCATGGGGTTCAGTATGTTGATGTGTGCTCCTGATGAACGAAGAACTGCTAGGACATTATTGGGGAACTTGGGACGACGTGAGTTGATTTGTGAGCCATTACCTTTGGTTATTGAAGACAGCTTTTAGTGGAAGATGAAATCCAAGAGATGGTCATTGACCTTGGCATGCTTGACAAACTCAAAGCCCGTGTACAACTAGCTCGCCAGATTGAGACGACGCAACATAAATCCACCAAGGCGAAGCATGAGCGGAATTGGATGAGAGAGACAGCGGAGGCGATGGAAATCGAGTTGGATTCTGATTTCGCTAGGTAAATTTTAGTTCTTCCTCATTGCTTCTCGACCTTTCACTGATCCGCTCCAACCAGTGAATCTGATTCCGAGAACCCTACAAAACATCAGCGTAAAACTCAACAAGCCAAGATCGCGGGCTTGAAAGCTCAGCTCAAACAGATGCTTTCCCAGCCCCTCATCGCACGCGGTATATCCGCTAAATACATCACATCTGGCAGCAATCCCATTGTCGACGATCTTGTATCAGGTGAATGTAAGTTATGCGCTTTTATTCCCTTCGCCGTACTCAATTCTTGTTGCAGATAACGAAAAAATGCTTGGATTAGGAAACAAAGATGCTGGAAATGATCTGGTGAAGAAAAAGAAGAACAAAAAGAAGGTAAAGGAAGAGCCTCCTAGGGACAAAGTTGTTGAGCTCTCAGAGTAGATCTGGCATGATAAAATGCTAGTTGTAGTTACTTTCTTAGATATTGAGGATCAATTTCGTCCCGGAGATCTTTGTATTTAGTGGTGCCTTCGCTGCCACGAACTTGCGCACTGGTAGCTACAATTGGTGGTGTGGTAACTCTTGAGCTAGGTGTTTTGGCCCAGCTTTCTTCGTTACAGTAAAATCGTTGATATTGTGATGATCTATCACCATTGTCGAAAATCGACATGAGCTTGGGGCGTTTTTTCCAGGTGCGAAACATACAATTTGAGAGATCCAAACCCACAGAGCAAGATATATATATGTATATAATAATCGAAATCACAAATTTGACCATGGCTTAACCCATCGCTTCTTTATTCCATACTCGACGATCTCCCCGGCGCATAGGGGAGGTAAATCGGAAGTTATGGTCTTGGGTACGACCAACTTCTTTCGCTTCTTTGTTGTTTGCGTCTTGGCAAGGATTGGGACTGTGAATTGGGCGAGCCATTGTTCTAGGTCAACCATGCATTCATAGCATTGGCGCTCGGTAAAGTGTGAAGCAGGGGGTTGAGTACCTTGCCGAGCAGGAGCGGGCGCGCGCAACCCTTTGGAGCGGAGTAGTTTCACTAAGACGTAGTGGAGCCACTGTAATACCAACATCAAAATTATGTCCCAACTTTGAACTACGAGCCACCTACCATGACGTTCGTCGATGGGTTGAACAGTTGCCAATCGTCTTTGTTCAGCTCTTTCATCATTCGATAGACATCAAACTGGTAATCACCTGCAGGAAGGGTCAGACACTGGTGCTCGTCAATCTTCCAAGAATACTCACCTTCGCCCATGAACACCTCTGCGTCAAACGGTGTCCAATGAACTATCTCACCGCCGTCTCCGTCTCCAGCATCCATGCGTGCTAGTCCCAGATCAATCAATGTCACCTGCACACCATGATTTGGATCGTCCATTGAAGCTTTAGTTAAATGACTTCGTGCAGGCGTATTTAGCTTTTGCTGCTGCATAGGAACAACGGTCGACGGCAGATCTTTGATTAGAATTTGGCCCAAGTGTAAATCACGGTGCTGCGGAACCTCTATGTATCAGTGTTCTAGGGAAAGGGTATCACGACATACCTCAAACGAGACCAGCTGCTCCGCGCGAGCGAGAGCCTTTGCCACTTGCCAAAACACACTACATGCTTGTCTCCAACGCTTACTCGCGTTTGAGAAGGTATAAGCTTCGAGGTCAGGGCCACCGTTTGGTAAAACGATAATTGCATAAGCTTGAGAGACACTGAAAGCATCTGCAGAGACTATATTAGCAAGCCGACGAGAATCAAAGTAAGAGCCTACCAGGCCTAACGCTTTCTGAACCATGCTCCTGCTCATATTGATCCCATAACTCCAGCAACACTTCTGGATAACGTCCTCGAACGACATAAGATTTGACGAGCTTGACGAATGGCTCACACACCTCGCCCATGGCTCGGGTCACGATGATTTCCTTCAATACGTCTTTGGCATCAGTCGGGGCAGGTAAATCTGCGCCATTGCTGAGGCGCGCTTTTTGACTGCTACTCATAGATACTCCGTTTTCATCTCGCAACGGGATGACTTTGAGTACCACATCCCCAATCCCAAATACTTCCGAGTAGCTCGCCTCCCCAACCTTCTTGAATCGCAAGTTTTTCGCAGGTAGTGATCCGCGAACAGCAGAGTCAAAAGCAAACGTTTCAATGAATGCTGAGAATTCATGTAGCCCTGTCGTGGATTGTTGACACTCTTCTAAAAGAGACCGGAGGTAACTGGGTATGACTGGAGGAGGCTGTGATGAGTTCTCCAGCTCTCCATCAGCATCGAGGCTCATCATTTCGTTGAAATCCAATGAGAGGTCAAAATCAGAGTCTGTGAGTGGTGAAGGAGGACTAGGAGGACAAAATAATCCTTTCCCTCGTCCTCGAATCGGCGTAAGCTTTCTCGGCTTTACAACATGAGCAAGATCATAGTCGACTAGAGGTCGAGGTAGCGGTGAAGATGGTTGTGGAGTTTTAGTGGGGATGATAAATGCGGGGTCGAGTGAGGAAGGAGGAATAAGGACATGGCTTAGTACTCGCGATGGCTGTATCGAGAGTTTGGAGCGCAAGGGCACTTTGGATATTTTCGATATAGGTGGAGACATAGGCTCATCGTCTGAAGAGTCGATAGGTTTCACCTTTTTGAGCCGCATAGGGTGCTTCGGAGCAGCTTCTCTGTCGCTTTCCGAATTAGGCGAGGCTGACTCTGCAACCTTGCCCTTTGATACCCTTCGTTCCCGACTGATTGTTTTTCCTTGGTCATCCAGAACGATTATATCAACCTCAACCACGTCTGCATGAGACGTGATAAGCGGAGTTCGTATAGGCGTCGAGACCCGCGCCTTTTTCCTTCTAACGTTTGAAAGGACAGCGGGAGATCCTGGGGTATTGAGAGGATACATGGCAAGTGGCCGTCGAGTCGGAGTTGCTTCAGCATCAAGCTTTGAGGTGGAGACTTGACGGTCCACCTGAGCTCGCATAAGCTTTTGCCTCAGAGGTTGACCAAGCGGGGACTGTTTCTTCTTGTGCACAAGCCTCTGTTTCGGCGAAGACACCGGATTTTCAGACTTTTTCTTCATTCTCGACGCAACTGGTGCAAATCTAGTTGGAGGAAGATCATCGAATATAGACGCTTTGTTGCCAGATTCTGACTGGGATACACTGACAATTCGCTGAGACCGTTTGCCGTACGAGTTGATCTGTTTTGTCCGAGAACCGAGCATTATAAAGCCAGAAATAGCACAGAGCAAAAGTGCTCCTGCTAATACACCAGCTAAAAAGAGCGAAAGAGTAGAAATGATGGCCTCCGAACTTCGAAGCAAGTTGGAGAAGAGTCGGGCTAGGAGCTTGGAGTTGATAGTCACGGGGAAATTCCAACGCGCACTGCACGTGGTCGCGGAATTTCGGCCCGCTCCGCGACGTCTTCATGCGAAAACAAAAAGCAGGCTGCAGCACTTGCAATTAGTTATTGTGGTGGACAGAGAACGAAAGGACGAATTCGCAGCAAAGATGTTAGACCTAACTGTGAGTTACTCAAGAAAGTTTAGATAATTATGGGTTGATGTGCTGTGGCACCTTGTTCGCACGAAGAGGACCCGGGGGAGAACGTCGATAAATAATTAAAAAAATTTACAGATGATAAGTATCTAATTTTGATAGATAAATTGCTGTGATGCGAGCAACGTTCTTGTAGGTGAGCAGTAAAAATCAAATAAAAATAATATAAGCCGAAACGGTAAGGTCAAAGCGCAAAATATGGATCGAACGAGGTACTATTCCAACTATTCCAGCAGAGCCATCCACTAAATTCGATTTTATCCAGATACGCTATGCCGTCCTTCTCTCTTATGTCCAGCGGCCGACGGGATTCGAGAAACCCAAGAAATTTCTCGAACGCAGACGACATTGGAGCCGTAGGGAGATATAAACGAATGGATATCAGACGAGGAAGTAAAACTTCATGTTTGTCCGCGGCAATGATGGGCGGTGCTGTCAGTCTTCGTAGGACAGACTTATCGCACAACGCCTCCAAATAAGTTCGCGGTACATCATGAGCACCAAAATCCAACACCTTCAACTCTGGCAGCAATGTGAAAAGCTCTATGAACTGAGTAGGTCTGATATCCACACTCGAGAGTGCAAGACTCTCCAGTTGGCAGTCAGATCGCCGAAGGAATGCTATTAAATCCAGGACAATTTGTTTATGGATGGCTTCTGAGGTGTTCGGGTCTCCCTTGAGATCAATAGAGATGAGTGAAGGTGTAAATCTGAGCCAATTGGTGAGAGAAGGCTGGTCAGTAGCTGTCGAGACACAAAGTGAGTGGAGGTGTGGTGCATCGACCTGGGGAAAATCGGGGCTGCCGCTACTGATTGGTGTATATTCATGGCTATACCAGGTCCCGGAAGCAATCGCTGGTAATGGATATCCTGCAGCCTCGGGTAAGACAAGAGGTGGGTATCGTTCTTGCACTATGTCGAGCCGTTTGAGTTGGGGACAGAGCTTGAGAAGTCGGTAAACGAAGGGCAGTGAAACTCTTCCAGCGAAATTCTGTATTTGTGACCAGGGCAGAGAATTTTCATCGGGCCATTGCGACCTCATGTTGGTCAGACACAAGGTACGAAGGTGGGGCGAGTTCAAAAACAACGGAATTGGATAGTCATAATCATCACTCTCTATTGTGAGGTTTTCCAAGCATGGATAGGTCTGATGCTTCGGAAAAGATTTAAATTCAACCTCAAGAGTATACCTTCTTGGAAGACCTCTCTGAGTAAGACTTCTAGGAAGGCTCCCACCTATAGTGAAACGAGCAGACTTCCATCGGTCTGAAACAGCAAACAAGAGGTCTGCAGCTGATACTGTAGAGTTATTTATGCTAACATGCAGCCGACAGGATTTAGAATGGGATAAAGCAAGTATCGTGTAGTGATCGAGGTGATCATAAATTGTTGAGGGGCGCCCTATCAATGCTGAATGTGGAGGAATGTAATGGAAAACCCAGAGGCTGGCTGTAGATACACTGATATCGCGCCAACGTGAACAGATCCAAGTGAGGGTTAGTGGGGCAAACTGACACTTGGAGGGCGAGTCGGGCCATGAGAAGGAGAGTACGTATTCCAGAAAAATCTCGCCAACGATTTCAGCTGGAAGCCGGTGGATTGGTGAGAGTTCTGAGGTTAGATCGTCGAACAGGACGTCAGAAATGGCAAGAGTACTGAACGGATCAATGCTATCCAGTTGGAACTTAGTAGTAGGAGAAAGCATTGGCGCCATTGTCGTAGATTCAAAACTTGGGCTGGATAGGCCTGGTGAGATGCTGGGTGGAGAAGAGAAACAAAAACAGCTCACACACGGCCTTCAGCAAACCTCTTGTCCGTCCTCAACTCACAACGACTACGACCTGATCGGTGATCCCATCTGCCACGCTGCCGACAATTCAATTGGCTTATATTCTCACATTGGCTCTTAAAAGTGATAGACATACAGAGATAGCCTGAGGTATGAAAACCACTCTGAAAATTTATCAGCTTGGAAGTCGAGGACCAATGCCAATGCTTCGAATGTTCGATCGTTGCAGAAGTTTGAATCTAGGGCAGATTTTACACTTGGCTGAGAGTCGCACAGCGCCACCAAATCAAAGGTATTTTTGTTAAGACCTGTCTGCTTCGAAAGACTCGTCGACCACCGAGAGGTACGATTCCAGAAACTCTTCTTTCAAGCCAAAGGTCAAACCGGCCCCGAGAAAGAAAGAAAGCTATATTGAGATAACAAGATATTAACGATACAGTGATTCATGATGCATATTTACTTGCAAGTGAATGCTAGTACATATATGTAGTAGGTCCATCGTGACTGGGCTCGTGAATGAGATATAAAGGAGAGACAGATGATAACTATGGTGACAAGTCAAAAGAGCAATGGAATAAAGATCGATAAAGCAACCAGAGGCTGCAAAAGGTATAGATTTGATATTTGTAGTGACGACTTGAAACAAGAGACCAGTTGAGATGAAAGGGGTGAAAGGTAAAAAGAAGATGCACATACATTGATTGACCATGGATGGCACCCAAGCTATATAAAAAAGTGCGACCACGAAGGGAAATTGTCATCCCCCACGGCCTTTGCCTTTCTCCATCTTCCCATTCTTATCGGCCTTTACTGCTGTCTTCCTCTTTGCTGGAAATTTCACCTGCGATGATGAAATATCAGTTGCTAGTGCTGCACGACCTCGTGCAGAAGCCGGTGGTTTTGCAGCGGTACGCTGGCGCAGGTTGTAACGGGGTGATACGTTGTCAATCACCGGTTGTTTGGGAGGAGAAGGAGAGTCGGGCGGGAGTATGCGCTGCCGCTTTGCGGGACGAGAAGGAGATTCAAAGATCGGCCGAGTGGAGGGTGCATAAAGACGAGGAAGGGTTAATTCTGCCGCATGGTGTTTCGGTGGAGCGAAAGGGTCAGAATCGAATGGCTTTGACTCTGTGATTTCTGACGCAGACATACGAGCAGCAACATCAAGTTGGTCGATAGGAATGTGGCTCTGATCTTTCCACAGCAATGAGCCATTTGGCGTGACCACTGGCGTCTCAATAAATGGCTCTGATTCCTGCGAATCACCGTAATCCAACGGTGGCTGGGACTGCGAATGCGACGGAGATGAATTACTTTGCTGAGATTCTTCCAAACCCTCCAAATCGTAGAATACTCTCTGTCTAATGATAAAAGAGCTGCCGTTTTCTACCGCTAGTCCTTTCCAAGTTTGTGGATCTGGTTGTTGCTGTATCTGGAATGGGTCGGGGGGTGACAAAACCACAGGCCGTTTGTATGGCTTGATTGGCGGATATTTATTGGCTTCATAGGCGAAATCACGGATTTTTATGCGGAAAGCCGATAGCTCTTCAGGTGTGGGCTGAGGAGCTTTTCTCGTGTCGTCTGGATAATACGGCTCGGTTTTCTCTTCTTGAAGTGGTCGTCGTGGGGTCGAAGGCCCGGCCACCGGATATTGCGATTCCACCACTGATTCCTGCTCGGAGTCCATCGCTCTAGTCATATGTTCGCTCAGTTTCTGTGTGGCAAGGACCACAAAGTCATTGTTGGATTCCAAAGGGAAGGATGTAAAAGAGGGGAGAGTCGCTGATCGTTGGAGAATGGACGTCATGAAACTGAGGGCAGTGATTTCGTAGAGTTCCGTGAGATCGCAAAATGTACTAAAGGGCAGATGGTGGTGGGTCAACGTTCAACGTCAACGTCAATGCTTTAAGGCATTCTGCGTGGGAACGATAGCCATCATGTGATGCTTAATCATGAGTCACAAGCGCGAGTCCTTTATCCTTTAGCCCACGAAAAATGGCTGTGGCAACCTATGCCAGCCTTGCTTTGACTCGACGCTAGTAAGCTCCCGGTTTGTTGACTTTCCCCTGCCTTGAAAACTCTATTACGGCAACACGCAGCTTCCGAGCTCCCGAGCTCCCGACTCCATCCCAACTCCATCCACTGGTCTTATCCTGGCTATTTGCCACAAGAATGGTTCAATATCTCTATCCTTTGGAACTCAGTTGAGCTTTGCTCTCGCACATGCAGGTAAGCTTCTTGGACGCTAATCTTTTGCCTTCCCGTGAAGGCACCCAACTACTTAATCAAAGTTCAATGTCAAAAACCTCCGATAGTTCCCGTACCTTGACAGAACTTAAATGAAGGATATTTATCTCCCTTTTCAGTCCCAGTGACAATCTAATGCGATAGGTTCTTGAATCTGTATATCATATAAATTTACTAGTGAATACTAATCTAAAAGTCATTCGCATTCACAAGGCTTGATGACTATATATCTGACTGGCTAGCACGCGCTTCTGTACCCACAGTAATGTACTACGCAAGATGCAATGAGGATCATAGATATTTTACACCAAAATGGATGACCGCCTTGTTGGACACATAGTTCAACTTTGATTATATTAAATCCACAAACCAGTGATTTAAAAAAAAAGCCTGACTGGCAGTCTCTTCTTCACACTAACGTTGTGCTGGTCTATAACGTCCACTGGTTTTCCTGGCTGGTCTCCTACCCTCGTTATATTTCAGAGCCTGACTACCTCTCTTAGGCTACCACTAAGCACAATGAGCAGCAATCTTTTGGACAGCCATCGTTGGTATCATGTTCGAATTCTTCGAGTAGTTACTCACACATACATAGTCACATTGGACTGTTATGCAATATTCAAGTTTGAAAGACTGCGGATCTCGCGGGCCGCATTTGATAAAAGTCGCTTTGGCCACTGAACTATCAAGAAATCAATTTGTAATTCGGAGCCGGAACAAGGATCCAGCTAGGAATCCCGACGGAATGGAGATACTGGCCTAATTTCTACTTAAATGTTGATGTATCGACACTCTCAGTCCCATTTCCTATTATGTACCCAAACTAACATGAAGTGACGCTGATTATAACTGTCAATTGAAACAATCTCGTATACTACTAGCACTCACAGTGCATCTCAGCTAAAGTGGAGTTACGGAAGGTTGCGGACCTATGCCAGATTGGATTCTGCTTTTACTGAGGTGCCCGTGCTGCACTTTGGTTGAATTCACTTGGCATTGGCCTATGGATGGGAGCAAAGGCTTCGACGGTAGGCGTTATCCACATGCTGCATGATTTTCCACTTGTCCTCGGTAGCGATATAGTAGTAATACAGAAGTTTTGTTACATTGATTAATTGGTATAAATTCGGTACACCGTGGTGTCCAGAAGGTGCCTGTAAACAGTACCCAGCGACCCGAGGATGGCGAATAAAGTGATGAGGTCAGAGTTGGTCTTCAGTGGAAGCATCACGATGTAGATGGGTGAGAATCCCCATGGCGTGTACGAAGAATGGACGAATTTCGTTAATTTCCATCGAGCATAGATTTGATAGCTGGAGAAACGGAGTTCTTAGCTGTGGAATAAATGAAAACAAAGCAAGAACGCACACTAAGTTCTTCGCGGTTCAACTGATCCAAACCTTCTCGACTCTTGGCTTGTCTCGCTTCCCTAAGATCCTTCAACAAAGACCGTATTTTATCTATATTCTGGATATCGTCTGGAGCACTGTATAGACAACCAGATGAGTTTACGTAAAATATCGAGAAAACTATCAACTAACACGTCCAACAACACTTTGGAGATTTCCGCATACCGAAATGGGAGCATACTAAACCCTAGATCGCTCACTTCTTCATCAAGGCGTGACTGAAGAAATTCTGCACAACCAGAACAAGGAGTACGCGTCATATTCTAATCCATCGACTATTTGCCAGAGACACGTACCAACACTGAGCCATTCTGGCGCAACGATGTGGCATTTCTTCTTCAGCTTCAGATTGATTGCCATCCATAGAGGAATTTGGGCCTTTCGAGGTGGTTGTAGAGGGCCAAAAGCACCCTAGATTCCATTCCACGATATCATGAGGTTGCTTCTGCGAGGACTGTGACTGAAAGAACGGACAGATATGAACGCGGTTTTTTCCATAGCAATGAGAGGAATGATTTCAATGAGCTGCTGGGAGGCAATGAGCTCCAGCTCAGGGGGTGTTACAGAGGTTTGGAGCGATTGTGGTAGAGACATGATAGTCAGAAAGAGCAGCTTTCTGCCGATTCGCCGAACGTGAGTCACTTTCACGCACGTGAATCAAACAAGGCAACAGACCCACGGTTTATCTTTTCTTTTACAACCGCCACTTCATTATCAAAGAGGCTCATAATTTTGAACGCGATGCCGCGTCAATCTCGCTCTGCTGAAGCAGCAGCATCATCCAGTGCCCAATCAATGAAGGGAAATCTCGTTAATGGAGCTGTCAAGGTCAAGATGGAAAAGGTCAAGGAACAGCAGGCGAAAGTGAACGGAGAACAGGTCAAAGCAGCTAAAGCGCGCGTAGATGAAGAAGAATCTGATGCACACGACGATGTTGATGCTAGTGAAGACGAAGACGACGAAGAAGGCAGTGGCTCACCCAAAGGTCGAAAACGCGCTCGTGCCAACACTAACGGAGATTCTCGACCTTCGCAATCTCAGAATGGCGCGGAAGCAGAGGGAACAACCCCAAGGACCGAAACTCTACCCAGAGACGAAGAGGACGGGTATGATCAAACGTTTTTGGTCTCACGTCGCGTTCTTACTCTGTCGGTCTAGATTTATTCCTGGTTCCATTACCAGAATACAACTCCGGAACTTTGTCACGTACGACTTTGTCGAGTTTGCGCCCGGTCCTTACCTTAACATGATTATCGGACCCAACGGTACTGGCAAGAGTAGCATCGCTTGCGCAATCGCCTTGGGATTGAATTTTCCACCCAAGGTACGTCTATTACTTGATGTCTATTCTTCTTTCAATAACACTCTCCCAGGTTCTTGGTCGTGCCGAGGAAATATTTGCCTTTGTCAAAAACGGTACTTCGGATGGCCATATTGAGATAGAGCTCAAGTCTATGCCTGGCAAGCCCAATCTCGTTATCCGGCGAAAATTGGTTGCCAATAGCAAGACGTCGACGTTCATGCTCAACGGCAAGAACGCTACAGGAAAGGAGGTCAGTATAAAGATGGCCGAGCTCGGTGTACAAGTCGGCAATCTATGGTAAGCAACGAGTATTTTGTGGATGTCTGTGTGTGTATTGAACGCCGTCTTCCTCATGTTAGCTCCTTTCTGCCTCAGGACAAGGTCTCTCAGTTCGCTATGATGTCTCCCCAACAACTGCTCAAAGAGACGCAAAAAGCTGCCGGCGACACTAACTTGACCAGCTGGCACGAAAGCTTGATTGATGCTGGAAAAGAAAACCGCGTAATGAAGGAGGTTCATTGTCCCTTGCTGTTTTTCACTTTTCTTCATCTAATTAATCTCCGTAGAAAATTGAATCGGAACAATCTCAGCTTGCGCAGATGCACGCGCGAAATGCTGCCATCGAGAACGAGGTCGAGCGGTACAACGAGCGTAAAAAGATCGAAGAAACCATCGCCATGTTGGAGGTATACATTCCATCTGCGACGTATCGAGAATTATTGGCCAGGTATGCTCATCTTTTTCTATGAGTGACGATACTTAATGAATATTGCAGATACGGTGAACTCAAAGAAGTCCAGCGAAAGATGCACCAGAGGGTCCTCCGGCTAAAGGCCAAGAATGAACCGGCACATGCATTGTTAAAGTAAGACTTATCTTATTGGTTAGTGGTTTGTGCGCTCTGACGCTATCATCTCCCAGCCGCCTCCGTTCCGATCTCAAAGACCTCGAAAAGAAGCGCGAAACGAGAAAAAAGGACACGCAAAAGCTCTTCCAAGAAATCAAAAAACTGCACAGTATGGACGAGGAATTGGTATGTCTTGATTGTTCCGAATATCTCTGAATTATCCACGAATCTCTTGTGTTATCTGTTAACAGGAGAACTTGTCCGAGACTCACTACTCCAAACTCGAACATCTCACTCAAGCCGAAAGAGAACGTCAACAACAAATTCGTGATTTGGAAGGAAAGATTCAGCGCATGGAAGAAGAGCTCAATGCCCCCCTACCGGATGAGGTCAAACAAGTGCTTGAGGATGCAGATGGCTCAATTAAAAAGGAGAAGGTAATCTGTTTCCACTTCTGTTGATTAGGCACGCAAGTTGATATATTTTCAAGACATCTTTCATTCATGAGCGCAACAAGATTGCTAACCGTCGCGACGATCTCGGAAACCAGCTCAAGTACAAAATAGAGGAAAAAGCGGTCGTGATGAGGAACATTGACGAAGCAGAAAAAAAGCAAGCATTTTTTACGGCTAGGATCACCAAAATCTAACTAGAGTCGTTTTAGCATTCGCCAACTCGACAGCGTCGAGCATCAGAAGCTCCAAGCAATGCAAAGATTCAGCAGGGACACCGCTGATGCTATAAAATGGATTCGTGATAATAAAGCCCATTTCAGGATGGAGATCATTGAACCGGCGTTGTTGACCCTTACGGTCCCCGACAGGCGGTATCAAGCAGCGGTCGAGAATGTGCTTAGCGGAAGCAATTTCAAGGTGGGTGTTTAAACCTCAATTTTCTTTTCGAAAGCTCATTCCTCGCATCTTTCATGCAGACTTTTGTTGCTCAGTGCCAAGAAGACTATGATCTCCTCAACGAACTTATCAATGACAAAGGCGCGCTCGGACGCAAAGCTCAGATCTCGACTTGGTTCCGTGATCCAAATAACTTTCAGATCCACCCGCCCCCGATGACGCCTGAGGAGATGCAGGAATTAGGCTTCGACGGTGGGTGTTCAAACCAGTGTGCTGTTCCCTTCGCTGAACCCTGTCATCTAGGATTTCTTGCCGACTTTGTCTCTGCTCCACCGGCTATGATTTGGTTCTTGAAGAACGAGGCAAGCTTGCACCGAATTGTAAGTCTTTGCATGTTCATAGATCTCAATGGCGTCAACCATTCCGTAGGCCATGGCACTCAAACCGAACAGTGTTAATGTTCAGCGTGCATCTGACTTAGTCAAACGATCCGGTGGATCGACCTTCATTGTCGGAACGGTAGTGAACAGTATCAGGCGGTCCAAGTATGGGACGAAGGCTGCGACCAATACGACTTCTGATTTGAAACCAGCGCGGCTCCTCGCGGCGCATACTGGTATGTACATCCGGTCCTCTCACCCTTCCATGCCTTCAAAAGTGTTATCTCAGTTGATAATGACGTCAAGCGGGGCTTTGAACAAACAATCAAGAGGCTTAAAGTCGACGTATCAGCAAAAGAGGACGAAATTTCAATGCTCAAGGATGAGGGGAGAAAAATTGAAGCAGAAGCGAAAGCACTGGATGAAAAAGCTGTGAGTTGCAGACTATCTTTCATTTTCTCTAGAGCTAAAATTTGGGTTTTTTTTTAGGAAGCAATTCAAGAACGTATAAAAAAGGCGAAAGCGGCGGAGGCAGCAAAGCTCAGACTGAAGACGAATCTGGGCAAGTCCTTTTTGATTATTCACGACGAACGCTAACGTATTATTCAGCACGAGAGAGAACCATCCTGAAGCAAAAGAAGTCCGTTCCGTCTGCTGATCAGGAGCGTTTGGAAATTCGGACACAGTTGGTCAACCTTGCAAAGAAAAGGCTCAAGATTGTAAAGGAATATACGGTGAGTCAACGTTCTCCATTTCCACTCTTTCAATTTGATGGGACCGCGGGCTCATTGGCATCTTTTGCAGACACATTCCAAAAAGGTTGTACTGGAGCAGCAGGAGACGACCCGACTTGGGCTACAATATCTTCAAGTCAATGCCAACCGAGCTGCACTGGAAACGTTGTGCGAAAAGAAGGATGAAAAGTATAATCGTGCGATGGATGAGTTCCGCAAAAGTAAGTGATATTATTCTGCAAAGACGTCCATTTACCAAGACTTCCTTCATCTAGTTGACGACGAGTACAACGAAGTCAAGAAGCTCTCCAAAGAGGCTTTGAACGAATCTCGAGATGCACTCAACAATACTACTGATGAGATTCGCGAGAAGTACAAGGAAGAAATACAGATCAAACGTGCAGAGTACGATGCGGCGCTGAAGGTTGCCGAGGCCAACGGCACAACTCCACCTTCGTCTGAAGGTGTAGATCTTCGAACTGCAGACGAATACCGGGCTGAGTTGGATGCTCAGGAAGCTCAGCTGGAACTGGTGAGCAAAACACAGCCAGGAGTTATCGAGCAGTATGAGAAGAGGAAGAGAGACGTGAGTGTTTTCATCTCTCTAGGGCAGTCATTGATCAATGATTCGTTATAGATCGAAGTTTTGGAAAGAACTTTGGAGGAGCGACAGCGCAATGCATCCAAAGTCGAACGAGGTATCAAGTCGACATTGGACCGCTGGAAGCCTGCTTTGGAGAAGCTAGTTAGCAGTATCGGGCAAAAATTCTCTGCAGCGTTTGATCGTATGCCGTCTACCTCTTCTCTTTCCGCTTTGACACTAAGGATATCTAGGGATCGGTTGTGCCGGTGAAATCCGTATCAGCGAAAACGAAGACTATGACAAATGGGCAATTGACATTTTGGTCAAGTTCCGTGACGAGGAGAAGCTGCAGTTATTGACTGGGCAACGACAGTCTGGAGGGGTATATTGATTTTCTTCCTCTTCCTGTAGCCTCAGTTAACGCATATACCTACTAGGAACGCTCGTTGACCACCATCTTGTACCTGATGAGTTTGACTGAAGAGGCCCGAGCACCATTTTCTCTAGTGGACGAGATCAATCAGGTCAGTATCTCCCCATCTTTTCCTTGTTTTTCCTCCTCACTTCTCTGTCATCAGGGAATGGACCAGCGTGCCGAACGTGTCGTACACGACAACATGGTTGATGTCACATGCAAAGACGACTCGTCCCAGTATTTCTTGATAACGCCCAAGCTTCTCCCAGATCTCAAGTACCATGAGCGAATGAAGATACTCTGTGTGAATAACGGAGAGTGGTTACCAGAGGAAACTCGTGTAGGGAATCTGATGAACTTGATTGAAGGGTTTGTGTCGAACAAGAGAAATAGAGCTGCTAATGTACAATAGAGGGTGCTTTCTAGTCTTTGATGGTTACTTTCTGTCATACATATTTTGGTACTTGATCGTCTAATTAGCTTAAAGCTGTATATCATGATTCACAACTACTTTTCGCCAACGTCTTGATATCTTCAATGATTGTTTCATATCCATATTTGGATGAGCATTGTTCCCCAAAACGATGAAATGAGCGTTCTACTATCTCACTATCGGCAACATGTCTGCAGTACTGGGTGTTCCACTGGCTTCGGAAGGCCCGTTAGATGTAAGTACCACCGAAGGAATTGGAAAGTCCAGACGTGGAATGGGTTCCGAAATTCTTAGCATCGCAGAACAATCTACAACAATAAAATTCCAGCGAAAGGCAACTGAAAATTTACAAATCATGTGCCTAAGCTTCTGTTCATGAATCGTCTCTTCTGGAAAGACATCCACCACTTGCTAGGGACATCGCCATCGGCGTAAAGAATGTTCGTCAACCGCAGCGACAGCTCCTGCCGCACTTGAGTCAGGTATGAACGAAGGAATTCTGGGGCAAAACATCAGCATTCTGAGTATCAAAGTGAGCGTAAAGACGCACCTGCATCCGCACGGCTCGCAGCCGGAGCATAGTGAGCATTCAGAGCAAAGTTGGTGTCTCCTGGTATCGGAAAGCTGTCCACAGACAGGGTATTAAGCAATTTGGTCGCTTCTATCTTGTTGGGGACTGTACGAGCGCTGCCTATCTTTGCCAGGCAGTCGGATATGAACAGGATGAGAACGATGAGGGTGCGATCTGCAGGGCCTTTGATCTCAAAATTACGGAAAAGCGAATTGGCACGAAACAAGTCGAGAGTTTCATCGATGATATCGGGCTGGACGGGATCCGCTGGAGATAATAAATAATTGTGAACTGAAGATAAGCGACTGGATACACACCGAGAGTGGCAACTCCTCGAAATTTCGTTTTGATAGGAAGAATCGACATGTTCCCGACCTGGCGAACATCAGGTTCTTCATTGAAAGATGAATGATAAGCCTAGATTAGTTGTTGTAAGTGCAGTGCACAGAAGAAATGAGCTCGATTTCTTACTGGCATAATGAAAGTTAGTTATAAGTGTTGATGCCGACTGCGCGTGACATCACGTTAGACTTAGACTTTCTATTTCAACCTCCATGTTTGATGATCCTTCAGCAGAATCTGGGCGCAGTGGTGCTCTTCTACCTGTAAAGACTGTCAAGCCATCTCCGGACACGCTAACCAGTAAGCCCGCACGTCTGGAGCCAAGAATATATATACAATAACTTCATCAGAGCTTATCAAACGCCTTCGTGCTCTTACTCTCAAGTTACTTCCAGGTCAAGTCGACAGTCAAGAGATTAATGGAGCAACAAGCCGGATTATTACACAGCAAGTGATTTCAGCGTACCGAGCCGCTGCTGGTGACTTCGAAGAAGCTGTATGTCGATCAATCTCTTTGTAGCCCGATCAATAACTTGCTGTCAGTTACCTTATTGTCTTCTGCGTGCTCGTGCCGAAGTGAGTGTGTTCCCAAGTTGACTGTAGAATACTCTTCCTTACGGTTCATCATTGTAGTTCAAGTGGGATGCAGACCATAATCCTGCCGATTACGATGAGAATCATGGGCGAGGTGGGCTCTATCACACTCGATACCTGTCCTTACCTACATAATATCGCCGCCTTCTCTCCAAGCAATTGCGTGTGAGGTACTGGCGCGGCGAATCATACATCTAATGCCCCCAGACCGCCTGGCAGCAGTCATGGCGACCCGATACACGCACATGAACATGGACGACGATGAGAGCGACCCAGCGAGTGCACTGGAGATGGCTATTGATTCTCATTGGTGCATTCACTATATTTCGTGTTTGGACCTTCACTGACGCAAATTCCAGTACAATATTTTTATCATCAAGCGAATCTCAAGACGGTTGGTTCCTTCCTTGCACGTGTTTATTGACTGACCGCGTTCTATAGTTGTAAATTCCTTGTGGATGGGGGATTTGATTCAAAAGATGAATGAAAAGTTTGACGTAGACTGTGAGAGAAGATCTGTTATCTCTTTTTGCTGCTCTCACATTCATCACAGACGTCTCCTACTCTGAGTCACACGATGGTAGCTTCTGGAGCCACCTTGATCCAGCGCGTCTCTGCGTACCACGCTACCAGAACTTTTTCCGTATCACGCTCTGGTTCTTCCTACTATTTGTATACTCCCAAGCTGGTTTGTCTTGCATGTCCAGTATACATAAGTATAACTCACTTTTCTATCATAGTACGGGAACCCCTCGAACGTCTGGCCGATCCGTATTCGAACACCATGGACATCTGGGAAATCTTATTGTATGTGCTCGGTTTAGCCACGCTTATTGAAGGTAAGTACATCAGTGGGTTCTTATATGTAGGGGTTGTTCCACTGACAGTTTCTGTCTAGACATAAACAGAGTACGTATAAGCCGACGCAAACTGTTTGGTTCTCTGTCTGACTCACTCTCTTCAGTTCTTCAAGCTCGTTCGATTCGTTACATGGCGCGTCGTCTCATTCTGGAGCGTCGTCGCCCTTGTTACGAATTCATTGCTACTTGCGGCTTTCATACTCCGTGTCATCGGCTTGTACGATAACACGGACAACTCTTCAAAATTACGATTGAACAGTTTTCAAGTGTTGAGTTTCGTCGCGCCCTTTATCTGGTAGGTGAATCTGTTTTTTCGTGTTGCTTGTACTCATCTCGTCAAAGGATGAGTGCGTATCGCCAGTCTAGTTGCCTTTTCTTTGGCGCTGATTCTGTCGTCAGAACTTATCACTGTGTTTGACGGCTACAAGTATGTGGGGATGATGCAGATTTGTGTAGCGCGAATGCTGCAAGAATCTGGTATCTTCTTTGCCGTAAGTGGTTTGTTCAAATTGAGTATCCAAGCGGGCAACACCACATAAATCAATTTAGCTGCTTTCGATATTGGCTCTTGGCTTCGCGCAAGCGATGTACGCCTTGGATGCTGCGGATGGAAGTACCGAAGCTGCGTCGGGTGTAAGTCCTTCATCTTTTCAACGCGTAATGACTGCTTATTGCTCTAATCACCAGGTGGTCAACGCTCTAGTTCAAGCGTTGCTGGCGTAAGTGAATTAATCGTGGAGACCTTGTTTCTATACTGATCCCGCAACAGTTCGCCAGACTTTTCGAGATATTCTGGCAGGTAAGTCATTACTTACTGGGACACTTCTTCCGTGGTAACTCATGTTTCCGGCATAGTTCTTCTGGTTTGACAATGTACTACCTGTGCGTACCTTGATCTACTTGCAACATCTCTTTTGACACGTTCTTCAGCTGGAACGTCGTAACCGTCGTCATCCTGCTCAATGTGCTCATTTCGCTGTTTTCGTCTGCGTACCAGGATGTAGGCTATCTATTGAACTGCTTTTTCTCAGAATACTCAATATATTATACAACTATAGGTGGTAGATGATGCGGAAGCACAATATCTTGCATTTTTTGCATCAAAAACTATCGGCATGATTCGAGCGCCAGACTCGTATGTTTATCCCGCGCCTTTCAACTTGATTGAAACGTTGTTTATTTCACCGTTCGAGTGTGTTTTTTCAAACCAAATGATGTATGAGTATCTTACTTATTGGGGACTAGGTACTGTCTTAGCGAAAAGGCGTATGCAAAGGTCTGTATATCGTCTTTAAAATCGGCGACAGCACTAAACAACGCTCTGGTAGATGAATCGTATCACCATGTCCGTGCTCTTCTTCATTCCTTTAACGTTAATCGCCTTGTACGAAGCGCTGGTCAAACACCACCATGGGCATGGTTGGATGACAAATTGGCTTCGGGGAGAGAACGAAGGCGATGATTCCTATCCTGAGACTACAGATCCTGAGGTCGATGGAGCTGACGCTACTGCTGGGAGGAGCATTAGCAAGGTGCCTTTCAACGAGTTGATTAAGGCCTTTCCGAATACAGCTCAGTCGAGCGAAGCATTGATGCTGGCAGAAATTCGCGATTTGAGGAATCAGTTGAACTTGGTGTTGCAGAAGCTTTCGGAGAATGAGAGTGGACGTGGGGTTGGAGGGCTGGAAGATTGACCTCGTTGATGAAGGTATGGTTCACGAAAGGCAGTGACAGAAAATGTTAGTCATTCAATTGAATACATATGTTTGTGTATTATACACATCTAGAAGAAACAAGAGGCTCTGACTAAAGCGACGAGTAAAACAATGTGGATGAATTATACCGAGCTAGTTGGAAGACAAACCTTATTTAGATCAAGTCTAGCGTGGAGATGAGCTGGCGCGGGAGTCACTGGAATGGAGGGATCAAAGTTGCGATAGACTTTGCCCCATCCCATCAGTACCTTTGCAAGTGTCTTACAGTCCATTTGGATAGTTCTGGTCAGGATGCAGGATCAGAGGACTATATACATACGCACTGAGCATTTCAATTACACAGCCAAAAGCAGCTTTTGCTCCTTCCAAACCCAGTTGGACCCAACCTCTTCCATAGTTCCCAGACAAGCTTGCAGACAAGAGTTTCTGACTGTCAGTGTCATTACAATCCCACTGTTAATCCATTCCATGGGTTGAATATACCAGGGGAAGTGCTGAATATGAGATAAGTAGTCATGTTTATGCACTGCCACAGCAGTGAGGAAACTGGCTTCAGTGGATTCGACTGAGAAGTTATTAGAAGGGAAGGAAGAAGAATTAAGAAAAGCATGCTGACGGTCACAAAACAAGGCTTACAAGAACAAATCACATAGTCGATATATCCAGGGAGATTACCGCCTTCAGTATACGCTGCACGAGTTAGAATCCGGTAGGCTGAGAGTGTTTCATCAGGCGAATCAGGTATCACATGAGGCTTCGTCATTTTGAATCTTTTGGCCGGATTTGGGTCTGAAGTATTCCTCAACTCGAAAGCAACGACATGTTTTGTCCAATCAATTGGGTTTCCGTGTTGGAACAGCGAGGCTAGGCCTACCACAACCGCCTCCGAATGTAAACGGCAAAAATCTTCAATCTCTCGAGCAAGAGGAGACGCCTCCCCCTGAGTGCGGCAAAACCCTTTGTGTACTTTCCAATGCGCCCTTTGATGCTCTCGACACTGTTTGAGGTAAAAGTTGTTGATTTTCAAATGTTACTGTAAAGACAAGTACAACGCGAGCAATCATATCGACACTCACGCAATAACGGACAGAACGGCACGCTGCACACACTTTGAACCGAGGTTCATCTGGCTTTCTCTGTCGCTCGACGCTCACAATGATAGTAGACACAGAAATCCGGCCCAGTATTTCTGCTGTAGTTGAGCTTCATATTCTGTGGTTTAACGACGATTTTAGGAGGAGAGTTCATATCAACACTACAACACCACTGGCAGAACGGCAAGGGAAGAAAGCAACAGAGTTCCTTTAGACGCCGGCAATCCGAAAAGGTAATTTGAAGCTCGTTATATATTTTCTCAGGCACTGCCCCCCACCAAATGACAATTCCCCAGCTCTTTCGCTCTTCCAGGGTGTGTTGGTAATCAGCAATACAAGAATATATGCACTGGATGGTCTAGGAGCTCCAAGTTGAGGTGAGCCTATCACGGAACTGGGCCCACTATGTCCAGGAATGGGAGTGAGCCATACGTTGATGGTAATAATGGCCATGGCCCGAAATGCCACTGTGGTGGTCAATCGTCATCGATGGCTGGCTTATAGTCATCAATCTCCATCGATTTTCAGCTCGTGGCCACCACTGCTATCACCGAGTCATTGGCGGAGCTCTAAACAAGTCCATGTCCAACCCAATGGGCAAAATATACCATGGATTACGCCGAGCACATGAATAATATTCATCGAGTGATCAGTATAAAAGATAGATTTCTCGGATACGACTAGCGAACTGGAGATAAACAAGCTGAGCAGATAACGTCGACGGACTAGGACTTACAAAAATTAATCGATATATCCCGGGCCCATGTCCACTCCGGTACGTCCACTTCCGGTACATGAATCACGCGATTGACTGTACATGTACAGTGTACGCTTCTCCTCAAGAGGCGTGCTTGCATGGGACTCGTCTTCTGTCACATATGCTTCGACCAGCTCGAACCTCTTGGCAGGTTTGAGACTTCCAGGACTAGTACTTACAAGCTCAAAAATAACATTCTTTGACGGCTCTCCGTGTCGAAGTAGCGCACCGAGTCCCATTCCAAACGATCTGTAGTAATCGAGAAAAATCTTCAAGCTCTCGAGTGCGCACAGACATCTCGAGCTCGCTCGCTTTTATCTAACAAAAAAGTTTGTGGTCTTTCAAGTGAACCTTTTGATGCTCTCGACACTATATCGAATAATACCTTCAATGGACCAAGGCATCGGACCTGGGCGAGCTTACTGGACGTTTCTACCTCCACAAAGTGTGTGAAGTCAACCCACTTTGAGAACTGAAGCTCAGAGTTTCTTCAAGTTCCTCAATGACTCGAAGCAGTCTTTTCTAAAACAAACTTCTAAAACAAACTTGAAGTTTGGTCCAAGGAAAGATTATAAAATCTGTAAGCTGCACTGGAGCAAGATAGACCTGGAGCAGTTCCCCTTAAGGGGTTGTACGCCGAACCTCGTTATTTCTCGCATAAGCCGCAATCTCTTAGAGGGGACTGCTTTAGGTCTAGGAGCAAGACATCGCAGTGACCTCAATATACTATGAATTACTTAATTAAACTAAGCAGACTCGCCCAGTTGTGTGCGCTATGTTGAAAGCTGCTGGAACTTTGTCATGCATGGACTTGAGGGTGCTGAAAGGTAAAATAATAAAAACCAAGAAAATCAAACAAAGGTGATTTTCCTACCAAACGTATCTGTCGGGTTGCAAGAGCAACGGCCTTCTCCCCAACGTTGCCCTGATGGACAATTCTGGAGAGGACCATGTTGGTAACCTATGTCATGGAAAAAGTGTATCTGCTCTCTGCGAGCAAAAAGGGCAACTGCGATCGAGTGCACAGGCTGTAACAGGTCAGCCCGGAGTAGGCTACTGAAAGATAAACGACGCACTGCGTCACCCCATCTCTATGCAGGTCGAAAACAATGACAATGTCGAACGTTGAAATACTGTTCCTTACGAACCTCATAATAAAATCCTCCTGTTCGTTCGAGATAGCTGAAGTATGCTGTATACGCCTCACTTCGCCAAAAATCCATGTCCGCAATCTCAAAGTTACTCCAAACTATACGACGCGCCCGTATAGGTACTTAACGGAAAAGCTTAGGTGAATACGCACAATGACAAAGATTGTAGGATGCACCACCATCATCTGACAATAAATCGATAGCATTGCGGTTTTCCACGTACTGTGGGTACTTGGCAATAAATTCTGTGTAAAAAAAGAGACAACAAGTGAGAGGCGAGTGATAAACCGAGAAATAAATTTTACCTTTGGTGACTTGCCATAAACTAAGTATCGTGTCTTTCAACTCCAAGATAGATATCGCGAAGCCTACAGCCTACAGATGAGCAGTTGGCGAGATAAGAGTTATACTGACTCACCATACACTTTGTCGTGATCTTGCATATACAAAAATGGATCATAATCCAGATCGCAAAAGAACTTGACGTCTGGCCTAGAAAGAGTCAGAATTTGATCAAAGAGAGAATAAAAGTTGACCACGCACTCAACTCTAAGAGACCATAACGTAGAAAGTATCACAGACGGTAAAACGACGAGAAGAATGCGACATACCTCCAGTAGTAACTTCAAGAAAACTCGTCAGTCACAGGCAGTAGTTTCCGGGAGAGGAACTTGCCGAATTTGTTGCAGCAATTCATGTTGGAAGAAGAACTACAATATGGAAAGTTCAAGGTCGACCCCAGATATCGAGTCCTATAAACTTACACCCGAGTTGAAGCGGCACATGTTACGATAACTGAGTAGAGGGGAAGTAATTAGTATCGCTATGAGAGAGCAGACTAGAGCAAGTGATGAAGCGTACTAACGGAACGCTGCCTATGAATTAAAAGAGAACGCGTCACGGGAGATATTTTTGAAGATGCAAGGGAAACTCACCGCCATACATTACTCCTTTTGCCATCATCTTTTGGCGAATGTCGCTTGCACGCTGCTCATCGATCCATTCGGGTTGGAGCCAGTGGTCTTCTGGGATTAAACCAAAAGAGATGGAAGCCCTTGTCAGCACACTCACGCGCCTAGATACAAAATTAAAAAGTCACAGATGGCCAGCAAAAACATCGTCATACACGTACTCTTTAAATTCATCTGTGAAGGGCTCATCGTTGAGGAGCACCCATGGATAGCTGTAAAATCTGTTGAATCGGTCCTCTGCTGACTGAATACTACTAATTACTCCTGACACCCTTCATGTCAGTTTGCTCTCTATATTAGCGATCTGAGGGGCCTTGAACCGTGACGGACCTTTAATATCACTATTGCGAGCGAGCATAACAAAAGTGGCATTCGCCCTGCGGCTTGAGTTTGGGTAATTTCGCAGGCCGCTGTAGTTGGGTATGGACATCAAATCATTATCGCACTTGCTACCAGCCAGCGGTGGCTTGCCGACGTTGCTGGACAAGTGGTTGTAGTTATCGTTGTTGAATAATAGGTTGTAAAAATATAGGACCCAAACATTACACACCACAGTGAAGAGAACCGCGGCGATGTATCGTTTGGGCGGGGAACAGAGTATCACCATTTTGAGACAAGGGAAACCTTGAAAAATATCACAAACTTGTTCTTATATGTATTCGCATCGTTCGCATCGATTGACGAACCAGAGTTGGAAGCGAATCAACGATCACAGATTTTACAACTTCAGGTTCGATACTAATTTTTTCTCAGTTGTGGGAGAAGTACGAGACCTCCCAAGGGCCAACATAACATAGTCCTAATCAGTAGCCCCTGGTATGTGGTGGGAGAGTGTTATTTTGAGCTCAAATGTCTGGAATATTCTCACCGACTCGAGCACACGAATTTGGAGCTGCGGATCGACGCTTGAGATAACACGACGCACTCTTCCGAACCAAGGACTTGGATGCCGGGCTGATCAACAACGGAGCATTTTCGGAAGAGTAGAGCATGCAAGGAGTATACTGGCTAGTTTCAGGCAACCTAGGCCTCGCACGCTACGTATACCATACATTGTCTTCAACTTTCTGCACGACTAAGAATTTACAGGATCTGCGCCTCGAGGACGCCAGTAGTGTCCATCACTTCATGTTTTGTTTGGGACAGAACTGATAACTTGAAAGCCATTGAAGTAACTAGGAGTGACCGGAGTCAGCCAATGAGAAACTAACCGTGAGCAGAAGCCTGAGGCTTGGTACCTTCTGTCACTTATCTCGTTGTGTGTTCAACGGAATTGTTGTCAGTAACTTTGTAAATTCGTGGCTCTTACTCAGGGATCCTAATGGCAAAGACCCATGTAGATCTTCAACTGCAACTACATCAAAGATTCTACTTTTTGTTCCTCCGTCTCTCGTTAGGATTCTTTCTGCCGTATCCGATCACTGGTATATCACCATTTGAGCGTATCGATCGTCCCTTTCCACCTGCGCTGGCAGACATGATTTCCGGAACCCAATCGGGATCCATCCAGCTCCCTACAGCGACACCTCCTTCGCCTTTAGCACTTCTTTCTAATAGACCTTTCATCATTTTCGCCTCGTCGCGTTCTTGCTTTCCTTCGGTTCGCTTCTTAGCTCTCATATACTCGAGTTGATCCTCCCTCAAAATCAGACCTTCTCCTGGACCATGTTTCGCTGATCCTGGTTTCGGCGAAGGTATCGAGTACTTTGTACCACGTAGCTTGTACTGAAAGTTGGGCTTTAGATGAATCTGCGTCACAGGAGCATCAGATGAAGCATCTGGTGATGAGATGGTCACTGAGGCACGGAGAAGGGAAGGGTTTCCACACGATGGACAGAACTGTTTCGACGCGTCCTTACATATTCTAGGAAGATATCAGCAATGTTCTCTTTCGACTCTTGAACACGTACTTGAAGCAAGCATGGCATCTAAGGACCCATGTTTTTACTTTTTGGATTCTCTTTCCCTCCGTACCAACCAGGTTAAGCCCCATCTGCATCAAGACATTTTGCATCGCAAAATCGGCCGTCATGCATCCTACCTCGACGAATTCTTCTTTCTGTTTCCGTTTGCCTTTTCCATCACTCGGTAGAAAATCGAGCGCCCTTGATTTGTGTAACGCTACGTTTGATGGGGTGATCCATTCACCTTCACCATCGTCGGAATCGGAAGGATCGTCGTAAAGTGGTACATCAAGTACCGGAGGTGAGATGGGAGCTGTGGGCGCAGGTCGGGAGTTTTCTACTATCGGATGAAGCTCAACATCTAGAGGTTCCCTTTCCAGCGTGTCTTCGATGTCTTCTGGTTCTTCCAAGTTGTTGTCGGACCCCGAAAGATTAGTCACATCTTCCGGCTTCAAGGATTCAACGGGGGGTTCTGGTACTCCGGAAGTGCTCTGAATTTGAGAAGATTCCCCTGCAGTGATCTCTGCAGCTTTCTACTGCTTATAGTCAGTAACCCATACAGTCTTTAGAACGAGGATTAACTCGCTTCCTGATCCTGCTCCTTTTTTGCCTGCTCTTGTAGCGTATGTGTCAAAGCCAAGACTGATAAATCAGGATGTGAAAGAACTGAATAATCTCCAGTTTTCTTTGCCCACTGTATTACTGATGAAAAACATATTCAGTAATGGTTGAGAGATGGTACAGATAGAGGACATACCCGAGGCCATACTAGCAGGATCAGGGTTCTTCACTTCGATCTTGATACCGAAATTCAGGCCGAGGCGTTCCAAATGCTCTTTCGCATTTCTATCCTTCAACTCCGCTAAAACTTGAGGAACAGTGTAGTATGATTCGGCGATCCCTCGTAATGGAGAAAGAGAGAGTAAAGGTCCGGCATCAAGCACAAGGCTTTTACAGTAGGGTTTTTTTTCGGCGGTCATGAGCGTTGAAAGTAAGCGTGTTGTTTCCTTTTTGGGATTTTGATTTCCCATTTTCGGATCGGCCGAAAATCTGCGGCCCCAGCTTCCGAAATCTAATTTTTTAAAAGGTTTATCGATCACCCCTTCTTTGCCTTCTACCGTAATGTCTCCCCCAGTGTAAGTCGAATCTCACAGCTTTCTACTTCACACTTTTGAAGCGTTTCACAGCTTTCGCATTGTTGTCCTTCCAGGCGATGGAATCGGTATGACCTTTCGGCTAGATTTTCTTTCATCTATGATCTTAACGCAGAAAACAGGACCAGAAGTTGTTGCTGAAGCTACAAAAGTACTCGAAGTAGTAAACTCTGCTTCAACGGACTTTGAACTCAAGTTGGAAACACATGAATTCGGTGGAGCCGCTATCGAGGCATACGGTGAACCTCTAACTGCTGCAACCTTGAAAGCTTGCCAGGAAGCAGACGCTATACTTATGGGTGGGTATTACTGAGCTGATCTTGTGCCTATGCCTATCCTTGACTAAATCAATCACAGGCTCAATCGGAGGACCAAAATGGGGCGTGGACGCCAAAGTTAGACCAGAGCCTGGCTTGCTTACCCTCCGTAAAACTCTCGGTCTTTATGCCAACATCAGACCTGCAAACTTCGCTTCGGAAGCCCTTCTTGACTACACTCCTCTCAGACCCGAGGTGGCCCGTGGCTTCAACATGATCGTCGTTCGTGAACTCATCGGAGGCATCTACTTTGGTGCACGCAAAGAAGCCAGTGCTGAACCAGACGTTGGGACCGCTTGGGACAACATGATCTACAGCGAATCTGAAATCCAACGGATCACTCGTGTTGCTGCTCAGCTTGCTATGAGCACTAACCCACCTATGGAAATCCACTCGATCGACAAAGCTAACGTGCTGGCGTGCTCTCGGTTGTGGAGGAAGACTGTGACGGAAACATTATCCAAAGAGTATCCCCAGATCAAGTTTGATCATCAACTCGTTGATTCTACAGCCATGGTTATGGTGGGTAGCCCAAAAAAGTTGAATGGTGTTCTCCTCACGGAAAATCTTTTTGGCGACATGTGAGCACAACTTCGTATTATTATGAGTCCGATTTGATTAATACTGTTCCTTCAGCCTTTCCGATCAATCCAGTGTCATTCCTGGCTCCCTCGGTCTCCTCCCATCCGCATCACTTGCTGGTGCCCCTTCACAACCAGGGGCTTCAGACTTCAAACCAACGCCAGGTTTGTACGAGCCAATACATGGTTCTGCCCCAGATATTGCCGGAAAAGGAATCGCCAACCCCATCGGTACTATTCTTAGCGCGGCAATGCTACTTCGATACTCGCTTGGGCTTGAGAAACCCGCGTCAGCTATCGAAGCAGCGGTACGCAAAGTCCTTGACGCGCCTTCCGCAGGCGGTTACGGTCTTCGAACTGCTGATCTGGGTGGAAAGGTCGGTACGACGGAGCTTGGTAACAAAATTGTAGAGGCTCTCAAAGAAATTCTATAGCGGAGGTTGGTATACATGACTAAATCGAAATTTGATACTAAAAGCCCAGAATGAAACAATGTATAAATAGCTCCATGAGATTCTACTGGAACGAACGGCTACTCATCCTATTCCTTTGAGTTGAACCTCCTCTCTCGAAAGAGTCCAAACGCGGGCTTGAGAATGTAACCTGAGGACTGAGCGGATGCACCACCACAAAAGTATCGTCGTTGACATCAGTCTCTTCCGAGCGCTTCTCAGAGCCACATGCAGTATTAGACAAATGGGAGATAGAAGCGGTATCTGATAACTTGGGGGGCTTTGCATTCTTCATCGATGGAGGTTTCATATACGATACTGACAAGCTCACCTCGGATACTGGATCAACGGCCGAGTTTAGATGACACTGAGTCTCATTCTGACCTTGATCCCATTGCCACTGCCCCAGCGTAACGCGTCCAAGGTCCTGTGATTTGAGCCGTACGCGAAAGTCGTCGCGAGCGTTGAGCGTCCGCAAAAGCCCATAGGTGTAGAGCTTGCCTGCTAGTAGAACAAAGAAGATGACAAAATTGATTTCTATATTCTAACAAATATCAACCGTGAGGCTTGGAGTAAGTACTTTATTCGAAATACTTACCAGATGGCGCAAGGAGACGGCAATTATCATGCTGATGCATGGCAGAGCAGCGGATTCACAGGTGAGAGTGATCACAGACCAAACCAGTCTATCGGAATCTTTAAGACCTGTCTTTGCACGCCAGAGGGACGTTATCACTGGAAAATTGGAAAATTGTTGGATGGCAAGGCGAAATGCGTAAAAGAAGCTCACAAATGGAGGCTACGATGATGTCCACCGCTGTTCTAGTCAACATCAACTTACTTATAAAAAAACGCTGGGACCTACCCAAGGAACCAAACATCCAGTACGAGGACACAAAGTCGAGCTGACGTTCCAGCTGAATCAACCTGATCTGCTGGAATGAGCGATGCAACAAAGGCTTACAGATTTCGCCAGAGAAGCACTACCATGATAAACCTAAATCGATGGTTACTATCGGAGGCAACGTACTTACACTGGGCAATGAAGAGGAAGCTAACATTAGTCTTTCGGTCGTATTTGCCGACGACCAAAGGAGTGATGACGGCCTACGCAGAAATCAGCTGGAAGAAGGCCTTCATAAACAAGGGGGACAAACACCATAGGTATTCATGATTAGGACTGTCACAGATAGCGTCCCAAGAGGATATAGGACCCAGCGATTGTGGTTTGTCATCTGGGCAAAGGCGTTCGTACGTGCGAGTTGATGAAAGGAACTTGTGACAGACCTTCCAGCATCGCCTGATGAAGAACGCCTCGCACGACCAGCTAATAAATCCGTTGACCGCGATATCGGACCACACAAAATGACTATGAGCCTGTTTGACGCGAAATAAAGATACTAAACGCGATAATCGACGCGTCGATATTCTAGGGACTGACCCAGGAGACCTTTTTGACAGCAATTTGCCATAGCTTGTACTCTTCGATGATTGTTTGGAGTCTGGAAAGAATGCATGAGGAGTACTTCAAGGGCGAGTTTGTATACACACAGAGAAAGCAGGACTACAATGGCAACATAAACCCTCTTCTTCCAACCATCATCTTTGTACGCAGAGAAATATTTTGATGCTTGGCCAAGAACGAAACCCAGGAGAAAAGATTGTATTATACCGTCCAGTAAAACTGCACTCGGTATTTTATCGTAGACGGTAACATGACGCGCAGAAAAAGTGCTGGCGTTCATCGGTGTGAGAGTAGAAGTGAAGTGTTCTGGTAAGTTTCCTTTCTTGGAAACACGAAACAAAAGGTGCGTTCGTTAAACAATCTATGTAGGTATTACTCGAAAAGAATGTAAATCATATAGTAAGCGTATGTGTGTATATACGAACGCAATAGGTACAATCGTGAACATAAATGCATATAGTCATAAACATGCACATGTCCGTATGTCTACTCAGTGAAGCCAAAAAAGAAAGGGAAAGAGATACAAAGATGGCACATCGTTATAATTGAGAGGTATAAAGACAAGGAAAAACTGTAATAATTTAAGCCAAAAAACATACAAGAACAACAAGAGTGCTAATGGTGGGAGGACGAACAATGCAAACATACCAAGAGAAAAAGCCAATGCAGTATTGATAAGCAGGAAGGTTTCTTAAGCAGCATCTGAGGTTCCAAGGAGTTTGTTCCACGCACTGCTATGAGTCGTGCTAAAGTGCTCTACAAGTATCCACGAAGGAGTATCGAGATCAAAGAAAGTATCACCGTATTTGTTGGGGACCTTCTCACGTCGCGAACTGTAGGACAAGGCATTAAGCACAAAGAAACATTGAATCGTCATTGCGACTTACCGGCACAACGTACAAAACTTCTTCGAGTCCTCTAATTTTAACACCACTTCGAGAGCTTCGGCTTCCGGATTGCCTTCTGATTCGTCGTCTGATTCACCTTCCGCTTCGTTCTCATCAGCCTGGTCTTCTCCACTGCCTGGAGTGCCTGGACCCTCTCCGTCAGATCTGCCCTGAGCCACCATCGATTGTGAGGGCTTCGAGGGCACATTCATCAGGTCATCTGTGACGAAGTCTTCCTTTTTATTGGAAGCATCCTGCTCCATATACTCCGTACACTCGCTGCTCTGTACATCCTGCACTTGGGCAACACCTTCGGGAGTCCGTTCCGCAGGCCAGCCAGGTGCCGTCGGGGTTAAAGGGGTACGACCCTGCTCTATGCCTTGCATAGCTGACACCTCTTGAACAACTTCAGATAAGTGGGAATCGATCGCATGACCAGATCCATCCTCCAAACGCATACGCTTGGACGACATATCTTCCTCCTTCGCGTCATAGTCCATGTCAATGCTCCCTCGCTTCATCGGTTGCGCCCTAGTAAATGGTAAACAATGATGCTGTTCCTGCTCAGGACTGAGCGATTTAATCGAACGAGGAGGGGTTGGCGGTGCAGGACCTGCAATGGACTTTTCCGTATTGCCAGACGGAGCAGAAGCGGGTGCGATCTGTGCATCAGATGTGCTAGGAGGCTGAAGATGCTCCGTAGGGGAGAGCAGGTCAATTGGAATAGGCTGCAAGGCATGTGATAGTAAATGTAGCCCCTCAGGTGCAGGCTGGCTCTGAACAGAGTGACGTTGCATCTGAGTTTCGAAAGGCGCAGATTGTTGTTGCGGAGGCATCTGCACTTGGGAAAGAGGATGAGGAGATGACGATGAACGTTGGGTAAGGGCGGGACGGAAAGGCGAATGTGACCGACTCCGAGGCTCTTGTTGGATCTGGGGATGCGAAGAACGGCGAGATTGCATATGAGGAGAAGACGAGGGGGGCTGAGGTTGGGTCCAAGACTGAGGCTGAACGGGATGTGTTGCGTAGGGATTACCATAATGCAGCCCTTGAGCTGTTGCCATAAAGTTTGGGCTCGTTAGACGCGGGTCATGAACTGCATGAGGAAGGGCGTTTCGGAAAGTGGGCTGGTCCGTATGCGAAGAAACTCCTGGATGAGATGGGACGACAAACTGTTGTTCGATGGGTGATACGGACCCCTGATGATTTTGTTGGGATCTATGCACGATGTATTGCGACTGAGATGCTTGCTGAGGAGAAAGATGAGAAGAACCGGCGGATTGGTGCCGAACGTTATCGACTGGGGACTGTGATTGTTGGTAAGGGTATGGAACAGGTGCTGTTTGTCGAGATACGGAAACTCGTTTCTGCTGAGGCTGAGAATGTACAGAGGGTGGAAAAGCGTTTTGAGAAGGAACTTGCGTAGTAGAAGATATGTTTCCTTGCTGCTGATGCAAGTTCTGAGGTGGCTGGACACCTCGGACTCGATGAGGACTAGAAACGGGAACACGATGCGGAGTCTGCGTGGGGTGCCTATAATGAATGTTCAATGCTGCGACTACAAATATAGTGTAGATAAGTACCGAAAACCAATGATTTTTTGGCTTTTACCATTATTGGTGGTATTAGTATTGACCAGGACTCCAAGTTGCAATCCGTCATTGACCAATCTCTCGGTCGTCGCTCTAAGCACATCATGCTGTCGCTTCACCCAATCATTTTCCTGCTGAAGTTGGAGACAAAGTGCCTGGAGTGGTTCTTTAGATTGACTGAGGATGGCCTGGAGGTTTTCGGTCGTAGCCTTGAAATGATCTCGCTCTGCAGCGGTTTGCTTTAGCGAACTGTTGAGCGTTTCATTGTCCTGCCAAAGTTTCTTGACATCAGCTTTTAAGAGTTTGTTCTCTCTCGTCAGGGCGGCGTTCTCAGCCTTGGTAACCTCCAGCTCCTTGGCTATAGCAGGGTGAGGGGCCATTTCGTGCAAACAGGCGTTGGCAAAACCAGACAGCATGGACATTACTCGACTCCGGTCAGGTTCCAGGCTACATAAGAAAGAATAAACGAGGTAACTCCGAATTTCAGATTTATGACGCACTTTTCTGGCATCGACCCTGCAGGACTGGTTGCAGATGCCATGGATTAAAATGTGTTCAGCTTTTCAGCTTGATGAACTTGAAGAACGAAGTGGGTTGTGAAGATGGTGGCAAAAGAAAGAAATAGGCGTTGCCTTAAAATTCAAAGTCATGCAGCTGACGTTGCCCACGCCGTCAATTGAAGTCAATTAATTTTGGTTCTCATACATATGCTTTCCTTCAGGGACATTCAGTGCATTGCAGAGAGCGCCTGTAATCCATATCATCTGTGATAAAGTACATAGAATTCATCATAAGATGCATAACATTCAATCTGTGTTCATCATAGGAACATTTCAACGGCTCGGCGGCGCTGAACCTACGTATCAGCTTCGAAACTCTACAAACTATACTAATAGCTTCTAAGTTCGGCCTCAGAACCACTCCATATAGAACCTATCAATGTTGGGCGGGTTACAGAATCATACGATGAATCATGATACCGCAAGATACCGCGCCACCCTAAAACGTTGAAGCCAATAAATCAGTTTGTTACAAAGACCTGAGCCTCGTTTTGGTTGGCGAAGGCGGCTCGAGCGATGCCGAAATCGGAAACTTGGGAAGATTCAGATCTTTTACCGCATATTCCGGAGGTGGGGGAAGGTAAGGAGGTGGAGGAGGCTGTTCCAATGATTTAAGCAGGATTTTGTTATCGGATGTTCTCAGGTCTCGCTCCAGCCAGTATCGACTAATAGACCCACTGGCAGTATTCGGTTTAGGAGTTTTGAGATATATGTATATGGAATAAGCCAGGCCAATGCATATTGCGAGAACCATAATACCTCCAAGGGTAGCAGAAAGGATCACGGCGGGCTTAATATTATTAGTATGATGGTCGGTTGTTTGAATCCTCGCTGCAGCTGTTTGAGTCGCTGCAGTTGTTTGAGTAGCTGCAGTTGATTTGGGAACATGAGTAATGGAGCGGAAAGGCTGGATGACATGTGAAACGGTTGCTCCAGAAGGTATAACGAATGCGGCGACAGCCGACGACGGAGTAGCCGTTAACGCAGGAGCGGCCAAGCAGCTAGGAAAGAAACATAAGCTACGTACGTATCCAGGTAAACCATATAGCCACTTACCATGAACCTGAAAGCAAGGAAAGAAAGAGCAACAAGATGTAAGAAAGCATGATGAGGGACCACAAGAAGGGGGTGCTGCATGGTTTCAATATTGAAGAGATTTTATACCATCAGGGGTCTCTGTAGTCGACGTCCATTTACGAGTATTTGCGGTGATCAGACTGAGACTACATGGCAAACGGAATGCAATTGAGCGCCCAACACGTGCTTGAGCGTCTATTCTGCCCTTTTGCATTTACATAATGTCAATGACGCTAAGTCCCGCCAAATGAGTAAGCGCTTATTCGTATCGGGGTAAAAGCACAACCGTCAACTGCGTCCACAACCTTTAAATTGACCTTCCTTGTTCACTTTCTTTAACATGCACTCTTCTCCCCTCGCCGATTCCGATGCTGCCTTACTCGACATGCTCACTGGGCCAGACCGGCCTACTCACAAGACCTTATTACCTCGGAGAGATGCAGCACTCGATCCTCTGTTGATTGCAGCTGCTTGTGCATCTGGTCCTCATGTAACTCGAAACCACTATCAGCATGACTTTTTTCCAGGCGTCATGCTGCCTCAGGACGAAGGGTCTTGGGACTGGACGAAGTTTACCGGAGAAGATGTGTCGACCAAGACTGAACGGAAACGTCTGGCATATGTGAGCAGACAAGGTCCTCGACGACAACGCCTGGGACTTGATGATGATATACAAGGTGGGAAGGAGAACACTGGTCCTCTCAGCCCCACGGAAAATCTCCCCACGTCACTAAAATTGAGACGGTCTTCCGTTGCTGATGGAAAGCCGCGGACCAAGGTTGTTGCGACACCGCAAATTTCTCTAGAAGTCAAATGCATGGCTCGTACGCGCATTCCGACGCCTCACGGACCTGTATTTCTCCACATCTATCACAACAATCGGGACAATAAGGAACATATGGCCGTTGTTGTCGATCCTGCTCAGTTTTCCGGTCCACCAGCTCCAGATGCTCCTCCTCACATTCGTTCTCGTACCCTCGATGCCATCTGGAGCGAGGACGAAACGGAAATGGACCGTGTCACCAGGGGTGCCTACATTGGCCGACTCTCACCAAGCTCTCACCAATCATCTCAGCCTTCCGATCGGGATACACGGCTGACACGATTGAGTGATGCCATCCCGTCTCCACTGATTCGTATACACTCCGAGTGCTTTACCGGAGAAACTGTAGGCAGTATGCGCTGCGACTGTGGCGAGCAGCTAGACGAAGCTATTCGTCTTATTTCACAACCAATATCTATTCCTTCTTCCTCAGCCACGATACCGACAAAAACCCTTCCTGGTCGCGGAGCTGTTGTCTATCTCCGCCAGGAAGGTCGCGGTATCGGTCTTTTGTCGAAGATTCGGGCGTATAATCTACAGGACCTTGGCCACGACACTGTCACGGCTAATTTGATGCTGGGACACCAAGCCGACGAACGGGGCTACGAGATTGCTTGCGCTATCCTCCGGGATCTTGGTCTTGGAAACCCAGATGGCTCAGGAGAGAGCGTCAGGGTTTTGACGAATAACCCTGACAAGGTAGAGGCGTTGGAGAAGGAGGGTATCCATGTCGTTGAGCGGGTGCCGATGATTCCGAGAAGCTGGAAAATGCGAAATTCACAACTGGTCGACCATGTTGTATTGGGGCAGGACGATGCTCACGTAGCAGGCGCGACTTTAATTGGTGGTGGGGCAGTTCATGGAGAGGATTTAGACAAGTATCTCCGCACAAAAGTGTTGAGAATGGGACATATCTTGCCACTATGGTTGGATGATCCAGAGCAGTAGAATTATATGTATTTATGTTGAGATGAAAATTAAAGGGCATTTGGGACTGTAGCGCGCGAAGATCCTAGTGCACGACGCGCCGGACGCGCTGATTAAGTAAGTACTTAGCTCTTCAGCTCGGACCACCTACATTGTTTTCTCTCTCTTCTCCATTGTTAAGTTATCAGTAATCGAACCAATCGTTAGTAATGCTAGGTGCTAGACACTTTTGAGGGGCTTCAGGTCCCAGATCGGGTCGGCGTTTTGGATCCGTCTACGCCTCCAACGGTGACTTTTGCCCATTTGCCAGATACCTGCACAACCACCTTACAACCACGTTGTAACAACATGCATTCTACTTTCGAAAAGAGTGGAAATCGCTCTCAGCGGTCGAAATGGATTGTATGTTCCAACTTTTCAGGAAATGTATGGTCTAGTTCAACGTCGTTCTAGATAGTGGGCTCTGTTATCGGACTACTGGGTCTCATCGCCATTGGCGTTGGGGTCGGTGTAGGCGTGTCCAAGCATAATTCTAGCTCGACTAGCTCGGCGAGTAGCAGTAGTAGTAGTAGCGGAACCACTGATTCGTCTACCAACGGAACACCCCCTCAGACCAACCCAAATGATCCTTCGACTTTTCAAAAGGATCCTAATCTTCATCGGTCCTTTTACGGAATGGCGTATACCCCAGCTGGTTCTCAGGTACCTACTTGCAACAACACATTGGAGGATGTTATACAGGATATCCAGGTTCATCTTCCGAGTCGAGCTACTATTCACCCCCGGCTTATCTTGCTCGCTGTTGATAGGTTATGTCTCAACTAACGAAACGAGTTCGCCTTTATGGTGCAGACTGTAACCAGTCCGCTCTTGTGGTCAGTTTTTTTTACGTCGTGCCCTTGTTAAATTCATAAACTTTTTCTAGCTCGAGGCCATTAGGCAGACGAAAGTCGATATGCAGGTCTATATCGCCAACTACCCCACACCCGATGATCCTACCGCCTACACCCGTCAACGCGACGAAATCAAAGCTACCATTCAGGTGAGCCCGCTTCGGGGTGGTACTGCCGATTCTGACCCATCGAAAGACTTATGGCACCGATAACATTGCTGGTGTAACAGTCGGGAACGAATTTATGCTCAAGTGCGTTGTCCTTGAGCGTCCCAGCACTTTTTCTCTTTGCTTACCTCTCGTTCCAGCTACCTCACTGATCACGGAGCGACAGACCCCAATGGCGCCATAGGTGATCAAGGAGCAGCACTTATTATTGCAGATATCAACGACACTCGTTCGGTGCTGGCGGGGATGAACTTGGGAAAGACTTTGCCTGTTGGAAACTCGGACGCGGGTAGCTATTACAACACCAAGGCGCGTGTCGTTTTTACCTTGACTCAAAACACTTGGCTTATATTCTTTCCCTCAGGTTCTTGAGGCTTCAGACTATGGTGTAAGAATCGTTTTGTTGAATATTCTACTTGGAAACTAACCGTAGTGCAGATGGCGAATGTCCACCCTTGGTTTGCGAACGTCTCTGCGCAAAGTGCTTCTGCTTGGACTGCTCAATTTTTCAACGAGACCAACGTTCAACCCTCCGCACTTCTCCCCAATAATGTTTGTCGTTAGCTAGACATCCTGTCCGATTGACATTAAACTAGTTCTTAGCCGAAGATGTACATTGCTGAGACCGGATGGCCTACGCAATCTTCAGACGCAGGAAACGCTAATAACGGAGTCTCGGACGCTTCAGAAACCAACCTCCAGGTCTTCCTCGACACGTTTGTTTGCCAGGCTAACCAAAACAGCACAGGATACTTTTATTTTGAATTCAAAGACGAGCCTTGGAAGGATGTTCAGTTCGGGGGCGTTGAAGGTTATTGGGGGTTATTCCATGCAAAGTAAGGAATTCTTACACAGTGAGATGTAGTAAGGTCAGCTCGCTGATTTTTCCCCAGCCGGACATTGAAAAATCTCAAGATTCCGAACTGCGTTCTTGATTAATTAAACACCGTAATGTAGTTAATCGTCAGTCTTCTGCTATCATATGCACTTTTGTATATGGAACATATACTTAGCGCTAGACGAGCGCCTATCATTGTAAAACGCATTTATGTAAACAGCGCTATTCTTGTTTTCGTGCCAGTGAGCACAGATACCCGTTTGTTCTCGTCTCATCTCCTTGAACACGCATTGTTTATCGCCATTGATCTTGTTTTACGAATATGGACCCGCTGAGCTCAAATAACTCGCCTTGGGGCGACACTGACGAGGCTGCTTCTTCATGGCCAACTGTACCTCACTCTCCCAATGCTCATATACCAAACCTTCGACGAGCCTCTCCACTACCACCTGTAACTCCAGACAAGGGTCCTGCGCCAGGACTATACGGGAAAGAACCACAAATATATGGCCAGCCCGAATCAGGACTTATTTCACCAAGAGACACAGTGGGACCTAATGGAACCAACTACGAAAAGCCCGAGCCATATCTCCGAGTAAAGATTACAGGTATGGATAGAAATCGACGAGACATCTTGATCAAACTGGATGCACAGGTAAATATCCGTATTTTTAGCTTACAATCTGATGCTCACGTCCATTCACAGACAAACTTGTCAAACTTTACGGGAACTACTTACCGCAATGTATCTCGTTCATACCTCGAATTCCAGCAATTCTACGAGTCTGTCGTGCACAGCAACCCGCAGACCATCATTCCTGCGCTTCCGCTGGCACAAACTTCTGCTCCGACGGACGAGGAGGATGATCGTCTGGTCAGAATAATGTTGCAGAGATGGTTCACGAGGGTTTGCGAGGACCCTATCATGCTTGGCGATGAGGACTTGCGCGCCTTCATTGAAAGTGATTTTGGGTATCAGCCGACTCCACGCCCTCGCCGTAAAACTTCTTCGGGATTTGGCCTCATGCGTCGAGGTGTACCGGATGAAGACGAAGAGCTGCAAAAGGCACGTTTCGAGCTAACAAAACTGGAGGGGCAGTTTTTTCGATACTGCAAAGGCCGTCGACAAACTTGCGATGACGCGCAAAAGTACGCTTTGATCGTGTCCTCCAAACTGACAGAGTTCTAAACAAAACTTGCATAGCGCTGGCAACTGCTCATACCGATATGGGAAACAAACTTTTCAATGTTGCCACCACTGAAGCACATCCGCCACTAGGGAATGCTTTCCGCAAAATTGGTAGGACTTGGCATAGTCTTGCCGATCTCGACCAAGCCCAGGCTATCAGCGAATGCGTGATACTCGGAGATTCACTCGGCTACCAAGGATTGAATGCTCGATCGGCGAAGGAGACTCTGCAGATGAGAACAGGTGTTCTTGAAGAATATCAGACGGCAGTGAAAACCACAATTTCGAAACGACGGCAGATTGAACGTCTCAAGGCTAGTTCTAATATTCGACCGGAGCGGGTTGATGAAGCTCTAGAAGAGATTGAAGAGGTATGTAATACATGTATGGACTCTAAACAACTACTTATCTATCTCTCGGTTACAGGCAAATAAATACGAGCAAGTGCTTGCTAAGCGAGCGGAGGGAATTTCTCAAAATCTGCATCGCGCTCTCGAGACTCACAACAGCCATGTCAACGACGATGTCACTACAGCCTTGATTGAGCACGCTCGTTCGTCCATTATGTATGAAAGACAGCTCCTTCGTGAACTGGAGGCACTTAGGGCGGATGTTGCTAATGCGGCCAATAAGGTTGCCCCCTCATCCACGACTGCACCAAAGCCCACCGTCATTCTCCCGTTGGAGGAGCCCGCTCCTCCTCCCTTTCTCCCACCTGCACCCGTTTCGAATGGATATCGTCAGGATACTCCACCTCCGAGAATGCAGACTCCTCCTACAATCAGAGCCCCTCCTCCTTCCACTTTCAACTCTCATAACAACATTGATCCTTTATTGGGAGCCACCACTTCCAGAGGGCTTTTATCACAACCCCCGATATCCCCTTCTCCATCTCAGCAAACTTTCAATAGCCGTGGATCCATATCAACTTCATCTTCCTTCTCTTCCCGCCAGGGCCAATTTGCTCCATCCGTACCCTCGTCACCTAGACAACCTTTACTAGCACAATCTCCTGGTGCTGGTCCCTCTACCCCGACATTGGAAAGAACCAGAACACCTTTGGATGATGGACCTCCTCTGGGTGGTCGATTCGGAGACGGAACAAGATCCATGTTCGTCAATCCATCTTCTCCATTGACTCCAGCTTCACCATCATCTTCCGCATTCAATCGCGGTGGAGGTGATCCTTTGATGGGTACAATACCTGTCCGACCTTCGAGTGCTCTTGACGGTAATCGAAAGGGCATGAACGGGAATGGAATCATTCAGAACGATCTTGACCCGCTTGGTTTAGCCAAACCTACTTATATGACGGGCTCTGTTCGTGTTCAGCCCACAAGGCCGAGGCTGGATGCGAAGGAGGCTGCGAGCAAACTGGCCAATATGTTTTAATGTAACCAGAGTACTTGTTCTACTTCGCAGCTTTCTTTACTTTAACCCACTGGACGGAGTCAATATCTCTATTACTTACTTCCATGTTCCTTATGTGACATTTGACGATATGAGCCCGCTTATATAAACACCAGATGGATTATAAGGCAGAAAAAATAAAACTACCAATTGGCCAGTGAAAGTGCTACAGTTTCGTTTTCGACCTCTTTCTCGTATTCCACTTCCACCCTTGGTCCTCCTGTACGGTCGGATTAGCATCGATTGATTGGAAGAGCAAGAAATCAACTTACTTTTCGGCCGTTTCTCCTGCCGTTTCTTGGGAAGTTTGGGTTCTGGCGCTTTCCTCTTTCCAAGTGTTGAGGGCTTGGGTCCCAAGTTTTCTGCATCCGAATCACCATCTGCACCCTCTTCATCATCGTCTATGCCCTCCGAGAAGCCGTCCTATATATCATCTTAGCTCCAGCATCATGAAAAATGGCAAGAAGCTTACCGCAATATCTTCTAGATCACCTAGACTCTCATCATCTTCATCTTCATCCCCGCTTATATCGCTCACAAACTCCCTTGAGCCCCATTCGTCATCCATTTCTTCCTCCAATTCTTCCTCGAGTTCCTCGTCAGTCTCGTCATCCTCCATCTCAAGTTCGTTGGCTATGCCCTTGCCCTTGTCTCCCTTTTCACGATCCAAGAATGCTTGCCACACGCTCTCGTTAACGTTGAGAGGCGCATCGCCATAAGCTTTTGATTTTAGTCGCTCGATTAGTTCTTTTTCAATCGATTTTTCGAGATGTGCGGCGGAAAGAGCCTTGCGTTCTCGTACTGCCTCTCTTCGGTCTTGTTTCTTCTTCACCCCGACAAGTTTTGGTCTAGAAGGTTATGCTTTGAGAACACATGAAAACGGAAAGTAATGAGTAACACACTCTTGTCGCAGCTGAAGGCGACGCATCTTGATTAGGTATTGTGTGATCTTGGTAACTCGCTGCTTGCATTTGTGGATCATGAAATTTGGCCAGTGTATTAATTCATTGTCAATCTGGTAAAGAAAAAAAAATGAGTAAAAGCGTACGTTCGTGAACTACTCTGAATCGCACCTGTTCCAAAGCCTTTGAGTAACTATTTGACAGCTTTATCTTCTCCCACATCCGTGCAGGTGAATGTGCCCGTTCGATGGTTTTCACGTACAAATATAAGACACCTGCTCATTGTTGAAGAATCTTCGGTCTATGTAGCAAGAAATGCGAGATACCTTCGTGTTCTCTGATTGTCGCATATCGAGAGTTCGCCAGCGGACATGACTGGCGATTGCAAAGACCAGTTACATTGTATTCATTGCGACAGAAATTCTGAGTAGTTGTCCTACACACCGTGAATAAATAATAAGGGGAAAGGGAAATATGAAGCTTACTTGACTTTATAGGAGCAGAACTGGTGATTGATTACAGACCATATAACATCGTCACTCTGCATTGCGACTATGAGAAGGCGAGTGGTCCGTCTCGAAGAAAGGTAGGTAGGAACAGAAACACACGGTGGCTGTGAAAATTTTGTAAATAAGCGCCGACTTGATAAGCGCCTCTCTCTCGCAGAATACCTTTCATTCGGAAGCTCTTAAGCAAGCCGCAAAAACGATTGGACTCCGAATGTATGACCAAGATCCATGAAGACACTTTCAACGAGATCCTTCGCCTCGAGTAACGGCGTTGAGCCGAGGACCGAGGTCATTCCCAAAACACCTCGCCACCTCTAAAGCTCGCGTGGAACTCTGACAGCACTTGCCAAGTTGGGTTCGAATATATCATCACGGAGAAAGCTGGTGATGCTGAGGTCTGCCGCCGTTGCGCTCAATGTTCAATGTTCGACCAGCAACATAGTGTTTACTTCTCATCGAGTCACAGATAGGTGATCTATTCTATCGAGGATGTCCCACCTGAGGCCTGAGCGACCTGCAAGCGACTTTTCTACGCTGATAACTCAAAACGCGGACGAGTCAAGTTTGGAACGATTTAGGATAGGACCGCTCACTGACCGGGCGCTCTAGCGAGGAAGCAAACGTCTTGGACGCATCGTCTATGTAAAGCTTACTATCCCACATGCGCAGCACTGTTCAGCACAATGGACTCTACCCCATGCAAAAAGATTCAACATTTATTCTATGAAGACAACCTCCCACAGACCATAGGTTCCTATAGCCATCCTTCATCGCATGCTACCCTAGTGCCCAATACTTTGCGTTTTTCTTGCGTTTTTCAATTTCAGATCTTCAGATCGAAAACTATTCAAATCATGCACTCGATGTGCCTCACATCATGAGGTTTACTGGATAAGCTAGTTGGCCTAAATCATCAAGTAAAGAGTACATCATTGTTGTTGTTTTAAGGCGAATAAGTAAGTAAGGAAAATGTTTAATACTGAGAGATGTCAAAGCAACCAATTCGATGGAACCAAATCTCCGGCCCGGCTGGGACATCATCTCTCGTGCCGACAAATGCCGACGCTGTCCTACTAAGCACAGCCGTTGATCGGAACTCCAACAGTCGCTGATCGGAAAGCCCCCCATCAAAATGATCTGAGTGGTATTCGGCAAATAATTTCTACCATAACCATTCGCCCCGGTACAAGGGTCCCCGTATTCGATATGGACTCTCATAACGATTCGAATAGTCAACATACGAGGATAGCAGTTATTGGTGCAGGGTAAGGTCACTCTTCTTCGAATTCCGTCGTCTCATGATGTTGATAGAATCGGCGGGATTTCGTTCGGTATCGCTCTCAAGCGCAAGTTTCCCGGGTCCGACGACATTGTTGTCAGTCGATTTCATCTAAGATAGATTTCCACAGCTCTCCTTACTCGCAAGTATCATGATTATAGATCTACGAAAAAGGCGATGATGTTGGGGGGACATGGAGGGTGTGGCTATAACCACCTCTAGAGTCATAACCTGTTGATTGACATTTTTCTTCGAAAATAGGCTAATACGTACCCAGTTCGTGCTTGCTTGCTTGCTTCTCTTTACAAGACTTACAATGGTGTAGGGTTGTGCCAGCGATATCTCTTGCCACTTCTACTCCCTTTCATCAGACCTGAAGGCCGATTGGCCTACTAGTCATCCGTACCAGCCTCAAATATACCAGTACTGGAAGGATTTGGCTACCAAGTATCATATCTATTCCCACGTTCAGTTCAACACGCTCGTAACATCTGTCGAATGGAATTCGAAGACTCGGTACTATGAAATTATCACCAAAGACCTGCTATCCAAAGAAGAGAAGAAATCTACGGCGAGAATTGTCATATCCGCGGTGGGAATTCTAGAGGTTACAAAGCTACCTGAAATAAGTGGCATAAGTTCATTTAAAGGAAACATCTTCCATTCTGCAGCATGGAATCATGAAGTAAAACTATCTGGCAAACGAGTCGCAGTTATTGGGAATGGTGCTTCAGCGTGCGTTGTTTATATTCTTCCTGGATCCAATATGCAGATAAAAGAATCACAGAACTCAATTTGTACCCGTCATATCGCAGGACCCATCCCTCGAAGTCGTAAATTTCTGCAGGACTCCGAATTGGTTCCTATGGCCCGTGAGGACAATCTCACTTTTTCTCTTTGGTAAAAAACCTCATTTATCCATATTTAAGCTTCGCACTCCATATAACAAGCTGGAAACTTGGCTATTTAAGCACTTCCCTTTCTGGATGCGAATTTACCGTGCAAGCCAGTTCTTCAAGGTTCGCCTGCGCTGTGATGATCTGTAATTCACTGATAGCAGTTTATCAGACAGAACTTTTCTATTTCATCGTCTTCAAGTCCGCCCTGACCCGTTACTTGTTCACCCTAGTACGTCTGTTCTTTAACCACTGTACACTGAATGACGGTAAGAGCTTGGTAGATCGCAAAACTTTACATCAAATATAATGCGCCAAAGAAGTACGCGAAAGAGTTGATTCCCAACTATAGTGAGGCTGATCATGGTTTTCCCGTTTTGTAACTTACTCGTGCTCCGACAGCTATGGGGTGCAAACGAGTCATTTTTGATACAAACTATCTCGCTAGTTTACACCAGCCAAACGTTTCGTTGAATTGGGACGGTGTTGAGTCTATTACTGAAGATGGAATTATTACCAAAACTGGTATTTATTTCGATCTCAACATGAATTTCGCACGAATTTAAAGCAGCATATAGGTAAAAACTTGCCTTTCGATGTCATTATCTGTGCGACGGGTTTCGTTATGGTGCTGCATTTCCTTTTAGTCCATGGACCGTTATTTATTATTTCTTTGGACAAACAGGACCGATTCCCAGTGCATGTGAAGGGCACTCAAAGTACTATCCAAGAATACTACGACTCCAAAAGTGGTCCTGCAGCGTATATGGCTACAGTCGTGCCTGGAGTATGTCCCCTCGTTGTGTGTTACAGAATACGATGATTCAAGCTGTCTCAGTTCCCAAACTTCTTCATGCTTGGAGGTTAGTATACAAATCCCGCTGTCTTCGAGAAACCAATTTCTTTTCGGTGAATAGGCCCAAACGCAACGACGGGACACTCATCCGTAGTCTATACGGAAGAAAATCAGGTCACTTGCCTCATCTTCTCTTTGGCGTTCCTAATCCGTATCCCAGATCGAGTATATTTTGAAAGTCATAACCCCAATTCTCAAGCACCCGGACCAAGTGCACTCTATCGACGTTACGGGTGAAGCTACCGACAAGTACAATGTCAAGCTTCAGGCAGATATCAGGCACTCTGTTTTCGTCAACTGTGCCTCGTACTACCGCACAGGAAAAGATGGCAAAGTGTCCACTGCGTGGCCATATTCGGCCACCGCTCATTGGTGGAAGTTTCGTAAAGTCAAATGGGGAGACTATAAAGTAGATGTTGTGGACACACAAGCATAATGAGCATATGCGTGTACTTACTGAATACTGTCGCTAATCATAAACAGTCTTCATACCTACAGATATTCTTCTTTTTGTACTTTGAGCAAAGTCTCCTTTGGATTGCCAACTAAATAAAAATTCTCCTGGCGACCTTTCACAAAGGTCCACCTCCCAACCTCTCTGTCCCAGTAAACATTCTCCTCGATACGGAACCTGATCGTTTCATTGCGCTCAGGAACAAAATGGTACGCATACAACTCTATGCTGTAGTATGTATTTGGTAAGATGGTCAGCTCTCCAAGTACCGGGACGTGCGTAGGCATGTTTGTAAAACCTTGTACAGCGTTCAGTCCCCTGATCGCGCGGATGTGAGAAACGTACCAATAACGGCCCCCGCATCATGACCTGGTCAGAAAAGCAAACTAAGTAAAGGCCAGGAATAAGATAAAGTGCGCACCCCAGTCGCCAATAGGATGTGAGTAAATTTGGCCCTCAATATCTTCGATCTGCATTTGAGCAAGGCATTTCTCAAGCACTTCGTTCCCAGTCATCCCCGCTCTCATTGTTTCAAGGTGTATGTCCTGCATCCGATTAGCTTTCGCCAAACCTTGTTTCAAACTTTCAGGAGCTTCTGTTTCCCCATCGCGAAGGACATATGCCATATGTTGAGTATCTGTATTCAGCCCCATGGCCGTTATACCCCAATCGATATGTAACAGGTCACCCTGCTGGATCACATCTTCAGTACCGCTCCAACCAGGAAAACTTTCCTCAGTCAGAACAGAGATGCGAGGATGATTCCAGGTGGTTACATTCAGTAGAAGCATTTTTTCCCGGAAAAACCAGCCCAAGTCCTGTGGCGTTACGTTCACATGCAAATGTGCCAACACCGAGAAGTACACACCTCGGTTGTCGTTACACCTGGATGAATGATAGTATGAGAGAACCCCTCTTTCATCATCATCCAGACGATATCTTGCATTTGGCGATAGTATTCAAGTTGACCATCAACTTTGGTAGATACATATTCAATCCCTAACATGGGTATGTTTTTAATTCTGTGTGCCCATGGTCCAAGGGATGGCATCATGGCGTGAAGCTCCCCTACATGTAGACCCCCGCCAAATGCAATATCCTCGTCGATGTTGATGGCGATATGAAAATAACGGGGTTCAAAATCTTCGAGCACCTGAACCAGCTCGTTCCACACTTGTCCTGTGTTGTCGACCCATTTCAGAGGATTAGGATGGCCTCTAAGAGAGGACTCATTGGTGTGGAACAGAAGAACTGTACGCCTATGTGCATCATAATCGGTAGCATTCTTGATCGACCACCAGATAGTATCTTCAGCGTGCTCCCTTTGGCTCATCTACATGCTATTAAGAGGGGGAAATAAATCTCTTGTTAGGCTTACCAGCCAAAAATCGACCTCGTGTTTTTTGAGAAGAGAAGGGATTCGTGAGAGTCTTTCCTTGAGCCAGCCATCTTGAATCCGAGCCTGTTCTCGGAGGGGTGGTAATGGCCTGTAAGTATAGGGACCATCCTGATACGCCCAGGCAACCAAAGAGAATACGTATACCAGCAGTGAAAACCTTGTCCAGCAGCTCATCATGAGAACGGTTGTGAAAATAGAGATGAGTAAACTTGACCTGATAGTTTTCGGCAACGTTACGGCCCGAGCCGGTTAACCTTCTTGACCTTAAATCCACCATGGCCGAAGAAGATCTCCAGACTTCGAGTGCTACACAAAAAGAGACTTCTGAGGTTGCACAGAACTCTCCGAGCAACCTTTCTGAACCACCTGCGCAATCCGGAGAAGGAGGTGCCAGATCCGAACTTATATCGCGCGCGCGAATATTTCTGAATTCTCCTCAAATCCAGAACCAAGACTTATTCGCAAAGCGTAGATTTCTGCTGGAAAAGGGCTTAAATGAGAGTGAAATTGAACTTCTGCTAAGGGAGTTGGTGTGTTATTGATCTACAGTCGTATTTACTTTCATTTTTAATTCGTGTAGCCTCCTCAATTACCTAGGGTTCCGCCTAGGACATATCCACAGCCTCCGCCTTCAGGACTATTCACTTTGCTCATTGGACTGGCCAGACTCTTTGTATGGGTAACTGGAGGTTCCGCCGCTCTGTTGCTCGTGTATCATGTGCGTCCTTTCAAAAAATTTGTTCGAACTCATGTTGACAGTTATGTATCCACAGCGAATCTTACTTCCTCGCATCTTGCGGACCGCAGAAGCGCGAAAGTCATTAAAACTCCACCAAGTTTCCCTTCTAAGTAAACTCAACGAGTCCTTAAAGTCCCTCAAGGAGACTCAAGTAGAATGTTTTGCGCCGCTACCGCGCCCAAATCCGCACAAAGAACCTTTTGCATTCTCAGGCTGTCATAGCTTACTGGATGTATTGAAGGAGGCTGAAATACAGAAATTGGAGCTCTCCAAACTTCCACACCTTACTCTTCTTCGATGTGGATGGGAAGACTTCCGGAGACTCCCGGATTGCGCGGATGGTAATCCACGGACAGAGGAGCTTTTCCAGGTTCTGGAAAGTCGTATCCCTTGGCTCGTTACCGACGAAGGAATCACGTTTGAAGTGCGTGATATGACTCGTGCTTATCTGCACCAATACTTACTTCCAATTTCACTTAGCATGCTCTATGGGACACTCTGTCCAATAGTCCCGCGTTCGAAGGTTTGATCTCTCAAGACTCGCCTGAGGGCTCGTCCGCACCTGTTTGCTGGTCGTATGTTCGTCCCGAACCAATTGAATCGACCCCTTTCGTCACGTCTTTAGACTCTTTATCTGACACCGCTTCTACTTATAAAAGTCCGGCTTCCAGTCCCTATCAACCCACGCTTCAATCCATGTCTGAATTTACAGGCTATATCAGCTCTAATATTTACACACCTTATCGTCCACCATCAATACCTGGGATCGCTTCGCCATTAACGGCGGAACCCGCCGACGAGTTGAAGAAGGAAATACGCGCACTCAAGGGTCTAGTACTTAACAGGCAAGTATAAACCAGGACTACTGTAGCATTTATGCTAATTCGTGTTACAGGAAATCCTTCATGTCAACAATTTCAAGACCAAATATTCCAACGCGTTTTTCATAGAGTGTCACGAGAATAAAATTATAATACAATGTAGACTAGATTGACAGAGAGCAAAAGACGAAGTCGGATTGAGGTCGGCGGTAATAATGATGTCATCATCTAAACGCGAAGCCAGTTGGTTATCTCCAGGTTCTTTCTGCACCACCATCATGCCTACAAAATCCCTTGACCCCAAGGTCGTGATTGATATCGATGGATATCTTGAACCTGAGGTTCCACATATTGTTAAACGCTACGAGTTGTTCAGGCAGTGGAAAGACACCATCGACGAGCATGAAGGAGGATACGAAAATTTTACCAAGGGCTATCTCAATTTCGGCCTAAACGTTGGAACAAAAGGTGAAATTGTCTATCGAGAATGGGCCCCGAACGCCAGAGAGGCTTATCTCATCGGAGAATTCAGTACGTTGGTCAATTTTCGTCGCGTACCCGCGTTTTGACAAAACTTTCAAGACCAATGGAGCAGAACAAGCCATCCGATGAAGAAAAATGATTTTGGAGTTTGGGAAATAACCCTCCTTCCAACTGCAAACGGAGAATGTGCTATCCAACACGACTCCAAAATTAAGGTTCGTTGACCTTTTTGCCAATATCCAATCTACATCAAGCAACCTGGTCACATAGATTTCTATGGTAACTCCATCTGGCGAACGCATCGAGCGCTTACCAGCTTGGATCAAACGCGTTACTCAAGACCTGAACGTTTCTCCTGTTTATGATGCGCGTTTCTGGAACCCTCCAGAGAACCAAAGATACAAGTTCAAGAATAGCCGTCCTCCGAAGCCCAAAGACGCCAAGATCTACGAAGCACACGTCGGCATTTCGACCTCTGAAGGCCGCGTCGGGACATACAAAGAGTTTACCCAAAACATCCTTCCTCGTATCAAAAAGCTAGGATACAACATTATCCAGTTAATGGCCGTCATGGAGCACGCTTACTATGCATGTAAGAATCGCTCTACGACCCATACATCCAGTTTCTTACCCGTCCATTTCTCTAGCCTTCGGTTACCAAGTCACCAGCTTTTTTGCCGCTAGCTCCAGGTACGGATCCCCAGAGGATCTCAAAGAGTTGATCGATACAGCACATGGAATGGGTGTTACAGTCCTTCTTGACATTGTTCACTCCCATGCATGCAAGAATGTTCTTGACGGACTGAACGAGTTTGATGGTTCCGACCATCTCTACTTCCACGAAGGAGCTAAAGGCCGCCACGAATTGTGGGATAGTAGACTCTTCAACTACGGCTCGCATGAAGTTCTGAGGTTTTTGATGAGCAATCTGCGTTTCTGGGTGGAAGAGTACCAGTTTGATGGCTTCAGGTTCGTGTTATGCTCCATCACAAAGGTCACCGGAGGTTGAGCTGTTTTCTAGATTCGATGGAGTGACGAGTATGATGTACAAGCACCACGGTATTGGTACGGGCTTTTCCGGAGGCTATCATGAGTACTTTGGAGATTCAGCGGATTTGGAGGCGATCGTGTACCTTATGCTGGTGAGGTTCCTCCATCCAATTGATCTCTTTGCCCTTCTGAAGGTCTATAGGCAAACGACGCGATGCATACATTGTTCCCGGCTGTCATTACGATCGCTGAAGATGTATCCGGCATGCCCTTGCTATGTGTATCTTCAGATAAGGGAGGTGTTGGGTTCGACTACCGTCTCTCAATGGCCGTCCCTGATATGTGGATCAAATTGCTCAAGCACAAATCCGACGGCGAGTGGGAACTAGGAAATATTGTACATACGCTCACCAACAGGCGACACGGCGAGAAGAGTATTGCGTACTGCGAAAGTCATGACCAGGCTTTAGTGGGAGACAAGACCATCGCTTTTTGGTTGATGGATAAGGAGATGTGTAAGCAAAGTTTTTTGACTTCCAACATGTCACTGACGCGTTTATCTGCAGACACGAACATGTCTGACTTTACAGAGATGACGCCAGTAATTTCTCGTGGATTGGCTCTTCACAAGATGATTCGGTACGTTCAACAGCTCTAATTTGTTGCAGAATCTCTTGTTAAGAGTTGGCGTAGTCTACTTACTCACTCTCTCGGTGGAGAGGGATACTTGAACTTTGAAGGAAATGAGTTTGGACATCCTGAGGTAGACGATACTGGCTCAATATCTTTGAACTATTACTGATACTTCTCGTAGTGGCTCGACTTTCCGCGTGCTGGCAACAACAACTCCTTCCACTATGCTCGTCGGCAATGGAATGTTGTAGATGACCCTCTTCTCCGCTACAAATATCTCAACGAGTTTGATGCTGCCATGAACCAGCTCGAAGGACAAAAAGGATGGCTATCCGCTCCTCAGGTAATTTTTTGATTGTTATCATCACTTCTTCGTCCCACATAATTATCCTAGGCGTACGTTTCCCTCAAGCATGAGGTCGATAAAGTCTTGGTATTCGAACGCGCCGGCGTGTTATTTGTCTTCAATTTCCACCCCACCGAAAGTTTCACCGATTACCGTGTCGGTGTTGAAACGGCGGGTGAATATACCGTCGTTCTCAGTACTGACGAATCACGCTTCGGGGGTTTCAATAATGTCACCTCGGGGGGAAAATACTTTACTACTCCATTGGAATGGAACCAAAGAAAGAACTTTCTGCAGGTGAGTTCTAGGGACACCAGCCCTGTATCATACTCCGGAGACTCAAGACAGTATGTGCAGGTATATATTCCCTCTAGGACTGCTATCGTTCTTTCCCTGGTGAACTAGATGGAGAGATGGCGAGCACGGACTTTTTTCTGTCTTCTGTGGTATGTTATAAGATAAAGGATTGTATAAGTAGTACCAGTGTATTTGTTATCCGTAAATTGGCACGTACGGCGCATAGATGCATAGCTAAGTAACTTTTCTCACTATAGACGCATCTTGAACATAGACTTTTGTGGCATGTGTAGGGCATGCGTGGACGCTCACGCTGGCTCAGGGTCCACGCGAACGCGTGTCGTAATAAGCTTTTTTCTTCCTTTGCACTCAACATGTCCATCCCGACCGATCCTCAAGTAACTGTTGTAAAGCGACAGAACTTGAAGACCAATTTTAGCAGAAATACTCCTGCCTTCTGCGTCTATCCCGATTGCGAGCGATTGAGGCAACCTGATGAGCCTCCGTTCAAAGTCTGTGCATCATGTCGTTCTGTTCAGTATTGCGTCAGTCATCATTCTCGCATCGTCTGTACATGCAGCTGATTATTCGATATACCTAGTGTCGAGAACATCAAAGGGCTCACTGGAGAGACCACAAACCTTTTTGTCAGTTAAAAGCGAGCGAGCCCGAGATGTCCGTGCACACTCGAGAGCTTGAAGATTTTGCTCGATTACACTACCGATCGTTTGGAATGGGACTCGCTGCGCTACTTCGACACGGAGAGCCTGTTGACTGGTCAAAGAATGTGGTCATTTTTGAGCTTGCAAGTACTGGGAGTCCCGACCCTGCTAAGAGGTTCAAGCTGGTCGAAGCACACGTTACCGAAGACGAGTCCCATGCAAACACGCCTCTCGAGGAGAAGCTTGCAGTCTATCGGCGAACGACTCGTGCTTCACGTACCGGAGTGGACTTGGGTGCGGGATATATCGATTATGCGATCTGTTTTTGTAAGTCCTAGTCCTCGTTATCTGCTCAGCTCGTTTATCTCCACTTTGCTAGTCGTATCCGAGCGATCCATCTTTTATGCTGCTCACTCGATGTATCAAAATGAATATTACCCATGTGCTCGGTATGATCCATGGTATATTTTGCCAATGACCTGGATTGGGCATGGACTTGTTTGGAGCTCTGCCAATGGGGTCACTTGGCCTGGTGTCATGAAGAAGGTTGGGTCAAAATGGGTCTGGAAAGAGCAGACAAAACAGGATCTGCAAGCACTGGGCCTTAGATTTGTTGGTAGTAACATTGTTGTGTAGTTTGTTGTGTGAATTCTTGTACTCTTAGAGCAAATTTGCGCACTTCAACCTTTTCAGCCAGGTCAAAGCGAATTATCGCAACTTTGAATTCAGTCCCTCTGCTCTGCTGTCAAAATTCCTCAATCTATTTGAATGGACAAGTCTATTTTCCAGTGGTACTTGGGCTCGATCTGCACCCAGCCCAAAATTTCGTTAACATTCATTCAATTGAACAATAAGAAAAATTTCATTCAAGTAACATAACACCAGTACAATAATAATAAAAGAAAGAAAGAAATCCATCAGACAAACGCTCGTCCCCCTGGCAAGTATTCTGAAAGACTCTTGCGAGTATCCAGAAAACAAGCCAAACGTCCTCGAGACTCTCGCAAGGAGAGCCATGTTCTCTGTAAAAGGAGAGAGCGCATGTATCATCGACTGGATTTGAAGAAGTGGCATTTGTAAAAATGCGAGACTCGGTCAGTTTCTATAAAAAGATCCTGATGAGTATGTTCTAAAGAAATCAAAAAGAGGCGGCGAGCCTTTTATACTTTTTTGCGAGCTGGTCCGTGCGCGGGTACAGTCACGTGCCCTCCTAGCGGCATCGAGTTTCCCGCGTGAGGCCGAACCACGAAGAACGTCCCACTTTACTGTACAAACGTTGCGGCCGTTTCAGTTGAATGGCCAGTATGGAATAGCTCCGTCGCCTACCAAAACGTCGCGAAGGGTAGAGTTGAGGAATAATGTCATATGCTTTGATCAGTATCACTTTCTCATACAAAGTCTCTGCTTGAATCGATTGCCTCGTGTATTGAATCAAAGCGACAGAGAGGAGCGATATCCACAGCTAACGAGAGTGGCCAGCGGCCAGTATCTTGTGCTTGAGCTCAACTTAGATTCAGTTTTGATAAGTAGTAATGTCATCGGAATCTTCGCGAGCAGCACACTATGGCGGCGAAAGTAGATTAATTATAATGGCACCCGGTTTTTAGACTTTACAAGAGATATAGAGGCGACCTCTTGGTGACCGATGGCGTCCCGGATATTGATACCCAAATTCTGCAGCTTTAGGAGAAACAGTAACTAAGCGCTCAACGTCTACGGCGCCAAAATTGCGTCATTCTTTCGACACGTCCATCTGTAAGCTTTAGACTTTGTAAGTCTTGTTCTTGTCTACATCCATGTCCTTTCTAAAATTCACTCCAAGGAAGCTAACGGGGCCGTATTCGACGCATGCTTACCGCTATTTTTCGCGCCCAATTACTACGAACCGGCCCCACTTTCCCTGTGTAGAAGCTCATGCTGTTCGAGAATCCCAGCTACGGCAAACAACATCCAGTTCACTCTCCTCTTCAGTTTCGAGGAATCCTTCTTCAGCATCGGGTCCAGAACCTCCATATGCACGACCCAATCCACACAGTTATCATGTTTATCACGATCCAGCGCCACTGGAATTAACGTATGGTTCTACGCTTCCTTCATTCGATATTGCATACGAAACTTGGGGTACTCTCTCTCCGGAAAGAGACAACGTAATTCTCCTGCATACTGGGCTTTCTGCATCATCACATGCCGCTTCGACTTCCCTCAACTCTGCGCCTGGGTGGTGGGAGAAGTTTGTAGGACCTGGCAAAGCTCTTGACACGAACCAATTTTTCATCATCTGCACCAATGTTATCGGGGGTTGTTACGGATCTACTGGGCCTTCATCTATCGATCCTACTACGGGCAACCATTATGCTACCAATTTTCCAATTGTCTCCATATTTGACATGGTTCACGCTCAATTTCGTCTGTTGGATCATTTAAAAGTGGATAAACTCTACGCAAGCGTAGGATGCTCGATGGGAGGGATGCAAAGTCTTGCGGCTGGTTGGATCCATCCTGAGCGCGTCGGAAAGATCGTTAGCATTAGTGGAACTGCGCGAAGCTCACCGTCTGCAGTAGCTATGCGTTACGCTCAACGAAGTGGTGAGCGCGAAATGCCTTCTTCAAATTAACTGATTGATATTGTTTAGTCCTCATGGCCGATCCAAATTGGAATAACGGCTTTTACTATGACGGATTGCCACCGCACACTGGCATGAAGTTGGCAAGGCGTAAGCATTGACATTCATTTATACTTATCTCCGCTGAAATTTCTCTCCAGAGATTGCGACTATAACTTATCGGTCAGGACCGGAATGGGATCTTCGATTTGGTCGACAGATGAGATCGCTTCCCGAACAGACATCCGACAAACCTCGAATGCCTGCGTTATGTCCTGACTTCTTAATCGAAACCTATCTTGACCACCAAGTGAGCTACGTTTCCATTCTGCGACGTCCCTCCTTCTCATCTTTTTCCTAGGGAGAGGAGTTTTGCTTGAAGTACGACGCAAATTCGCTCATATACATCTCGAAAGCCATGGATATATTCGATCTCACAGCGTCCTCGCTTGCCGCCAATCAACTCATGCCTCCGCCATCTGCCTCCTCAACTCCCACTCTATCATCCTCAACTGCACACAAAACATCGCATTCGAAGTCACATCCTCCGCCAGTGAACCCTCCGCCGCATCTTACCGACCTCGCTGAAGGCATGCGGCCTTTATCCAGTATTCCTACACTTGTACTTGGTGTCCAGAGTGACATACTCTTTACCGTGGAGCAACAGAGAGAGATGGCCGACGCGCTACGAATGGCAGGAAACGAACGGGTGTCGTATTATGAACTGGGAGGCGTCTGGGGGCATGATACATTCTTGTAAGCCACTCTTTCTCTTCCGAGACGCGTAGTTGAACTTATTCTCCTTCTTAGACTCGACGTTCTGAATGTCGGAGGGGCAATTCGAGGTTTCCTTTCATAGATATAATTATGCGAAATGCTGTATTTTATAAACCACTTGTATTATCGGCAATAGAATTGCTGCTAATCACCCTTGGCTGCTCGTTGCACTTAGTGTACGTAGAACTGCAGAAGTAAATATGCTAATATCATAATGAGATAATCCAGATAGACAGATCAAATTTATCTGTGTCGAGTCAGTGCTGAAGCTTCCAGGTATGCTGGAAACAATGGACTTCATGTTTTGCCTGAGAAACATCTGGTATAACCCATCGAGCCAAAAAAGAAGAAAGTTATTATACACGAGGCGGCTGTCGACGAAGATAATGGCGTGTAACGTGCAACCCCGCAGTCGGCCTCCCGCGAGATTAGTACCGGAGGGAGTGGTCCTTAAATAAGGACCACCTCGGCGGTCGACGTCATCCTCCCCGTTGTAACTTTGTCCAACTTACTACCACCAGTAACTTGTACCGACATGTCCCTGGAACCCCCTGTAATTCTCATTACTGGATGTTCGACTGGTCTCGGAAGGTCCCTGGCGGAAAACTCTCTAGCAAGAGGTTTACGCGTCATTGCCACTGCTCGGCGTTTATCAGCCATCGAAGACTTGAAAGATAAAGGCGCTCAAACATTCACTCTGAACGTAGATGACACTCCTCAAGAACTTAAATCATTCGCCGAAAAAGCAATTGGTGCATTGTAAGTGCACTATGATCAGGCCGGCCAGACAAGCTCAGCTTACTCTTGTGATATGTATAGTGGCCAAATCGATATCTTGGTCAATAATGCTGGATGGCTTTTAGGCGGAGCGATTGAGGAAAACACGTATGTTCAGTCCACCCTTATCTACGTGTGCTTTGTTAACCAGTTCTGCTCCAGACCCGATGAAGTCAAGGCGCAATTCGACACAAATTTTTTCAGCGTTATCAACATCACAAACGCGTTCCTGCCGCATTTACGGTCTCGAAAGACAGGAACAATCGTGAACATTAGCTCTCAAGGATCTTATCTCGCTCTCGCTGGGGCGGGAATCTACTCTGCAAGTAAAGCAGCTCTTGAATGTAGATAGATTTTGATATCTTTAAGTACTTGATCTCTAATCTTATATCTTAGGCATCACGGACACTTGGGCGAAAGAACTTGCTCCTTTCAACGTAAGAGCTACATCTGTTGTTCTTGGTGCGTTCCGCACTTCAGTCGCGTCTTCAAACACCAAGCCTTCAACAAATACTGTAAGCTGTTTATTTCGGGTATTGATCTTGATTATTGACTTCGACATAGATCGATGGTTACGATGGTGCGCACGAATGGCACAAGTCGTTCCAAGAAAGATCTGGAGAGGAGTTGGGAGATACTGATAAAGGCGCGAGGAAGCTGTTGGATCTTGTTACAATGAAAACAGACAAAGCGTTACCTGTTCGATTTACGCTGGGTGAGGACGCCATAGATCTGACCAAGAAACTCCTAAACCAACGACTCGCGGAGCTGGAAGAATGGAGATCTTTTGGTATGGGAACCAACGTGGATGGGTTGAAGTATGAAGGGGCTGAGTGGTAAACCAAACCCGTCTGAAACAATTACTGTGTATATTATAACAACGCTTCAAAAGACTTTTGGTATCTTTCTTCTTCGCAATTAGGTGCGCATTCATGTTCGGAGTCTTCCACCCTCTTCGGATATCTCCAAGCTTCCTTACCCCACGCGCTTACTCGTAGCCATCCCGCTGGTCTTCGAATACTGGAATTATGACAGGGTGATGAAAGATATTCTCAACGTGAGGCAGCAAGGCCTTCGCGGCTGGTGGTTAACGCGTGTATCAACCGTGGGCTGGGAGATCCGATAGCTAGGTTTGCCTCGACATGGCCACTGGATTCAAATACAGTAACTTCGAAGTCAGCTTCAAGCGCTGTTTGTTTTACTAGGTCCCATGCCTTTGTGACTGGCTCGTACTAGTGGCATCAGATACCCCAGGACCACCGAGCCATTATCTTGTTCTGCTACTAACATGTCTTCAGAATCCCCTGTAATTCTCATTACTGGATGCTCTACCGGCCTCGGGAAGTGTCCAGCACAGAATTCTCTCACCAGAGGGTTACGCGTCATTGCTACTGGTCGTTCATCAGCCATCGAAGATCTGCGAGATAAAGGCGCACAAATTTTGCTTTAGATGTCACCGATATTCCCCAAGAACTCAACTCATTTGCTGGAAAAGCTAGCGGCGCATTGTGGGTAAATTGCAAGGAATAAAGCTTACTTGTTAAAAAGGAGCGGCGGGCCAATGGGAGTGCAGAAGATGGAAGGGAGAGAGATTCGTGTGTTCCAAAGATACGCCAGCCTCCGACAGCGCTGACTTTCAGTCTGATGTTATTGGATTGATAGGGGATCAGAGAACTGGGAGTGCTGGAGTGTGATCGTTCTCTATGGGGTCAAGAAAATGTGATAGTGGAATTGGCGGAGCGACAATTCGACGAATACTATGTACAAATTCATCAGCCTTGTACAGATACATAAAACATACCGTGGGCATTCGACATTTGTCCGTCATCCGTGAGGTGTAGTGGCGGCTCGAGCGACTATGTCTCAGAACGAGGCGACCCCATCCTTGTCGGGAGCTCCGAAAAACCGGTAGGAACAAATTCGATCCGAAAATATAGGTGCTGGAATGACCGTGGAAAAAATGGAGCGAGTTCCAGTGGGACAAGATGCACGCGCACTTGGACTCTTAGAGCCAAACCATTAGGTTGAGGACGAATGTTCGATGTAGATATCTCCATGTAAGTACCAGAACCGGACGATGTGATATACACTCTGTGTAGTGGGAATGATGGTACGTCACAAGCTACAAGGCCGTCACAACACATAGATGATAGCAAGCTATGTCAATCTGATGTCAATGCTGGATTCCTTCTGAATTATGCTCCAAATGCTCCTGGATTTGGCTCCAATGCTCCTGGATTTGACTCCAAATGCTCCATTTTACTACAGCTATAACCAGATCCCCCAGGACCATGAAGTGAACCGATCTTGTTCTAGTACCACCATTAACTTGCTCCAGCCATGTCCTCCGAAGAGTCCCCTGTGATCCTTATTACTGGATGCTCTACTGGCTTTGGAAGGTCCCTAGCCCAGAATGCCCTCATAAGAGGTTTACGTGTTATTGCTACTGCTCGTCGTTTATCAGCCATCACGGACTTGGGAGATAAAGGAGCTCAAATCTTTACTCTAGATGTCACTGATACTCCTCAAGAAATAAAATTATTCGCTGAAAAGGCTATCAATGCATTGTGAGTAAATTTTTGCAAACCTCAATGCCTAGCACAATGATCCAACTCGCTTGTTAATATAGCGGCCAGGTCGATATCCTTGTCAACAATGCTGGATGGCTTCTAGGTGGAGCAATTGAAGAGTCTACGTATGCCCTTTTGCACTTATCTGTTTGTGTGCTCTCAATTAGATCCGCTCCAGACCTGAGGAAGTCAAGTCGCAATTTGACACAAACTTATTTAGCATTATCAATATCACAAACGCGTTCATGCCACACCTTCGTGCTCGAAAGACAGGGACAATTGTAAACGTTAGTTCTGTAGGATCTTATAGTACGCTCACTGGAGGGGGAATGTACAATGCAAGCAAGGCAGCCCTTGAGTGTAAGTAGAACTGATGCATTTCATCCTTGAGTCTGAAATCATCTTTCAGGCCTCACAGAGACTTGGGCATTCGAGCTCAGTCCTTTCAACATACGAGCTATGTCTGTTAACCTTGGCGCGTTCCGCACTTCAGTTGCGTCAGCTCCAAACACTAAGCCTCCAATGAATGCTGTGAGCGTGGATTTCGGCTATTGAAATTGATTATTGACTCCGGTGTACTAGATCGATGATTATGAATTGACACACTATTACTATAACTTGTTCCGAGAAGGCTCTGGAAAAGAGACGGGAGATCCAGATAAGGGCGCGAACAAGGTACTGGATGTTGTTATGCTGAAGACAGATAAAGCATTACCTGTTCGATTTGCTTTGGGGGATGATGCTGTGGCTTTGATCAAGAGACGTCTGAAACGGCGACTGGAAGAGCTGGATGAATGGGAATCTTTTGGGGTAGGGACCAATATCGATGGCACAAAGTATGAAGAGGTGGCGTGGTTTGAATAAACCATAACAAGTTCAATATCACTCGTCCACTACAACCACTATGTATCTTATACAAATCTTATAACAAGTTTTAATATGCCAAGCAATGGAATTTTTTGGTAGAAGAAACCTCCCTAAAAAGAAACACTCAGTGCTGTCTTCTGAAAGAGTGCTAATGCTAAATTGTTCTCTCTCAAATTGAATTTACCTTGCTCTGCTTTCGCGTTCGGTCGAAATAATTGGCTTCATGTGTGATTTCGCAGCGACAATGATGAGCCCCGAATAGAGACTAGTACACGGCTACACACACACACACACAAATGTATTGAACATGTATCAGTCCAAAATTCTTCCTGGACCTAGCCAGCTTATACGCTACATACTGAAGACAATGGCAATGATACTAACGGATACTACCTATACACCAAGAGGTATGCATGCCTCCATGCAGATATGTTGAGAGAAGTTGACCTTCCCAAACGTCGTTGAGGATAAGGCAAACTCAGAAGGGACTTCTTTCTCCTAAGATGAAGATCGATTGTTAGAGGATTGAACTGGGATTGAACTGGGGAGTAAACAGGAGAGTCAGAGCGGAATGTAAGTATACTATCAGTAGCATTTGTTATTCCATCAATAGCTTGTAGTACTGTCAAAAGACTAATATACTACCCTAATGGCATACACTTACCCCAGCAACAGAGTGAAACAGCTGAGGTCTCGCTACAGATCTGCCCTAGTTAAATAGAGACAGTGTGCGCACCTCTCCAAAAGACTAAAAGTTGATGAATAAAGTTGAAGGAAAGAAAAAAAGGAGCAAGTATTGTCCTACTTGTGCCGGAGCGCACACACGATGGCAGGACTCCTCTACCACCTGACGGACCATCTGGTGCTTTGATAAGTTAAACTCCGCAATCTTGCATTGTCACTCCGGCCTATCCCAACATCTGTACAACAATCATCATCCCATCTCAGGCTTTCTCGATAGGGGCCAAAGAACTATAGACCTTACCAGCCTCCACTTCTGATCGATTCAGGAATGTCATGGTAAACACTCGCAAGCAGTCCACCTTCATCCCCAGATCATGGGGCCTAGTAGGAATCCATCGAGATGTGGGACAATAGCGGCCTCCTGCGGACGAAGTGAGCTAGTGCGATAGCCATGGAGGCTTTCTATGAAATCTGACGATATGGAGCATATGGAGCTGTATTTGGGGGAGATACCATAGTTGTCAGCAGCGAGATTTTGGAGAGTGGGAAGATGGACAAGGATATCAACCAGGATGGCATCAGAGATGGATAATTGCTGAATTGAGAATGTTGTTAGTTGGAACAATGACCGTTGGATAAATGCAATGAAAGGGGCAAAGTTCCGCCATGACTTTCTACCCTTGACATGTTTCCTCAACTTGAAACTTTCCAAATGGAGAGCTTTCAATGAAGGAAGCCTGAGGGGAGGGTATACTGAGCCTCCTAAAACATCGGAGGGCCCTCCATGGCGTACAGTCAGAATTTCTAGTCTGGAAGAGCAGGTAATCCTCGTGTTGGACTTCGTCATCTATCAACTTCATTATACTTACTATGGAACAGTCTTCCCACTTCGTTACTATCTATGGAACGTTCTCTCTCGCTGTAACTACTGGTATGTGAACTAGTTGTACTATCTTTATCCTGCCCACTCGCCATTGCTTTATTATCGTGCTCTCGTCTATTCTTACTTACTTACCTTGTGCTCCATTCCACTCTCGTCTTATTACTCTCACTCCGTCTGTGAACACTTCACGCGTTGTACTTATTATTAACTCGCTGGACTTGTATTTAAGACTGTATGTACTTGTGAAATATCAAGTTGTGTTTTCTCTGTTTGTGTCTGTGTCTGGACCTTCGTCTCCTCTGTGTCTGTGTGACCAGAGCCTACTAACAGTGTAGAGTACACTGTCTGCCTTATCGATCAACCTCTAATAGGTTATGGGCCCCGAGCCTAACCATTGACGCCACCATCCCAGACACCATTGTTGATGTCACAACAACCCAGCTCATCGAAACCATCCACACGAGCTTCAGCCACAACTAAGCCAGTTGCCGCCAACAACCCAGAGCTTTCTTGTGCCCTAAGACCACATCTTTGGATTCCAACAAAATACCAAGATTGTTACAACAGCTTACAGACAGGAAAATACGAATTTTGTAACCGGAAAATCTGTCCAAACAGATACGACATACCCAGTCCTACAGAAGACATACCAGAAATAACATCTGGAATAGCACACAGAATTGAAAAATCCCAGGAGAAAGCGGCAGTACCCAAACCAGCGGCACCAACATCACCTCCACAGCAGCCAGCCCAGAAAATATCAAGGGCATCATCACAAGCATCACAGGCCTCTCAATCACAACCAACACAGCCAAAGCCGCAGCCACCACCGCCGCCCCCACCAGCTCCATCACCAATACCATCAGATCACGATACTCCTTTGATCCCAAAATCAGATTTACCTCACAGCTCACCACCATCTGACGGAGACGATCCAGGATCATCAGACAAAGAAGAATCAGATAGCTATTCATCTGACGACGAGATGTCCAAAGCACTGAAAGCATTTGACAAGGTCACCACCCTTAAACCGGATGGATCGAACTGGGACACATGGAAAAGTCGAGTAGAATTAGCTGCAAAGTCCATAAATTATGGCAAGTACCTCACATGGAACCCCCATGAAGCAACAGACACACGAGAAGCCGGAAATACAGGAGATAAATCATCTGATACAGATTTGCTAAATGCTTTAATTGGCAGATTATCGGATGGCATTTTTCGAAGGTATAGAAATTATACCAACACTTGTGATGTGTGGACAAATTTAATCGCTGATTTTGACTCCAAAAATGCGCTCACGGAATCACATCTGCAGAGACAGCTTCACACCATGCGTTGCTATGAACCATCTAGGGTTAACGAACACCTAGACACTATGTTGGAAATCTGAGACAGTCTTGAAACCCGTGGCATCGAATTTAGCGATGAAATGTTCAACAACACCATCATATCCTCTATCCCCAACCAATTCAGACCCACCATAAACGCACTTGTTGTAGTCACATCTCGAACCGACAAGAAACTGGCAACACAGGAATTGATTGCCACCATTCGTGCAGAAGCACAGGGACACGTACGTAGTGCTAGTCATCACAACAAGGGGAAGAAGGAATCGGCAAACTATGCAGGAAATTCCCGAGGTCGAGGATTTTCTCAGAGGGGATTTTCTAGGGGCCGAGGAAACTCGAAACCAAATGGACCTAACAGGTCTACTTCCGCATGTTTTAATTGTGGAGGGAAAGGACATTTTGCGAGCACATGTCCATCGCCTAAACGGCCACAGGCTAATCAAGCCAAAGAGAGTAGGGAAACTCACGAGCCGAAAGAGGGGAAGAAATCAGATGGAAATTGGAGATCTAGGCCAAAGGGGAAGGAAACCGCATCTTCATCACAGATTGAAGAAGTCCCAGAATCATCTTGGGCAGCCATTGAGTTGTCATCGGACACCAGCTTCGTCTTTCCTCCCGCCAAATCCTACACCGAGCTTGGAAACTCGACAGCATCTTTCCAGATGTCCCCAAATACAGCAGAAACATATCTCACATTTGATTTCAATGATATTGCTGATGAACACGAAACAGCAATGATGGGAGCACATAGCCGAGGGGCTATACTATTTGATTCCGGATGCTCAAGCCACATGACTCCTATGGAGGACAGCCTCCAAGATCTAAAGTCTATTCCGACTAAAGTCATTCAAGCAGCCAATGCCGGAACTTTTAATTCTAGCATGGCAGGTACGCTTCATTTGGATTTTCCAATTGATAACCACGGCAATACTCGAAACGTCCCGCTCCATAATGCCCTCCTATGCCCCAACATTCCCAACACTCTTATTTCCTTGGGAAAACTCGATGATGATGGATACAATATCCACATTGGGAATGGTTTACTCACCATGACTGACCCCAACAACAGGATTGTTGCATGTATTCCGAAGATCCATGGACTCTACCAGATTCCCATGGAGGAATATGCTTATGTTGCCAAAGATCGACTGGTATCACTCTATGACGCCCACTGCATCTTAGGCCATCAGAACTATGCTTATATTAAGCATTTATTCGCACACAACCAGATCAATGGGATGAGATTGGATAAATCTCACATGGACAAGCCGGAATGCCATACATGCTTGCTAGCTAAGGCAGCAAGATTTCCGATTGCCAAATTACGGTCTTCTCCACGAGCAGAGAATTACGGAGATGTTTTTCACATGGACGTCTGGGGACCCGCATCAGTTCAGACTATCAACCGTTGCACTTATGCCCTCACCATAGTTGACTAGGCGACTCTATGGTTAGAGGAACCATTGCTGAAAAGCAAGGATGAAGCATTCACCCAGTATGTCATTATTCAAACCAATCTCCAGACTCAATATGGCATCACTGTTAAAATTCTTCACTCTGATCGAGGGGGAGAGTTTCTTAGCCGAGAATTTAATCAGTACCTGGAATGACTTGTCACCCAGCGGAGATTAACGGTGCATGACACTCCGGAACATAACGGCATAGCGGAACGCACTCATTGGACTCTACTGAATGCAGTATGAAGTCTAATCATTTCATCAGGACTCCCAAAATGGCTATGGGGATTTATGATGAAGTACGTGGTTTATATTTGGAACAGGACACCAAAGAAGGGAATTGCGACACCATATGAAAAAACGGTTCAATCAAAAACCCGACATTTCTAACTTTCAAATATTCGGGAGCATAGTGTATGTAAAGAAGGAGAAAGAGCCAGGAAAATTCGAACCACAGGCACAAGAAGGAAGATGGATAGGAATAGACACGGAATCTAACAGATATTTTATCTATTGGCCACAGCGACGAACAGTTACCACGGAACGGAACGTAACAATTTCCAACAGGCAGATCCAACTCATTGAGGAGGAGGATGGAAATTTGGAAAATTTGGAAACATCAGTCACTGAGTCGGAACAGCCTATTATTCCTGTACCTGACAAAATTGCAGAGCCCATCCCGCCGGAACAACTTACCGGAAAACGTGTCAAGCGACCCACTCAGAAAATCAGGGATATCATTGAAGGATCAGCAGAGGGTAACACGGAACTCCGACACCTTACAGCATCGCTTGCACAAGTCACATCTGAAATCGAATCAGATCCTTTATCAGTTGCAGAAGCTATGCGCCGACCTGACTGGCTGAAATGGCAAGAAGCCATGAACGAGGAGATATCCAGACTCAACCAGCGTGAAACTTACAATATAGTCACGGCACCATCGGATGCAAACATTCTCACATCCAAATGGGTTTATCGGACCAAGAAGGATGAACAAGGACGGCTTACTAGTCACAGAGCCAGACTTGTGGTGCGAGGATTTAATCAAATCCCAGACGTTGATTATTTTCCAGATGAAACTTTCACATCAGTTGCCAAACTCGCATCAGCCAGAACTATTCTCAGCATCGCAGCTGAACACAGCTGGATCATTCATCAGATGGATGTCAAATCGGCATATCTCTATGGCAAACTTGATGACAGCGAAAAGATCTACATGAAGGCACCAACCGGCATTAATCTAGGTGTAAAACCCGGACAAGTACTTCGACTCAAACTTGCATTGTATGGACTCAAACAAGCAGGTCAAAGATGGTATTTGCAATTCAGGGAAATCATGATGAAGCTAGGCTTCAAACGGTCAGATTTTGATCATGCCGTATTTTATCGCACCGACCCATTCACAATCATTTTCATCCATGTGGATGATATGACATTGGTTACCAAAACTCTGGAAATTATGGCACAGCTGAAGAAATCTATCAGCGCGATTATTGAGGTCACAGATCAGGGCAAAATTCATTGGCTACTTGGAATCGAGATTCAGAGATCACTTCACAGCAGATCTATCCGTTTATCACAGCGATCATACATTGATGCTATTCTTAGCCGCTACGGATTCTCTGACATAAAGCCACTCTCCATTCCTTTCGACCCCCATATTCATCCCACCAAAGACCAGATGCCACAGACTGTGGAGGATATCGCCGCTATGCGGGATAAGCCTTACCGAGAAGCACTTGGTGCTCTCCAATATCTTTCCATTGCCACACGACCTGATATCACCTATACGGTTGCCATTCTTGCCCGATTCTCGCAGAATCCAGGCATTGCTCATTGGAACGGACTTAGGCGTGTATACGCTTATCTGAAATATACCCGGGATCATTGGCTAACTTCAGGAGGAGTGCAGAAACATCCTGTCGAGGGATTTACGGACGCCAATGGAATGTCCCAAGAGGACAGACATGCCATATCAGGATACATTTTTATGCTTAACGGCGGAGCAGTATCATGGTCATCAAAGCGACAGGACACTATCTCTCTATCCACTACAGAAGCAGAGTACGTCGCTCTCACGCATGCAGCCAAGGAAGCAATTTGGCTTCGAAACCTCATCTCCGAGTTGTTCACTCCAATCGCCGGACCTATCACACTTCACTCGGACAACCAATCAGCCATTGCTTTAGCGAAAGATGACAGGTTTCATGCACGGACCAAACACATTGACATACGGTATCATTTCATTTGGTATGCTATTGAAGAAGGTAACATTCGACTTACTTACTGTCCAACCGAGGACATGACAGCAGACATTTTCACCAAGGCTTTGACTTCAGCAAAAGCCAAACACTTCGCATCGTCTATGGGACTTGCAAAGGTTTGAGGAGGAGTGTTGGACTTCGTCATCTATCAACTTCATTATACTTACTATGGAACAGTCTTCCCACTTCGTTACTATCTATGGAACGTTCTCTCTTGCTGTAACTACTGGTATGTGAACTAGTTGTACTATCTTTATCCTGCCCACTCGCCATTGCTTTATTATCGTGCTCTTGTCTATTCTTACTTACTTACCTTGTGCTCCATTCCACTCTCATCTTATTACTCTCACTCCGTCTGTGAACACTTCACGCGTTGTACTTATTATTAACTCGCTGGACTCGTATTTAAGACTGTATGTACTTGTGAAATATCAAGTTGTGTTTTCTCTGTTTGTGTCTGTGTCTGGACCTTCGTCTCCTCTGTGTCTGTGTGACCAGAGCCTACTAACAGTGTAGAGTACACTGTCTGCCTTATTGATCAACCTCTAATACCTCGTAGGACCATCATTGCAATAAAACCACGACTCCGTTATCCGTAAGGAAAAAAGGTTGGGACATCTTTCAAATAAGTTCTCAATGTCAACATCATCAGGAACAAAATCTAGATGAGATAACTGCGAGTAGTAACTGAATTCCTTGGGAATGCCATAAAAAGCATATTGCCAGCTCCAAGCCAGCTCAGGCTTTGGAGGTTTGGTGCTGTACCAAAAAATGGAATGAGATCGTTCTCGTCCCACGTCGCCGTGACAGATAGTTTACTCAGAACCGGGAATGAAGGTGGCGGAATCCCATGACAGTTCAGAAGTGTCTTGACATCATAATCACTAGCGTCAAAGGAGAAGTCTTGCCAGTGGACCATCTGGCCAAAAAGTTGCCCTAACAATTACGAGTCCTGAATGTAATGAAGGCTCGTCCTTATGGCCGGTTTCGCGTGGGAATTTCGTCCCGATTGGTTTTGATGGCGTCCAAATTAAGCTAAGCAGAATTGTTTCGCCTTATTTGGGATGTCAAAGCACCTGTCATGTGATTTTGTGAATTTACCTTCAGCGCTCAATGGCAACAAGTTCAACGCTTCTCACTGCACTTTTTGCAGCTCCCAGTTGCCTGTTATTCCTTGTTGCACCACTTACTCTCTTTATTTGCATCTTACACTTACTGCGTGGCAGTGCGACCACATTTACCCAGCGCATTGATGCATCTGACTGATACCAAACCATCCTCTTGACATTTTTTCCTGCATTAAACGCTGCTGCAGTTCTGTCTCTTACATGCACGTGCAAATTCTCAGTGCAGTGGATTCTTTTTTGCCACACAGCGTTTATATATATTTCATTACTTCCTGTTTTGTACCCCCGCACTTTACTTCCTTGGGTTTTTACTTTTTGTTGGTGGCGGTTGAGGTGCATGCACTGCCTCTTTCAGTGTATTAATAGTTCCATCAACAACTTTGATATTTACTGCCCTTTCTAACCTCGGACAAAATGCCTTCCTTTACTTCTTGTGAGTGTATTCGGGTATCCCTTGCATTCCTCACACTGATTTTTCTTTCATAGTGCCTACTGAGCTCACCACCAAAATTTTGCAAATTTATGTCGCTTTCTACATCGATCCTTCATTTGACATCACTGGTGTTCCATTGAATGATAGCAGCGCCCTCGAACTTCAGCATCTTTCCAACTGAAAAGAGCTCCTTTCCATGCTTATGGTTTGCCGGACATTTGCTGCTGTGTTGCCTCCACTTATATTCCAGTGGGTCAATATCTTTTCAACCAGAGCAGTCGCCAGCTTCCATCATGCTGTTCGTTCTCGCTTGAGAGAGTGTATTGGATAATATGAGTATCAGAAATGTTAATATGTTATTGGGCCCAGGCACGTACTGTAAGGATCTAGGCGGATCCTTATTGCGATGGGTTGATGTACTATCTCGAATAGAAGCGGCGGAACGTTTCTGACGGGATGATTCGATGATAGCGTACTCGATCTGGGAATAGCGACGACATGAAACGTACGAGCGGAATCCGGAAGTGTAATAGAATGAACCATACAAGTAAGCCTAGGAACGGAATGAGTTTCTGACTCTAAGGGTAGAACCCGCTGGGCGCAAGCGTTTTCGAAGACGAGTTATTGGCGGCAGAAAGTTGAGCGGGAGCTGACTTGATAGAGCGCAATGAATTGGAATCGAAGAGAGTATATTGCGGAGTGAAGAAAACGATAGAGTGAGGAAATAGAGTAAAAGAAACTGATAAGTCGAGAAATGAGTCGGTAACTGGGGGGTTGTTTCAATATAGCAAATCTATCGTATCAGAGATATCGACGAGTATTTAAGAGTAAGGAGGATATACAGGGTCGTGAAAAGTACGTAGACGATCAGTTAAGGTGAAAGGGAAAGTACTACAAGGGACGAGCGGGAACGGAAATAATACAAGGGCATACCTCGGAATGGAACAAAGCAAGTGGAGAGACGGGAAGGTAGTGAGTACGACTTGTGGAAGAGTTAGTAATAGGTAATTATGGCGGTTGTGATTGCGCCATCGAGAAGAAGTCGGGAGCGGAACTAACGGGATAAGTCGGGAGAGTGGAAACGACGGAATGAAACGAGAATAGAGCGGGAGTACGGGGCATGACACGTACTTACCTTCTGCTGCGATGTACTGCAGAGTGTACTCTTCCAGGACTCGTACCTGCCATGCGCTTGCGCGATGGCCCACACTCGCAAGTGGGTGGAGTACTCCTGGTTTGAGAAAAGGGGATCCAAATACAACAAGGTTTACTGTCTTCAGGCATTTCTGGGACCGATTAAGGAAATTAGCTAGCGAAAAGAACACTCCTGTATGCTCATCCTTGCGGTAGTCACGGCCTGCATCCATTTTCCACTGAAATGATATCCTAGACCACATCACAGGCATGGAAAGCGCATTTCTACGCCAGCGTGAGCAGACCGCGCTAATCACCATCGCAGGTTTGCTCCTGAGAGCCTGAGAGGTATCCATAGGTAGCCTGCGCTCGAAACAAACGACCGAAAGCTGTTCATATCGCAGCAAACATCAAAGATTTCCCGTAAAATCTCGTCGGGAACTTTGCGAAACGGTGAAAGTAGATATTATAGTTCATTGGCATACTGCACCAAGCGTTCCTTTTCCTGTCTAAGCCCGCATAATTTGGCTTCGTAGTCCTCGATGTCTTGTTGGATGTTTTGGAGGACCGACGCGACTTCATCTGGTTGGACAGAGGCGGGGCCAGATTCCGTACGCAGTTTATCGTGTAATCCGGGAATATCCACAGCTACGCGAGGAATGAAACCGCAAGAAGAGCAGAGAGGCATGGGAGCAGTACAGAAACTTTTAGGCGCCGAGGGTGTATCGAGTATCGTCCAAATTCAAAGCTACTTATACTCAGATCACAGCATTGTTGGGATTAGGCATGTATGTGGCGCTATACATGTAACCGGGGTCCCGACTATTCCTAAGTGGGACCACGTCGGTTACACCACCCAAGTTCACGGGCGTCTCTCACTTGAATACCATCCATCATTCGCATCAATACCCAAGGAATCACATCAGGTTTCCTGCTGTCTTACTTGCAAAATGATACACGCATGCTCAGCGTCCTTTAACTTCTTCCCTCTCCATATATGCACAACCCAATCCACACGATCCGGCGCTGTTGCAATTAACGTATGTTCCACGCTTCCTTCATTCGATATTGCATACGAAACTTGGTACTCTCTCTCCAGAAGGGATAACATAATCATCCTGCATACTGGGCTTTCCGCGTCATCACATGCCGCTTCGACTTCCCTCAACTCTGCAGCTGAATGGTGGGAGAAGTTTTTAGGACCTAGCAAAGCTCTTGACATGAACCAATTTTTCATCATCTGCACCAGAATCAACTCATGCCTCTACCATCTGGCCTCACCTCCCACTCTATCATCTTCAACTGCACACAAAACATCACATTCGAAGTCACATCCTCCGCCAGTGAACCCTCCGCTGCATCTTACCGACCTCGCTGAAGGCATGCGGCCTTTGTCCAGTATTCCAATTCTTGTACTTCGTGTCCAGAGTGACATACTCTCTACCGTGGAGCAACAAAGAGATGGATGCGCTACGAATGGCAGGAAACGAACGAGTGTCGTATTATGAGTTGGGAGGCGTCTGGGGGCATGATACATTCTTGTAAGTCGTTCTCTCTCTTTCAAGACGCGTATCCGTCCTTCCACCTTGTCTACTTGTGTTGTTAATTCCCGCTCCAGATCAGAGCAAGTCAAGTCGCAATTCGACACAAACCTGTTCAGCGTCATTACCATCTACAAACTTTTCAGACGGATCGAAATTTATCTGTTCATCCTCTTGCTGGAGTGCCGAGTTAGTTCTGAAGCTTCAAGTTGGAGACGTCGGACTTCAAGTGTTGCTTGAGAAACATCTGGGATGACTCGCTCTGCCCATTGAGTCAGAAAAGAAGAAATTGCACGAGGCGGCTGTACAAAGCTAATGATTTCGTGTGAACGAATTTCTTCACTCTCGAGAATTCTGGCGTGCGAGACTATCTGACTAGCCCCGTGTAACCCCCTTAATGAGACTGCGTCGGCTTCCGGATACCTTTATGCGAGATTTGGTCCTTAAATAAGGACCACCTCGGTGGTCATCCTCCCCTTTGTAACTTTGTCCAACTACTATCACCACCAACTTGTATCGGACTGAGACATGTCTTCGGAACCCCCTGTAATTCTCATTACTGGATGTTCGACTGGCTTCGGAAGGTCCCTGGCAGAAAACTCCCTAGCAAGGGGTTTACGCGTCATTGCCACTGCTCGTCGTTTATCAGCCATCGAAGACTTGAGAGATAAAGGCGCTCAAGTCTTCACTTTGAACGTCGATGACACTCCTCAAGAACTCAAATCATTTGCCGAAAAGGCTATTGGTGCATTGTAAGTATACCATGACAAGGTCGAGCAGACAAGCTCAGCCTACTCTTGTAATATAGTGGTCAAATCGATATGTTGGTCAATAATGCCGGATGGCTTTTAGGCGGAGCGATTGAGGAAATCACGTATGTCCTTCTGCCCTGCGTGTACTTTGTTAATCAGTTCTGCTCCAGACCCGAGGAAGTCAAGGCGCAATTCGACACAAACTTTTTCGGCGTTATCAACGTCACCAACGCGTTCCTGCCGCATTTCCGCTCTCGAAAGACAGGAACAATTGTGAATATCAGCTCTGATGCATCTTACCTTGTTCTCAGTGGGGCGGCAATCTACATTGCAAGTAAAGCAGCTCTTGACTGTAAATAGATTTTGATATCTCTAAATACTTGAACTCTAACCTTATATCTTAGGCATCACAGAGATTTGGGCGGTCGAACTTGCTCCATTCAACATAAGAGCTACATCTGTTAATCTCGGTGCGTTCCGCACTGCAGTCGCGTCTTCAAACACCAAACCTTCAACAAATACTGTGAGTTGTTTAGTTCATGTTATTAATATTGACCTTGATTATTTACTTGGACGTAGATCGATGGTTACGATATTGCGCACGGTTGGCACAAGTTGTTCCAAGAAAGATCTGGAAAGGAGTTGGGAAATACCGATAAAGGCGCGGCGAAGCTGCTGGATCTTGTTATGATGAAGACAGACAAAGCATTACCTGCTCGATTTGCTCTGGGAGAGGACGCTGTGAGTCTGATCAAGAAATGCCTAAACCGACGACTCGCGGAGCTGGAGGAATGGGAATCCTTTGGTATGGGAACCAACGTGGATGGGTTGAAGTTTGAAGAGACCGAGTGGTAAACTAAACCTGTCCGAAACAATCACTGTGTACATTTATAACAACGCTTTAAAAGACTTTTGGTATGTGTCACGGATCTTTCTTCTTCGCAATCAGGTGCGCATTCATGTCCGGAGTCTTCCACCCTCTTCGGATATTCGCAGCCATCCCGCTGGCCTTCGAATACTGGAATTGTGACAGGCTGATGGAAGATATTCTCAACGTGAGGCAGCAAGGCCTTCGCGGCTGGTGGTTAACGCGTGCATCAGCTGTGGGCTGGGAGATCCGATAGCTAGGTTTGCCTCGATATGGCCACTGGATTCAAATACAGTAACTTCGAAGTCAACTTCGAGCGCTTTGTTTTACTAGATGTCATCTCTCTGTGATTGGCTAGTAGTGGCATCAGATGCCCTAGGACCACTAGGAGCCATTTTCTTGTTCTACCATGTCTTCAGAATCCCCTGTTATTCTCATTACTGGATGCTCTACCGGCCTTGGAAGATGCCTGGCACAGAATTCTCTCGCCAGAGGGTTACACGTCATTGCTACCGCTCGTCGTTCATCAGCTATCGAAGATCTGCGAGATAAAGGCGCACAAATCTTTGCTTTAGATGTCACTGATACTCCCCAAGAACTTAACTCATTTGCTGAAAAGGCTATCGGTGCATTGTGGGTAATTTGCAAGGAATAGTTGAGCACAAAGCTTATTTGTTGGTGTAGCGGCCAATTCGATATTCTTGTCAACAACGCCGGATGGATTTTAGTTGGAGCGATTGAGGAAAATACGTCTGTCCTTCCATCTTGTCTACTTGTGTTGTTAATCGGTTCTACTTCAGACCAGAGCAAGTCAAATCGCAATTCGACACAAACTTGTTCAGCGTCATTAACATTACAAACGCGTTCCTGCCACATTTTCGATCTCGAAAGACAGGGACGCTTGTAAATATCAGCTCTGCGGGATCTTATGTTGCTGTCAGTGGAATAGGAATCTACTGTACAAGCAAAGCAGCTGTTGAATGTTAGTATATTTAACATGTTCTATAGGCCTTTAAAAATTGTCTCTTTTGGTAGGTCTCACGGAGACTTGGGCACATGAGCTCGCTGCTTTCAACATACGAGCTATGTCTGTTACTCTTGGCAATTTCCGTACTTCAATTGCTTTACCTTCAAGTCACAAGCTTCCTACAAAATCTGTGAGCGTCTTTATTGCCCTTGAAATGGCTTATTGAGAGTGACATAATATAGATCGATGGTTACGATTTGGCACACCAATTCGACAAGATGTACCACGAAAGTTCTGGCAAGGAATTGGGAGATCCGGAAAAGGCCGCGAAGAAGCTATTGGATGTTGTTATGTTGAAGACAGACAGGCCATTGCCCGTTCGATTTACTTTGGGAGATGACTCTGTGGGTTTGGTCAGAAGAAGTTTGAAACAGCGACTCGCAGAACTGGATGAATGGGAATCCTTCGGTACGAAACTGGTATAGATGGGACAAAGTATGAAGAGATGGCATGGTATGAATGAAACGATGACAACATTACTCGTGCTGTACAACCATCTAGTAGTAACATGAGCAATCAAAATCTGCTTTACTCTTGGGAAATTTTCACGGGCGTCTATCACTCGAATATCTTTCGATTCAACACCCAAGGAATTCTATCAGGTTTTCTGCTGCCTTACCCACACAATGACACGCACATGCTCACCGTCCTTCAACTTCTTGGCCCCATTGTTCAGGGTTCCGAGCGATCCATCGTCAATTGCAAGCTGTAAAGGCTCAAAGAATGAGTTGTTCGAGCGAGACCTTGATGGCTGGTGGTGGACATGTTGCTCAGCGCTCGTGGACCAGGAAATCTTGGCTTCTGGATCTGGCCCCAGATGCTCTATTTTTACTTCGCCTACGATTGGCTATAACCAGGTTTCCCCAGGATCATGCATCATGAAGTGAACCAATCTTTGTTTTAGTACCACCATTAACTTGCCCAGCCATGTCCTCATCGGAGTCCCCTGTGATTCTTATTACTGGATGCTCTACTGGCTTTGGAAGGTCCCTAGCGCAGAATGCCCTCATAAGAGGTTTACGTGTTGTCGCTACTGCACGTCGTTTATCAGCCATTACGGACTTGGGAGATAAAGGAGCTCAAATTTTTACTCTGGATGTCACTGATAGCCCTCAAGAAATAAAATCATTCGCTGAAAAGGCCATCAATGCATTGTGAGTAAATTGTTGCAAACCTCAATGGCCTAGCACAGCCAACTTGCTTGTTAATATAGCGGCCAGGTCGATATCCTTGTCAACAATGCTGGATGGCTTCTAGGTGGAGCAATTGAAGAGATCACGTATGCCCTTTCGCACTTATCTGTTTCAACAGTGTTTGTGTGCTATTGGTAATTAAATCCCTCTAGACCTGAGGAAGTCAAGTCACAATTTGACACAAACTTTTTCGGCATCATCAATATCACAAACGCGTTCATGCCACACCTTCGCGCTCGAAAGACAGGGACAATTGTAAATGTTAGTTCTGCAGGATCTTATAGTGCGCTCAGTGGAGGGGGGATGTACGCTGCAAGCAAAGCAGCTCTTGAGTGTGAGTAGAACCGATACGCTTCATCCTTGAGTCTGAAATCATCTTTCAGGCCTCACAGAGACTTGGGCACATGAGCTCGGTCCTTTCAACATACGAGCTATGTCTGTTAACCTTGGCGCGTTCCGCACTTCAGTTGCGTCAGCCCCAAACACTAAGTCTCCAACAAATACTGTGAGTATGGATTTCAGCCTTTGAAATTGATTATTGACTCTTGCGTAGATTAATGATTATGAATTAACACACTATTACTATAACTTGTTCCGAGAAGGCTCTGGAAAAGAGATAGGAGATCCAGATAAAGGCGCCAACAAAGTACTGGATGTTGTTATGCTGAAGACAGACAAAGCATTGCCTGTTCGATTTGCATTGGGGGATGATGCTGTGGGTTTGATCAAGAGACGTCTGAAACGACGACTGGCCGAGCTGGATGAATGGGAATCCTTTGGTGTGGGAACTAATATCGATGGCACAAAGTATGAAGAGGTGGCATGGTATGAGTAAAACGATGCCGATATTCGTCTTGTATCTTGTCGGGTATGGGTAGTCATACTTTACAAGACTCTTTGATAGGTATTTCGCTGGGCGATGGAACGCAAGTGTTTTTGCCACTACAGCGATGGTTTTCCTTCAGTGGCCGCAACACTGAATGGTTTCTCCCCGCCCCTCGCCTCTCTCGAAAATTCTGGATTACAAGACTAACTTTTCTTGCGATTATTGCGTGTACCAGTATGAGCTCATTGCCTTGTATTTATATATTGTTTGCGCAGAAGTCCTAGTTAGACCAGCGTCTAATTCAACGCCTCTTGTTTCTCTCACATCATCTTCATTACAGTAGTTCTCAATTTCCAATCCATCCAATGAATCGCATTTTCGGATCATCTGCTTCCAAAAAACCCAAACCCACTCTACAAGACGCGATTGCCTCAGTTAGTATCTTGACTTTACTACAAAGTTATAAACGACGTTCATGTGCTGGAGCCTGCAGACAGATACCAGGGTTGCCTCGATCGAAGTTAAAATCAAGAAACTAGATGGTGAGCTCTCGAGGTACAAGGATCAGATGAGCAAGCTTCGGAATGGGCCTGGAAAGGTGTGTACTATCTACGCTCTACTCTCAACGTACAAAATACTGAATCATCGACCAGGAAGCCATTCAACAACGCGCATTACGGACTCTAAAGCAAAAGAAGATGTACGAATCACAACTCTCGCAGTTAACGCAGCAGTCGTTCAATATGGAGAGTGCTGCGCTAACTACGGAGAATCTGCGGAATACGATGGCTACTGTTGATGCGCTGCAAGCTTCAAATAAAGAGATAAAGAAGCAGTATGGGAAGATCAATCTTGACAAAATCGAAGTATGTGTTTGCGCGGAATACCTTGAACCTAGTTGACCGTTGGCGGTGTAAAGGACATCCATGATGAAATGGAAGATCTACTGGAACGCGCCAATGAAATCCAAGAGTCTCTAGGACGTTCATATGCTGTACCAGACGAGCTTGATGAAGCGGATTTGGAAGCCGGTTAGTTGACACCATATGTTCGCCCATGTCCGAGCTAACATCTTTCCAGAGTTGGACGCGTTACAGTTTGAGGAAGAGGAAGAGGGACCATCATATCTAAGCGATATGAACAAAGTTCCAGACTTTATCGATGAACCTCCAGTTGAAATGTCTGAGGTGCGTTGTTCTGTCCTTCGATATAACTCATTGTTAATACATGATTTGCTTGCAGACACCCACTCACGAAGCTGTGAAGGCTACAAGTTAGATGTTACGACTTTTCTTCTGCGCTCACGGACGTTAGGTATTGATTGGGTATACATGTATTGTAATACAAGAATTTGGACTAGATGTGTTCGAAAGATTCCTCAGCCATACCTGCGAGCTTCACCACTTTCCGCAAACCAATCATCCGTCTTCCTTGTCTCTTCAGTGGAAGCAATATTCACGATAGTAGATTTGCTTTGGGTGTCTATACAAAAGGTCAGATGAGAAGTCAGAGCGGCGCAGCAGTTGAAACGTACATGCTTCAAACGCCTCCAAACCGTTCTCTCGCCCTATTCCGCTTTCCTTCATACCGCCCCTACAAACACGAATGAGTAAATGTGATAAAACAACGTCACAACACGCACCAAGGGCTACTAGGATCATTTCTATGATGCGTATTGACCCAGCACAACCCAGCTTCAATCTGAGAAGCAACGCGATGACCCCGAGAAAGATCTGTAGTCCATATTCCAGCGCCGAGACCATATTTACATTCGTTGGCCAGAGCGACACCTTCCGCCTCGTGCTATGATGATCAGGTCTCTTGAATTAGCCCAACAGTGTAGACAAACAGAGCTTACTGTAAACCGTTTAACAACCACAACCGGCCCAAATACCTCCTCCTGCCACAATTCGTCTTCAACCTCAATGTCCGTAATCACAGTCGGAGGATAAAAGCTTCCTTTACTAAAATCAAACCCGTCCAGTTCTGATTTACCTATCATTCTTCCGCCTCCCGCCAAAACCTTCCGACCATGCCCTCGATCCTTTCGAGATGCCTCGCAGAGATAACGCTCCCCATACTGGATTTGGGATTCAGAGGATCCCCCATTCGCCGGCGGATAGACTGCACTTTGGCGAGGAACCGTTCGAGGAATGTGTCGTAGATTTGGGTTTGGACGATTAGACGTGTTCCGGAGACGCAAGTTTGGCCAGACGCGACGAATGAAGCGAAGGCTGCGCCGTTGACAGCGGATTCGATATCGGAGTCGGAAAAGATGAGTATTGGGGCCTGAGGGGGTATGAGAGGGGGGAAGGAAAAGGAAGAGCAGGATAGTGTGTCACGGACCTTGCCACCAAGCTCAGCTGTATACGAAGCCAAGTTTCCACCAACGATACTCCCTAACGCACGACCGGTTTCTGTTCCTGCCTAATTGGATGACGATAGGTAGGTGAATAGTGTGCCGAGCGGTAAATGACTTACAGTAATATCGACTTTGCGAATGAGCGGATTGCTCACGATGGCTTTTCCTACCGTGTGTCCGAGTCCTGGGAGAACAGAGAGGACACCTGGGGGCACTGGGAAAATCATCAGTTTCAATATGGTTATCAAAAACGGGTGGAGAAACACTAACGTCGGGCTTTAGCAGCCATTTGCGCGAATTCGAGCACTGTTATAGGTGCTTGCTAGAGAAGGGTATCATGTCAGTGTGACTCAAGCAGTATAATATCCACTCACCTCGGAAGGCTTTACAATGACACTGTTCCCTGCTGCAAGAGCAGGAACAATCTTCTTGACTGCGATTAAGAGAGGGTGATTGAAGGGCTATCGAAGAATGAGATGAACGCGGTAAGAAATGAGCACGAGGAACGCACAGTTATCTGAGCAACAACACCCAGCGGGACCCTCTGAACATAGTTCAAGAGTTTCCCTTGTGTAGGAGCAATGAAATCCTGACGAGTCCGAAGCAGGGCGGCATAATAATCTCTAATCACAAATCAAGAACGGGCTAGGTCAGGCGTGAACGACACGAAACAGAAACCAAGTACAAAGCGTACTCACAACCAATCCGGCAACCTGCCCAACTGAACACTCATCTCTCGTATCGTTCTCCCAGTCTGCAAACTCTCGATCCTTGCCATTTCCGGGACGCGCTCTTCTAAAATCCTAGCTAGGCGCAAGAGGACTTTGGATCGTTCTAACGCAGGTGCCTTTGACCATACGCCTGAGGTAAAAGTGGTTTGGGCGGATTGAATTACTGAGGTGATGAATTTTGGAGATGGGGATGCGACACTGTATAGTAAAACAGATGGTGTGGAGAGGAGAAAGTATGCAATACATGCCGAAGCTTACGTGCAAAGCTCTTGACCGTTCGCAGGGTTGGATACAACGAATCTGGAAGGAAGTTTAGAAAATGCCCGGTTAATGAAAGTACAGAGACTTACTCTTCCGTAGGTCCTGTATCTGGGGACGGAGCGACATCAGTGAAAGGTCCGTAGCGGGAGTGTATATTTCTCTGATATGGGTACTATGTGAGCATTATGGGGAGATAGCGAGGCGGGAACGAACCGTTTGTCTGCAAGGATAAGAACATGTTGAATTGCGTAACCTTATCATGGTCTGACACAGAACCTGAATGATAAACTCGGGAAAGCACGCTTGCTAAATTCAAAGAGATAACTGGTCCCTGGCCCAATCTTTTCGCTATCTTTCCACTATCTTCAAAAAGCTAGTGGTGGCTGTAAAGAAATGCGTCGGATGACGGAACGTTGATCCGAATTTGCTTGCCTTCCGGCCGGCAAATAGCTTGCTCCTATCCTTCATATACTCGTTTAACATGCTCATTATCTTTCTTTCTAACCACCCCCACATTCTGCCTAACTACGAGTCAACAATTCGAGTATTTGCGATATCGAACTCGAATGACCGACTCCACCAGTACTAACAGTACCATTGTTGAACGTTCTCGTTCTCGTGGACGTGATATGGTACGCTTATCTGTTTATCTACAGAATACACCCATATCGCTGACGATTTCTCATCCATAGATTTCCTCAGGTCGCGGTGGACTTGGGAATATCCATCACTCTGAGGGGCCAATGCACATTGTAGATGGCCCAGATGATTTTTCTGACACGAGAGGAAGAGAAACGAATATCAATGTTGACAAGGTATGGCGAATCCATTAATGTAGTGGGAGTTACTAAGTTGGCATATACAGGTCCTCAGTACCGGAAGAGGCGGCATCGGAAACATTCGAGCTCCATCTCGAGATGCAAATGCAACTCCGCATATAGTCCACCCTGATCCCCGCCAACAAGAGCTAGTCCGAGCAGAGCATGGGCAAGAAAGGGCTGTTTCTACTGGACGTGGGGGCTTGGGGAATTTCACGAAAGATGGCGCGAACGAGCAAGGACCTGACCATGCGCATGAACATAAACATGGAGTCTCTGGTTTGCTTCATAAAGTCTTTCATCATGAGCATCATGAACATGTAGAAGGACAAGGACAAGAAGCTCAGCCAAAGGAAATTGTGGAACCTATGCCAATGATGCGGGCAAATATCAAGTGAACTATCTGTACTGGTGCTTTTTATTACTTTATCGTAAACTTATGAAGAGTACATTAATATGTACAGAGCTAAAGATTGTTCGCTGAACAGGGCACTGGGCCAAGATCTTGAAGTTTAAAGCTTGAAGCCATGCGTATTGTTTGAGATCCATCAACTCGGAAATCCTTGCCGCTGCTTTCATGTCCTAGCTTATTAAAGGCCACACTCTCATCTGCCATGTCCTTTCTTGCCCATGCCTTTGTGATAAAGTAACTTATTCGTCAATTCATTGCACCAACTTCCCCTGAGCCTGAGACTTTGCCTCGTTCATTTCATTTGACGGCCATGTCTACAACACCAGTTCCAATATCTTCTTCACCACATCGTCCATCTCAGTGGTCCACGTCACCGTCGCTTCTTCGTTATTCTCATAGATCTTCAGTCTCTTCGTTGAATTCTACTGGGTCTGCAGGGTATTCTGGATTTACTACTGGACAAAGTAGCACCTTTTCTACTGGTACCGGTCCTTTCCAAATTCCAAGTAACATAGCAAGTCCTAGTCCCCGCCCATCGAGTACTAATTCAACCAGTGGCTGGTCAAATCTCGCGTTATTGAGGAAACAAAGTACGGGAACTGGAAGTATGGTTTATTCTGGCGGTGAAGAAACGACGAGGAGCTGGACATTCGTGGTGAGTGGCGAAAAGCGAAATTTGTAATGAAAGCTAACGTCCTTAACGTCCTTGTCTATTATCAGGGCTTTGAGTGGGTCGTAAGAGACGTTGCAAAGCTACGCGATTTCATCGAGGGAACCCCGGAACCAGAACTTTCTCCAGAAGATAATTCAAACCCAAATTCACTTGTCGCAGAAGATTTCGATATCCTTAAACACTCGCCTGTTATTGGCGATGGAAAATTCAAACTTGAAATTGCCCGAAACGGTAGTACAGCTTCACCAGATTCACTATCATTATACATAACACCTTTGATGCTGGATTTCGCTCACCCAACATACGAAATGTCCGCGACGATGATGGCTGGAATAAAGTGTCAAGACGATAGAGCTGGAGAACGCGGTGCACGCGCAGACTGGGCATTCGAAGTTTGGCATGATTGGGTTTTTAGAGCTGATAATGAAGTTTGGGGTACGTGCGACGCCCGATATTCTCAGTAAGAGCGAGCCAACTAACACTTGTCTCGTTTAGAATGCGTTTTACCTTCCCTATCAACATTATTAGAAAACTCGCGAATTAGGGATACAGATTCGTTTGTTATATGCGTCCAGATTCACTGTCCCATGGGCCCGTCGCTGCCTGCTCAGCCTTCGGTGTATTATGTACCCAAAGACCTATTGGATGGCTTAGAAGCCTCGCTTGATAATCCTAGTACGTGAAGCTTTACTCAACCACCAGGTTTGGGTGCTTAGTTTCTTCCTAGACACCGGCGACATTCAATTTATCTGCCTCGAACGCCCCGACCCTCTTTCCTCCTTCGAATCTCCAAGTCCTACGCCAGAAGTCATGTCTCCTATAACTCCTGTAACACGTACGCGTCCATCCTCCTCTACATCTACATCCCTGTCTTCCAGTATGTCCGCATCAATATCACCTTTCGCACCCGAAATGATAGCCCGCAAACGAATCATCTACGCTCATTCTGATATTCTCATTCATCGATCAGAGTATTTTGCTACAATGCTTACTTCTGCGTTTTCTGAAAACCTCGCGAATGCTACGGGAGGGACGGGGAATGGTTCTAACGGTAATGGAAGAAAGCTATTCACGATTGTGGTAGAAGAAGCAGATTTCGAAACGATATACTGGTTGTTGAAATATTGTTATGCGAATTGGCTGTTGTTTAAAGAGGTGGATGATCCAAGGAAGGCGGTGGAGGGTGTCGGGAGGGGTTGGAGTGTACATGGGCTACATGAACATGGTGGTAGCGAATGGGATTGGAAGACGTTTACGAAGCACGGGCTACCGAGTGATTCGGGAATTGGAGGGGTGGATACGATGAGCGCAGTCAGTGGTGAAAATTTCGATGAATCTGGACAGAGGTCAGAGACGACGACAACGACGAATAGTACTGGGCCGGGACCTGGGAAGGTGAAAACACTCGCTCCAAATGCTGCTTCACAAGTCAGATCTCCCCCAGCGTCAGTATCATCGAGGATGAGCACTGGTGGCGCTACACAGAATAAAGGATCTTCTGCTATGGCAGGTTCGTCTTCCTCCGTTGGTCGCCGAGTGGGTGTTGGAATGAACATGTCGACAACGACTGCAGGCGGATCCACAGCCCCCGTTCGCTCGAAACATATTCCAATACCTGTCAGTACCTCCTCCGCTCCTCCTCCGTCTAGCTCATACTATCCTGCGCCCGGGCCTGTCTCTCCGCATTCTCAACGCGCCCGTGGACCCAGTTCACATCCCGGTAGCACAAATACCGTTAATCCATCCCCATCTCCCGACCCGCATCCACACCCAACACCCGCTCCACCCCCAGCCTCCGCCCTCGCAATGTATCAAGTCGCTCACAGATACGCAATGCCTGGTCTCTCCTCCCTTGCCTTGGAGCACATGATGAACACGATCACGCCCAATTCATGCTTTGCATTATTATTAGCTACAAGTGTCTGGGATGAGCTGAGGACCTTGGTTGAAGTGGGTTGATCCCAGATTTTCTTGAGAAACCGCTTGCTGATGTTTTTTCCCCCCTTTTGTGCTAGGATTATGTTGTGGAAAAATGGGACGAGGTTTCAGTGAGCGAGGAGTTTGAGGCTTGCTGCGGGGAGGTTGCTGCTGGAGAGTTAGTGTTTTGAATGTTTTGCTTATTTGATGTGGCCTTAAATTTTCTTCTTTTTTCAGATGGGGTCCTGAGGGTGGTAAAACGCTCATGGCGTTGTTTAGACGGCTGAGGTCACCAGGTGCTATGATGTAGTAGATACTTGGAAGGAAGACGACATGGGTGACATGGGCAGCTAACTCGGTAGGGGTACATATGGATAGTATAAGTTATCAGCACAATTTTACACCAGAATATTATAAACAGGATGAATGTACCGCGTCTTCTTTTGCGTAACAATGCAGACTGTCACATGATACCAGCCGTGATTCCTCTATCACCGTTTTCGTGGACATCTCTAATGCCTTCCCTTCTGTTAACCAGAGTTCTCTCTGGAATAAACTTGCAGATGCTGGCTTGACTGGCAAGTACTTTGATTGGCTACGCACCCTTTATGACAAAATGTCGTATGTTCTGATTCATGGTGGTGAACTGTCGGAACATTTCCGCGCACTTTGTGGGGTTCTCATGGGTGATCCCTCTTCTCCTACACTTTGGAATATATTTCTCTCCACTTTTCATCTTTCCTTTGACCCTGCGGACATGGAAATTATGTCTATTGTCATTTCCCACCTGGAACATGCTGATGACATTATTACGAGTCCTGAATGTAATGAAGGCTCGTCCTTATGGCCGGTTTCGCATGGGAATTTATCCGAATTAGGCTTCCTTTTGTCTAAATCGGGTTGACTCAATAAGGAAATTAGTTTCGATATATTTGGGATGTCAAAGCATTTGCCATGTGACCTCGGGTTGGCTCATCTCCTCCGCGTTCAGATTCCTACCAAATTCCAGCTTCTCGATATTCCACTTTGTTTCTTGTTTTCTTGTTTACCTTTTATGTGCTACTTGAAGTGCAACTTTCTATCCGTGCATATGCAGTTCAGGGATTTGTGGTTTCTTTGTTCTTTCGCTGCAATATTGGTGAGTTGAACTACAAGTTTACAGCGATATCCATCTATATCCAGAAGGACTAAGGCATGAAACCTCCTTCACATACTGCTGCTTTTGCTGATATTTCATTCTTCTCTTCACTTGTGCTAAACACCGTCTCTGTTCCAGTCTGCAGCATGGATTCGTGGTTTGATGCATGTGTGTGATGTTCTTTCGCCACACGGCGTTTATCTCCTATTTGAGACTCCGCTCTTTACCTCCTCGGTATTTCAATGTCTTCAGTGTGAGCTTTCATTTGCCCTCTGTTTCCTTCACTGTATTTATTGCTTTTATCAGTAGCACCTTTGTCTTCTATTACCCTGCTTGTTTTTGGTTCCATCCCTTGCATACAACATGCTGACTATTATGCATCTTCAAATCTTGACTTCAGTCAAGTGTACAATTTTTCAGACCAGAGCAGATGACAGCAGATCGTGCCAACATTTTCATTTTTACATGCTCTGGTCCAGCCTGGCCATCTGGACTTTTGACTGGGTCTTATCCATCGTCGTTGCCAAGTGCTCAGAAAATTGTGATCCTATGCCCAGCTGCAGGTTGCAGGACTCGTACCTGCCATGCGCTTGCGCGATGGCCCACACTCGCAAGTCCTGTTATCACGAACTCCCGCTGGCCTCCAGCGACACCTAAACACATTTGAGCAATGGTGTTTCGATAACAATCTCTCTATTAGCTCAAGCAAAACCTGGATTATGCTGTTTGGTACATTACCTCCGTTCCTCCCCATTCTGACTCTCGCTGGTGAAGTCCTGAAATTCAAGGACTGTGTACGCTACGTTGGTGTGCACTTCCAATCCACTCACCGGGACATACTCACTGCCCACTATTTCGCAAAACGGAATTCAGCGGTCTCCGCCGCTCGAGGTATCACAGGTTGCGACCTTCTGGTTGGCCATCATCACATGCCTCTGGATATCGCAAAAAATCTCTACATGTCCTTGGTCAACCCTCATCTCATCTCAGCCTGTGAGATTGCTTTGGATGTCCAGGAATCCAATATTCTTCTTCTTGAGACTGTTCAAGTTCGCTTTTTGCGTCGCATGTTAGGCTTATCCCATTCCTCCATTGTTACTGTCTTGTTCACTGAAACTGGTGTTATGCCCATTCGCCCGCAACGTGCAATCTTGGCACTAAAGTATCTCATTTACCTCATCTCTCTTCCACCTTCCCATCTTGCCAAGGTTGCCCTTCACCAGAGTGACCATCTTCGCAGCACGGGCCACCCGTTCTGGCTCTCTGATCTTCATCTTGTGCTTAATAAACTGCCAGGCAAGCCTTCTTTGCCTGAACTGTGTGATCTTCTTGACGATCCGGTCCGTCGGGTGACCGCTGTTATCAACACCATTCGCCGTGAAGTCGATTCCGACCTTCAATCAAAGATTGACGGTCCAGACCGTTGGTCTAGATTAGCTTTCCTGCAAGACCGTGTAGAGCCACAGTCCACTGGGACGGGCGACCCTCATGTTCGGTACCTTCGTCACTATCTCACTCGGGTGACAACAGCAAAACATCGACTTTCACTGACCAGGCTTCTCTGTGGGGACACCACACCTTTGACCTTCCATGCCTCCCCAGCAAAATGTGGACTCCTTTCTGAGGCAGAGTGGGTTTCAAAGAGGTGTCGTGCTTGTAATGCACACATCGAAACACCTCAGCACATTTTCCTCCAATGTAATTCCTTGCATCTCCCCGAAATCACTGCAGCCCGTAATAGCTTTCTTGCTATTGTTGGCGGTCAGGTCCCCTTACCTGTCAATAATGTTTTTTCCGACTCTGCGGCCTTGTATTATCTGCGGAAGTTTATCTTCCACTGGGATCATGTTATTCCCACAGCTAAGTTTATCCATGAGGTTATCTGTCATTGGAGGGGCTTTGTTTCCATCGGATGGCCGGACTTAGACTCGGATTTGTCAGAAGACGAAGAGATTCAGTAATCATTTATTCCGTAGCTAATGTATTAGCTACAAACTACCCTTCGGGAGTGTTTGCAGTCTACCTTCCCTGTGTGGGTCGAGATCGCTGCTTGGCGCCCGTTTGGGACCGGCTGTTCCCTCGTGGGACCCCGCTGGATGGCGGAGCCGCGTAATTTACTACTACTACTACCGTATGTCGGTTAGTGGATGCATATACGCCTACTGTGAAAGCTGGGTTTGACTTCCAACCACAGAGTCATCAACATTGAATGCTGTTCCCTATATTTTTTCGACTATCCAGTCTTGGGTTTAACTATAGTCTGAAAGGAGTACTAAAGTGAATCATCGTCCAAATTCTCAGTATGACTTTCCGACGGTTCACCGCCCTCTTAATTCCCTCGAGTCTTGAACCGCAGAATGTTTTCTTGTCTCACAGTTTGATACGTGTTATCTTTTGGGGTTCTGTGGACACGTAGTAGGAAGTTTTTCAATCACATATCGCCAAATCAGCGGATCGCACTAGTTATCTACTAGAAGTTTACTGCTTATCTGACCATCCACCCGCAAAGACTCGAGTCTCTGAATTCGGGACACTAATAATTCATGTCTCTCCCGTGACGTGGTTCTTTCCATCTCCAATTGTTGTGATTGTATATCAAAGGCCCGCTGCAGGAGGGCAAAGCGGTCCTCAAGGCTCAGTCTTGAGTTTGCAGACACTGCATCAGCCTGAGTAAACAAGACTAAGGTGTGCCACCACTCATGCATTTTGCTTCCATCTTCGTTGTTAGATGCAGCATCACCAAGACGGTGTTCAAGAAGCCAGGGACGTCTTGCTTCTGTGCGCTGATTACACTCCCAGCAGATAAAAGCGTCTGTTGCGAGACCGATGGTCAGAGTCACACTTACCCACATCAAGAAGTTGGAACTACTCACTTTCACTTTCGCACCCTAGGCAGGCCCAAAATGGCGGGACGAGCTCTGCACTGCATTGAACGCAGGCGGAGGAAGCTGGGCCCAAAGCCTTCTCCGTGATACGCTTCGTGATACGCTCCGCCTTGTCAAGCATATCTTGCAGATATGTGCGAAACAAGGGAGTCCGGAACTGAACAACGTTGTGCTGGAATGTGTGGTCCTTCTTCCCAGATTCGTTTAACCGCACGAAGCTACTAATGACGCAGCTGGGACAAAGATTAACTGTATTATCAACTTCATTTTTTGAACATTGCAGGCAGGTAATCCATGTTGTTCTCAAAGGAGATAGATCACATTTGTCACATCGCGAATTCCTAGAATAAAAAAATTCAAAAGAAAATATAACCTAGATATCGGAAATACAAACAAATGTTTTGATTCACGACACGCCATAAACTCGTAAGTGTATTTCCAGATTGGCAAGTCATCCAGTGGGTGACCAGTTTTGTCCAGGTCATGATCCAGCTTTTTACGTTGCTCGAAGTCAACTAATCCGTTGCTCTCACGAGACTGCGTTAACTGGATAAATGCACGTTTACTGTCCCGGCTCCAGGCGAAATGTGTCCAGGAGAAGCCGGAGGTTACCTGCTTCATCGCAAAATTGCAGGCAATCTTCCACAATGCTCGATACCGGTTTGTGTGTGTTAGATGGAGGTGCCCACCGTAGTCGGATGACTCCGACGGACCGGAGGTAACAATTCTGAGGAGACTGATTTCAGCTAAGAATGTAATATGTTTTTCACTCACGGAATAGAAGGTATACTGGGTGAGCTCGGGTCCGGAATATCGACAGAAAGTGGATGACACGTCCCTTCAATTTCAACGCATTTGTCATCGAAAGTCCCCTCGTATTGCCAGACCATGTCTTCGGTATATTTTAATCGAAAAACCAAACCGCGTGTGGAGAGGTTTGCCTTTCCTAGAATGGTGAAGGGTCCATACGAATCCGACCCAAACCCTGCTATTTTAGCTTCATGATCTAATCGTTCCGAAACTTCAGTAATATTGAAGCTAGTAGACCACCGTTCATTATCACTAGATGCATCACAGTGTATTCTTCTCCATTCGCCCAGTAAAGCCCGGCCACTTTCTGTTGAAGGGGCCACTGGAAGGGGTCCCAAACGTGGCGCCAAAGTTGCGGGGCATTGTGGTGAAGGATAGTACAACTGGAATGTATCTTTTTCAGAAAGATGGAGTTCTTTTTCCTTAAGCAATTTGTCAGAACTTGGAGGTAACTTCCAGTATTCATTCATCTTGGCTAGATCACGTTCACGAACGTAGGCAAACTATTAAGGCCTCAATGCTTTGGCTGTTGAGAGGTACAAGTGACACACACCATGCCATAAAACACCTTCGCAACTTGCTCTGTGTGGTTCAGGTTTTGTAGACGAACTGCAGCTGATAAATAAATTTTCATTGCCGGTTTCTGAGCAACAAGAAACAATCGGCGCTCACCAGAGAATCTATCGACTCTTTGACAAAAGGTCTGGCCTACTGTTGCTAAAGATCTTCTGATGGTTTTTAGTTCGTGAAGGCTCAGAGTGAATTTGCATCCATGGTTCACGATCTGGGCCGCTCGCTCGAGTAAGAGATAAACAACAGCAAGAAGATGCTAAAACGCAGACAAGAACAACCAAAGTAATCAGGGTGCCATTGGTAACCTCGATAGTACAATGTCTACCTTTTCCAGCCGACCTTGTCCTGTAACAGCCTGCAACGCAGTTTTGTCTCCAATGTTATATTCTAGCTCTCGAAGTTTGGACTTCATATTTGTCTCGTTGCTAGAGATATAGTCTCGAAATTTTGAAAATACAATATCTTCTTCCCAGTCAATGTCTTCGAATTTGTCTGTGTGACGAAGACCAGCTAACAGGTCCTCAACGAAGCGCATCGGCCTACAACGAAAAAAAAGAGAGATGGTTTTTCTATTCTCCGGTAGGATCTCCACTGAAGTAGCCTGGATAATGGATAAAAGATTGCGAATGCGACGGAAATACCAGTGTGATTGCATTTCAAAGCCTGGTTAATGCATGAGTAAAGTGCATCTTGATGGTCTAGTTAGCCTACCAATGGCCCAGTATGCAATCCATGTTCGGATGCTACCATCACATTTTTCAGTACAAGGTTTTTCGTGTTAATTAGTATGTCAAGACTCACTTCCAATCTTGTGGTCGCGAAGCCGTGAACTCGTTCACCTCTGTGATTGTAACGAACCCTGATATATCATCGTCGAAAGCTTCCAACAGTGGTTGCAGATAGAGTATGTCGATATACTGAAGCGCCCATTTGTCTTCGCCACTTGAACCCAAATTCAAGAGACGGTTAGCTACAGCAGTTTCCTTGATTGCATTGTCTCCTTCCTCGTCTGTGTGCTCCCCCTCATCTCCAAAATATGCATGAAGGCCCATAACCAGATGCCGGGCCTTAATGCTCCGCTTCCAGCCCTATATGGGACCATTACGTCGAAGGTTGACTGGCCTAATAAAGTTTGGGACGTACCATTTCTTTCCAAATCTTGTACATGTCCTAGGCATGACATATTAAGAAACATGATTGTAACTTGGGTTTAGGATCACCTTGTCTAGTATCCTCTCATGAGGACCGTCATGAAGCTCCTTCTTGATCTCCTCAATGACACGGTCACTTTGATGTTTGACCGTCTCCTTGACCTCTGAGATCTGCAGCTTCATCACCTCAAACTTCTTGTCAAAATCAGTATTGTTGGCGATTGCTTGATCCACATCCTGTTCGAGCTCCATGCGAATAGCTAATGCCGAAGGTTTGTTACTTCCTAATGCTTTGGAGTCGTCGCTGTCAAATTCATCAAAACTCTCCATTGCAAGTTCCTGTATAGCTGCATCATTGTTTAGCACTGCCTCTCTGCCTCCATATCGGCTCTGAATGTGTAGTGCTAGTTTTCGTTCAGAAAGCGGGACCAAATTACTGAACACCATCTCCATAAGCTGTTTCATGTCATTCTGCACGAGCACAAGGGTTTCCTGGACATTTGCAACACCAACACCGATGTATAATTGTAGATCGTCTCGAATATTAGCTTTTAATGCAGTGAATTCCTCCGCGAATGCTGTGAATTTGTCTCGCCAGCTGTAACTGTTTATGAATTTTACTATAGACAGATGTAGCCATTAGTTATTAGTGAATATTGATCATTATACACACGCACTATATCCTTTCTTTTGATAAAATGTGTCGCATGTTTTCGAACATTGATCGATTTTAAGTGCAATCTGGTCCATGCGATTCTTAAGGCGTTCATCAAGGGATAATCTATCTTTTGCGACATGATCCTTGGGAATATTATTGAGTCTTTGAATGAATTCAGCTCATAGTGACGGAGAAAATAGAAGAGAAAACGTACTGGGAAAACGTGAACATCATGTCGCACATTGTTTCTGTAAGTGCAATTACTCTTCCGTCGTTCTCCCGTCGAGTATTTTCGAGCTCGATAGCCGCCGCAAAAGGTACCACCACAGCTAATTCATATCAGGGTGTGCTAAGTTGGCAATGCAGCAGAATCAAGCACACACCACTTATGAAAACGTGAACTTTTGCAGCTTCGTTGAGCACAGCTACTAGCTTCCTCGAATAAGGGACAAAGTTTGACATAGTGTTCTTGATCACCGAGTATCCTTGTTGAACATTCGGATTCTGTGCAAGGCTTCGAACATCGCTAGCATTGGTGTCTATGAAAAATCGTGAAATAAGAATTAAAAAAGGCATTGTTTGAATGAGCTGATCGAACGTACAGGCTCGAGTTAGAGCTGACGATTTCGTTTTACTCGCCTCGCGCGCTTGTAGCTTAGCTATGCCAGCATTCATATCCTGGAGTTCAGCAGAGCGATTGTGACGTAGCATGGTCGTAACGAGGGCGGGTGCTGCAAGTCAACGGAAAACGAAGGTATTTATGCCATCCCTTGCGTGGATCGAAGGTTCAAGGTCGGAACTTGATATCCCGTTTTCTACAAGTTGATTCTGCACGCGCTGAGGAGATATAGCTATATTAACAACGGAGTGACATGGGAATGCAAGAGACTATTTACATGAATGCGAACATACCTCCTGTACGGTACTGAAAATTTAAAAGTATAAAATTTCTGAGACAAAGACAGTTAGATCAAAGATGTACTGCAGCGGTCAGTTCTACCAGGTCACGATCATTCAACGGATTGATAAAGTTACAAGAGGTTACAAGCCCTCATTGGAGTTATGCAAAGTCCGGAGGGGGCATGGTATTAGATGAGAGTAGACGTGTTGATAAATAAAAGTTATGCGAAGTCATGGGGCTATGAGGCTTGTTGAGATTCTGGGAAGATACATCAAGATTAAAATATTGAGGAATGGAAGGTGTCACCTGTAAGTTGTAGTCCACGCGAACCAGCTCCAAGAATGATTCGTTCTTGAGTTCGTTCAAAGACTCGTCTGAAAGTAGGATGACGGTGCTTGAAAGTCGGCGGGGTATTGCTATTGATAAAGACAGGATGCACGCACAGTATAATCTTCCCTAATTTATCTCCTGACAAGATTTCTTTAAGTAAGTATCTGAATCTCAGCTTTCAAGTTTTGAAAACACGAGCGCTAAAGGCTAAGCGCTCAGCGCTTATTAGCACTGCCTGGTGACATCATTCGGCTGCTGAACGCCATGACGATTCCGTCCTGTTGTTGTTCACTCCATCTCCATCTCCATCCCTTATATTTCCACCACACTTTCGCTCCTGAGATACCATGGACAGTTTGCTCAACTCTGCAGGAAAGAGACTCTTTGAAAAGCATCTCGAACAATATGCTCCAGTCGACCCAATGTACGAGTTTTATACCGACGCTCGTGGTAAGCAACAGCGTAGAAGGGTGTGTTTTACTCTCTTCCATGGCAGAAATCCCAATATTGATACTTTGCAGCGTGATATACCCCCAGGACTATCTGCGCGAGATGCAAAGATTCTGAAATCGGTCCAAAGACGAGCTCACTATCTAGATAGTCAGTGACACCAAATTCTGCGTCATCTTCCTCAACTTACTTACTCTATCACAGAGGGCTTTTCCTTATGCGGCTTGCGCTTTGGCTGGACATTCATTATCGGGATTATTCCTGGCGCTGGCGATGTTGCAGACGCCTCACTAAATTACCTCCTCGTCGTGCGGAAAGCTCGCAAAGCTGATATTCCTCCATGGCTTCTCCGTAGGATGCTCATGAACAACGCTGTGTCCGTCGCCGTTGGATTAGTGCCCATAGCCGGAGAT